>JAPZIH010000731.1:0-150000 GCA_027410445.1 Discoglossus pictus
TGCTTGAAGAAGGTGTCTTCCAGGAACTGGCAGTAGGACTGGGAGTTGAGCTTGACTCCATCCTCAACCCGAAAAGGCCCCACAAGCTCATCTTTGATGATACCAGCCCAAACCAGTACTCCACCTCCACCTTGCTGGCGTCTGAGTCGGACTGGAGCTCTCTGCCCTTTACCAATCCAGCCACGGGCCCATCCATCTGGCCCATCAAGACTCACTCTCATTTCATCAGTCCATAAAACCTTAGAAAAATCAGTCTTGAGATATTTCTTGGCCCAGTCTTGACGTTTCAGCTTGTGTGTCTTGTTCAGTGGTGGTCGTCTTTCAGCCTTTCTTACCTTGGCCATGTCTCTGAGTATTGCACACCTTGTGCTTTTTGGGCACTCCAGTGATGTTGCAGCTCTGAAATATGGCCAAACTGGTGGCAAGTGGCATCGTGGCAGCTGCACGCTTGACTTTTCTCAGTTCATGGGCAGTTATTTTGCGCCTTGGTTTTTCCACACGCTTGGTTTTTCCACATGACCCTGTTGACTATTTTGAATGAAACACTTGATTGTTCGATGATCACGCTTCAGAAGCTTTGCAATTTTAAGAGTGCTGCATCCCTCTGCAAGATATCTCACTATTTTTGACTTTTCTGAGCCTGTCAAGTCCTTCTTTTGACCCATTTTGCCAAAAGAAAGGAAGTTGCCTAATAATTATGCACACCTGATATAGGGTGTTGATGTCATTAGACCACACCCCTTCTCATTACAGAGATGCACATCACCTAATATGCTTAATTGGTAGTAGGCTTTCGAGCCTATACAGCTTGGAGTAAGACAACATGCATAAAGAGGATGATGTGGTCAAAATACTCATTTGCCTAATAATTCTGCACTCCCTGTATATATATATATATATTTTTTTTTTAATGGTTCTTCTCTCTGCTTTATTAATTGAGATTTCAATTTAATAATCAACCCTCTTGTGAAGGCATTTTGGTCGTTCCACAAAGTACATTTAGATGTCACTGAATTATAATTGAGTTCAAAGAATTTAGTGATTTCCTTACTAAGATAGTTTTTATTAGTTTAGTTTCCACTCACAGAATCATCTAATTTCCATTGTGGTCTATTTCCCCCATATCAAATGTAATATTCATTTTAATACATGCATGATCTGAAAATTAAATGTTGCCTATTGTTGTTTCTTTAATTTGGTCTATCATTTGAGGATCTACCAAAAACAAATCTATCTATCTAGAGTAATCTTTTTGATTAGGGTGGAACACGCGCCATGTATCATACAAGTTGTTTTTGGTTATCCACTTAGAAAATTCTTGAACCTGTTTTATCAATCTTTTAGAGTATTTACAAACATAATGAGTTTACCTATCCATTATACAGTCGTGTACCATATTAAAATCCCCTCCAATTATAAGGCACCCTTGAGAAAATTTCTTGATAAGGCTTACCTAGATGGTTCAATAAATTTGGTACATTTCTGAAATTCATTTGGCATATACAAACTTCAACAATAAATTATAAAGGATAATAAAGAATAATAAAGTCCATGACTACTTTATAAGCTGTAACTTTTGAGAAGACTCCGCTAAGGAATCTATTTTAAAAGTTCCATTTAGTCAAAAGAGAGATTCCTTCTGCGACTTAACTGATTTTATGCCAGTCTGATCCATTTAAAATCAACAAGCCTACTGGGAAGTCCATTTGTAAATAATATTTTCTTTCCTAAGACACTGGGTTATGGCATCATATTCTTTCCTCTTGTTGATCGTGGCTTGTGAATAATCAGAAAAGATTTTGATATTATCATACGGAAACTCCAAATTTTTATTGATATAGTTGGCTCTTGTTATTGCTTCTTTAGTTGGAAAAAAGTGAAGCTTTACAATAACGTGCCTTGGACTTTTATTTTGTAGGTGCAACGGTAGGGAAATACGATGCACTGTATCAAATTTATGATCCAGTTGAGGAAAAGAGGGAATCAAGGCAGTAAATAAAACCATTAAATAATCATTTAGTTCTTCATTTTTTTATGTTTTCCCAGATTCCCCTTATGTGCAAATTATTGTGCCTTGATCTGTCCTCTAATCTGGTAATTTGATTGTTTAAATCTGTGATTTTATTTTCCAATGTAGTGGAATGTGATAGTAAAATTTTTTGATCAATTATTAATTTGTCGAACTTCGCTTCCAATTCCTCTGATCTAATATTTACATAATTTATTGCTTTTGCATTTTCAAGAATTTGAGCCTTTATGTCTGAAAGGAATTCAGATTGAAATACTTTTAAAATGTCCTTCATCTTGAAAGTAGTTAATAATTCATCATCTTGAGTGTCTGACTCTCTGCCTGATGAACTTACAGAGGAATTTATTACACTTTGATTTGATGAGTTTTTAGGACACTCCAGTTGAGAAACATTTTGGTTCTTCCATAATTTTTTGAGGTGAAAAAGGTAGTTGAATCAGATATTTCATTTTTCTTATCTTTCACTTTACTTTTAGACAACATATTATGTTTGGATTTTGACATGGCTCCTAGAAAGTGCGTTAACTGTCAAATTAATTTAAATTGATGATCCGTCAAGAATCTTGATCCTGACCTTCTTTTCCACTATAGGTCCGTTAAGTTACACCTATGGTGACATGCAGGGGCGGCCCGTCCATTGGGGCGTCAGGGCAAACGCCCCCCCAAATATTTTCTTCACCCTGCAATAAAAAAAACACAACAATGTATTAGTATAACCCAAAAACAAATAAATATAAGGTGTACATCATCATTTCAAGTCTAAATAGTATTAAAATGAATTAAAGTTAGAAAAGGGACACTGTCACTTTAAAATAACTCTTGCGCTACATTAACTGTCTAATGCTGTGTATCTATCTATCGCCCCCTGCCTGCACCCTGGTCCCTGTGTGATCAATTACAATAGTTACACTGTGTACACTAACCTTTAGACTCTTCTCTTCTCTTCAATGAGTCCTGGCCTGGCCCACTGACCGTTAATGCATGCCGCCCACCATCACAGTGACGATATGCATGGGCGGTCATAAATGTATCAATTAATAAATGACAGTCTTCCATCATTGACCAATCAATGATGGAAGGCTGTCCAGTTACTAAGTGATAAATCTAAACCCACCCAGACCGTTAGCCCTGAGCGCCCGCCAGCAAATAGAGCCTCGAGTTTGATTTTGATTGACTGATACAGTCAATAAAACCACCAGTTCCCTGTCCCTTCCCCCTTTCTGTTTCCTGACCCTGGTCACGCTGAGACTGAGAGACCTCCCTGGCTGAATCTACTCATCTGCTCTGCCTGCCTAACACAGTAAGTCTACACCTGCCTCTGCCTGGCACCTGCCCTGCCCCTGGCCAAACCAAAACCCCTAGTAGCCCCTAATAAAAGTTAGGGGTGACCAGTTACCCCCAGTCCCCCACTATGCCTGCCTGGCCTGCCAGTGACACCTACCCAGCCACCCACCAACTACCACCGACGACCCTAGGCCTACAATGCCTGGTGCCAGTGCCACCCCCAGCCATCACCCCCATGTGGCCTGTGCCACCCCCGATCAGGCCTGCCCTATGCTAGCCTAGCTATGCCATCATGCCACCACCGGATTACACCGATCACGGGATCGGGGTAGTCGGGTGGTGAGCGGGGTGGCACAGGCCCACATGGGGGTGATCGGATCACCCCCTTGATGAGGCCTGTGCCACCCCTGATGACCTCCATGTATGCCACCCTGCCCGAGGCCCGATCACCACCGGGCCCCCGGCACCACCCCGATGCGGCCTATGCTACCCCGGGTATTCGGGCAGTGAGCGGGGTTGACCAGGCCACATGGGGGTGGATGTTCACCCCCATGAGGCCTGTGCCACCCCTGGTCGTGGCCTATGGGCGACCGATGGGCGCCTGACCGTGACCGACCCCACCCTGGATGAACCATTAACCAACTACCTAACCCCCCCCCCCCCCCCCCTATTTTTATTCCATTTTTAGAAGTAACAGGCATGTATATGTGCCTGTCACTTCTAAAGATAAAATAAAAATAAGGGAAGGGAAAAAAAATACAGTAAAAACATTATTACAATTAATTTACACACAGTAAGCAAACACATTGTTAGTAACACAACACATCGTATACAAAAATAAACAGCTTTAAACAAACATTAATAAAAAATAAAATAAACAGCACATACACACATTGTTAGTACAGTTAGTAACACAACACTGTCACATTGTATACAAAAATAAACAGCTTTAAACAAACATTAATAAAAAATAAATAAACAACAGCACATACTTACCTGTAAAATTGACCCCTCCAGCGTTGGCCTTCTGTCCTCTCTGGATATAGTCATGATGAAAAATAAATAATCCATGTTGATTGAAGCCAATGATCAAAAATTAAATAATCCATGTTGATTGAAGCCAATGATCAAAAATAATCCAATCTTGATTGAAGCCATTGTCCATCCATCCATTCTGGCCCATTGAAAGAGGCCTCCAAAAAAAAAACCGACGCTCTAAAAAAAAAAAAACAACACACTAAAAAGAGCTCCTCCTACAAGGAGCCCCTCCCGCGATTAATTGTTTTTTTTCCCACGGTCTGCTATATATACTAATTTTTGAAGGACTCTGATTGGCTGAAATTTTTGATTGACATCGATTTCAACCAATGAGAGTCTTTAAAAAATTAGCAAATCAGCAAGCAGGTATGGAAGCCTGTAAGGGTAAAAAAGGTTAGTGTGAACTTGTTTGACCCTGTATGTATTATACATATTACAGGGCTATTTTATGTGATATACATGTTACAGGATAATATCCTGTAACATGTATAGCCAAAAAATAGCACTGTAATATGTATAATACATACAGTGTAATAGAAATGCATGAACAATATAATATATCATGAAATAAAGAACATCAATTAATCAAATAATAAATATCAATTAATATATATTGTTGTATGTATATGTTTATGTATATTTATGTGTAATTTTTTATATATATATATATATATATATATATATATATATATATATATATATATAAATTAATATCAAAATATCACAATAAATAAATATATATATATATATATATATATATATATATATAACAATTTGATATATATATATATATATATATTTATTTATTGTGATATATTGATATCAATTTTTATATATATATATATATATATATATATATATATATATATATATATATATATATATATATATATATATATATATATATTTATATATATATATATATATATATTTTTTTTTTTGGGCCTATATGTTATTTAAGGTTTTTAAGGTACGGTTGGGGCCTATATGGTCCCAATTTGTTATTTAGGGTTTTTAAGGTGCGGTTGGGGCCTATATGGTCCCAATTTGTTATTTAAGGTTTTTAAGGTGCGGTTGGGGCCTATATGGTCCCAATTTGTTATTTAAGGTTTTTAAGGTACGGTTGGGGCCTATATGGTCCCAATTTGTTATTTAGGGTTTTTAAGGTGCGGTTGGGGCCTATATGGTCCCAATTTGTTATTTAGGGTTTTTAAGGTACGGTTGGGGCCTATATGATCCCAATTTGTTATTTAGGGTTTTTAAGGTGCGGTTGGGGCCTATATGGTCCCAATTTGTTATTTAAGGTTTTTAAGGTGCGGTTGGGGCCTATATGGTCCCAATTTGTTATTTAGGGTTTTTAAGGTACGGTTGGGGCCTATATGGTCCCAATTTGTTATTTAGGGTTTTTAAGGTGCGGTTGGGGCCTATATGGTCCCAATTTGTTATTTAAGGTTTTTAAGGTACGGTTGGGGCCTATATGGTCCCAATTTGTTATTTAGGGTTTTTAAGGTGCGGTTGGGGCCTATATGGTCACACTTGCTCTTTTAAGGTTTTAAACGTTACAGTTTGGGTCTTAAACGTTCTAATGTTTTTTTTTTTGTTTTCTATAACTTCCCAGGTGCAAACTATCTGTGGAATCAGATTTCTTTGGACTCGTTGGTTGACTTACTGGACGTGAATACCCCGAGAAGGAGCGTCAACTGTTGGTGAGTATATGGTCACACTTGGACTTTTAAGGTTTTAAAAGTTACGGTTTGGGTCTTGAGATTTCTAATGTTTTTTTTGTTGTTTTCTATCACCCCCCAGGTGCAAACTATCTGTGAAAGCAGATTTGTTTGGACTCGTTGGTTGACTTACTGGACGTGAATACCCCGAGAAGGAGCGTCAACTGTTGGTGAGTATCATTGCCTTTAATTTTCTGTCCATGTGTATAGGTGCAAATTTGATGGTGATGTAGTCTTGTCACATGAGGGTTTGCAATCTGTAATGTATACCAATGAAATCAACACACTGTTATTTTTAAGTAATTTTGTGACATAATATAAATTAATATACCGTGATCTCTTTCTTTTATTGGTATCAATATCAGAAATGAATACTATTGACTCTCTACTTGTGAAGCCTTTCGCCACCCTAACCTATGAGGAGAAGGTGGAAGTAAAACGGTTAGGAGCTGACCAACCAGAGATAAATCTGCAGCAAATCGCAAGAGATAGAGGGAAGCAATATGTCCGTAATTTCAATACTGAATGGTACAAGAAGAACGACTGGCTTTCTGGAAGCGTTTCTAGGAAGTCCTTATATTGTTTCCCATGCATCCTATTTGGTGGTGACGCTGCTTGGACCAAAACTGGAGTGACTGACGTCAAACATCTAGCTGACAAATTGGCAAAACACAAAAGTTCTAAAGCTCACTTGGATAACAGGATCAAGTTTGAGATGCTTGGACAGGCGAACATTGCTGTTCAACTGGACCAAGGATACCAAGTCAGCATTCAAAAACACAACGAAGAAGTGGCTAAGAACCGGTACATCCTTTCGAAGATAATTGATTGTGTTCGCTTTTGTGGCGCCTTTGAACTGGCATTAAGAGGACATGACGAGAGTGAAACATCGCTAAATCCAGGAGTGTTTAGAGGCCTGGTGGATTTGGTTGGCAGTATCGATAGTGCAATGGAACAGCATTTGAAGACTGCAACTGTGTTTAAGGGCACTTCCAAAACCGTGCAGAATGAGCTACTGGACTGCATGCATGAAGTTATAAAGGAAGTGATTCACCAAGAGCTTAAGGAAGCCCAGTTTGTGGCAATCCAAGCGGATGAAACAACCGATATTTCCGCTAGGACACAGTGCGTTGTAGTCTATCGCTACATTGACAAGAAGCATCAAGTGGTGGAAAGATTTGATGGCTTCACGGAAATGAAATCAACGGATGCAGACTCCATTGCTGCTGTTGTGCTGGAAACACTGAATACTGTTCTCCCAGAGCCAGAAGACAAGAAGAAACTCATAGCTCAAAGCTACGATGGTGCCAGTGTGATGCGTGGAGATCAAGGAGGAGTTCAAAGAAAAATAAAAGACGTGTACCCGAACGCACACTACGTCCATTGCTATGCTCACCAACTGAACCTAATAATGGAGAAAGCAGTTTCAAGGATTGGAAGAGTTAGAGTTTTTTTTTCAAACATAGGCGGCATACCATCTTTTTTTTCACGCTCTCCAAAAAGGACTGGAGTTCTGGATGAGGTAGTTGGTAGAAGACTTCCAAGAGGTGCACCGACACGATGGAACTTCAACGTTAGGACCGTGAACGTGATCTACGAGAACAGAGATGCGCTACTTGAGTGTTTCCAGACAATTGAAGCATGTCTAAACTTTGATCCAACATCTATACGGGAAGCCGCAGGTTTCATTGGAATGCTGGAAGACAGGGAGTTCCTTTACTTCCTTAAATTATTTCATTTAATAATGCCACATGTAGACATCCTCTATAGTCAGCTTCAGAAGCGAGACACGGATACTGTTTATATCAAAAAAGTCACAGAAGACTTTGTCGCCAGCATCCAGAAAATCCGGAATTCTGTGGAAGAGATAGAAGCAAGTTTGCCAAGCGATCTAACAGTCAACAGACGGAGTGCGGAGATCTCAACCTTGAGACAACTTTCAAGAGAGGTATGTGACATAGTGGTGGTTCATGCAAAAGAACGATTTTCATTTTCAAATCACCTAGTCAGTGCCAAACTTGTTCAAAGTGACTTGTATAAAACCCATGGCACTTGCTTTCCAACCCAAGCTCTGGAAGACACCGTGCAAGCATATCCAATACTGAAGAAGGAACAATTACGCACTGAGCTGTCACTTCTGTATGGGAAGACAGAGTTTCATACTTGTACAAGTGCTGTTGCTCTGCACAAACTTTTCCATCAATTTAATCTGCAGAATGATTTCACAGAGACAGTGAAATTATTAAGAATCCTGATTACAACACCAATGACTACTGCAGAATCAGAAAGATGCTTCTCAACATTGAAGAGGATAAAAACCTTTTTAAGAAGCACCATGTCCCTGGAGCGGTTGAATGCATTGGCGATGCTCTCAATGGAAAAGCAACTGATTTCCGAGATCCCACACTTCAATGAAAAAACCATTGAGAAGTTTTGTTCTTTGAAAGATCGCCGTGCAAAATTAAAATACAAGTGATTGAAGCAAAGAAGAATGCATACCCCCAAGGTGTGCAAAGATAAACTGCGTTAAGCAGCACCACCTCACACTACCAAACATAACTAGTGGTAAGTAAAGTATGAACGGTGTGTGGGTGTGCATATGGAAGGAGCTATGAAAGGTGTGTGCATGGTCAGTAACAATTGTTGAAGCCTTGGCGTGGTTTGAAGGAATTGGAGGCACTTCCAAGGGTAGCTGTCACTTGTGTACAGGAAGCAAGAATTCCATGTCTGTACAAGTGCTGTTGCTCTGCAGCAACTTTAGCATCAATTTAATCTACATAATTTAACAGAGTGAGTGAAGCTATAAGGAATCCTGCTTACAACAACGAAGACTACTAAAGAACCAGAAAGATGCTTCTCCACATTGAAGAGGATCAAAAAAGTAATTAAAAAGCACCATGGCCCTGTAGCGGTTAAATGCATTGGTTTGAAGGAATTGGAGGCACCTTCAAGGGTACGTAAAGTTCTCAGAAATGGCACCACCTCACTACCAAAAATAACTAGTGGTAAGTAAAGTATGAATGGTGTGTGGGTGTGCATATTGAAGGAGCTATGAAAGGTGTGTGAATGGTCAGTAACAATTGTTGAAGCCTTGGCGTGGCGTTACTGCTCATATGGTTATCCATATGCTAATTCAACGTGTTTGTTTGACATTGATTATTGTGTGGTCTAAACAGAAGTGAAATGTTGTTGTTTTCTTGAATCCCAAGATCCACTGGTTTGGGCCTATGCAGTGCTGATTGGTCTTCTAAGGTATGTTTGAGGCCTATATGGTCCCACTTGGTCTTCTAAGGTATGTTTGGGGCCTATGGTCACACTTGGTCTTCTAAGGTATGTTTGAGGCCTATATGGCCACACTTGGTCTTCTAAGGTATGTTTGAGGCCTATATGGCCACACTTGGTCTTCTAAGGTATGTTTGGGGCCTATATAGTTCCACTTGGTCTTCTAAGGTATGTTTGGGGCCTATGGTCACACTTGGTCTTCTAAGGTATGTTTGGGGCTTAGATAGTCACACTTGGTCTTCTAAGGTATGTTTGGGGCCTATATAGTCACACTTGGTCTTCTAAGGTATGTTTGGGGCCTATATAGTCACACTTGGTCTTCTAAGGTATGTTTGGGGCCTATAGTCCCACTTGGTCTTCTAAGGTATGTTTGGGGCCTATATAGTCACACTTGGTCTTCTAAGGTATGTTTGGGGCCTATATAGTCACACTTGGTCTTCTAAGGTATGTTTGGGGCCTATATGGTTCCACTTGGTCTTTTAAGGTTTTGAAAGTATGGTTTTGTTCTGGAATGGTCTGATTGATTTGCTTGTTTTCTTTCAACCCCAGGTGCAAACCCTATGTGGCTGCAGATTTGTTTCTACTCATTGGTCAACTTAATGAACATGAATACCCTGAGAAGAAGAGCCGACTAATGGTAGGTGTCACTCCTTTAATTTTTCTGTTAATACGTATAGGTGCAATTATGATATTGCTGTAGTCTTGTCACATGAGTTTTTTCAATCTATATTGTATACCAATGAATTTAACACATTGTTACTTTACTTCTTGACATTTCTGCATTGCAGATCATGTATTTCAATGGGCTTCACAAGCATAAGGTCATTGGGCGGGGCTTATAAAGGTCATTATGACGTCAGGGGGAGGAGTTATAAAAATGGGTGTGGTTTGAAAAAGGGGGAGTGGCTATGTTTCGCCCTGTCGCCCCTCCAACTTGAAAAGTCACCAGCCGCCACTGGTGACATGTGCTTGAGAACTCTATGGTGGAACCAAGTGAGATTTGCATGAACAAGAGTTCAAATAGTGTTATATTTTAACTTCATCCAAGTTGTAACTAGTTGACTATATGTCAATTTTACTGGTCACTCAATAACTTCCCATTGAATGTTTATTCCGGTAAATGTTCTTTGATACTCCTGTTGTCCAAAGTCCAGTTCCTTGATTATGCATAAAACAGAAAATGTAATCCCAAGCTCCGCTATGCTGTGCGGTTACTACTATGAAATGAGAACTTCTTAATGTCAGTAATGTTCCATGGTACCCCTTTAAAAAGGAGATCATATATTCCGCAATGCAACTTAGTTTATTCAAAGAGTGCCATAATAATTGTAACTTAGCATCATTCCAGAACTTTGTTATCTTTGTTATCTGCTGTGAGACCGCTCATGCTCTTTAATATATTTACAGGTAAAAAAAAAAATATATATATATATAGGATACCATACATATTCTCTACAATAGTGTGCACTGTTGTGTGCTGTGTGTCAGATGTTGCTCTTTAATATCCCCTGATATTCAAATTCCAGTTGCTTAATTATGTATAAAACAGAAAGTATAGTAGTAAGCTTCGCTATGCGGTGCCGTTTACTACTGTGCAATGGGAACTTCTAAATATCAGAGATGTTCCATGACGCACTTTTGAAGAGGAGATCATATATTCAACAATGCAACTGAAGTTATGCAAAACACAGCATAATGACTGTGACTTGATATTCACACAGAACTTTGTTATCTGCTGTAAGGCATCTCATGCTCTTTGATATAAATTCAGGCAGGCAGATATGATACCATACATAATCTCTGCAATAGTATACACTGTTGAGTTAAATATTGTTCTTTATTACCCCTATTATCCAATAACTGCCTTTCATAAAAAATTGTATGGTTTTGTGAACAGATTAAGAGTTTAAACTCACAGTTGGAAACATAGAAAGCACAAAGACTGTAGTACTTAGCTTTGCTGCTGAGCTAATGTTGACAAGCCAGCATCTCCAGACAGTGTGACCAAACTTTGTAGACTTAGGAGAGGAGGATTACATTGCCACTGCAGTTCAGAACCTCACTGCTCAGCTGTAACAACGGTGTAGATCCCCAGCTTCCTCTCGAGCAGTGTCTAAAGACTCAGCTACTCCGACGAGGGAGTTGTTGCCCGCCGCCCACTCCAGTACACCCACGTCAGCACTCTCCCACCTCCAAAAGTCGAAACCGACCAGATGGAGAGAACCCCCCCCCCCCCCCCCGGCTGCATGCTCAGCAAAGCCTCCCAAGCACACAAGTTCTTCTGGGAAAGAGGCAAGCCACTCAACCATGCAGAGTCAGAACATAGGGATTCAATGAAACTCCAATGACCGGCACCTTCACCCGCCAGCTACCGCCCTGCCTTATTATTACTGTTCTATTGACCATCGTGCCCTGTATTTGTTTTCTCTCATATTCAATTCTATGGGCTCTTTCAGTTACCACTAGAGGTTTGTTCGGATTCATACTAATTCATTTAGGTTATTCAACTGAAGAAAAGTGTAATTGATGGCTGCTCTAAACTGATTCTGGTAAAACAACTATTCTCAAATTACTCCATCTGCTCCTGTTTTCCAAATCTTCTGCTTTAGAATGTATAGTTTAATTTTGTTCTAGTAGATACTTTATTTGTTTTTCCTGTGCTACCATCCTGTTTTCTACATCAGATATTCTTTGTTCTGTTTGTGCTACTCTTTGATTCATCATTTTAAATCCTTTTTTAAAAGAATCAATACTTTTCTGTAGATTTTCTATTAAAGGCATGAATGTTGTAGAAATTTGTTGTAGAATAAATTGAGCAAGTTTTTTGTTTCTTATATTTTCATAGGTCATATCTAATGATAAGGCTAGTTATTTAATCTCTCTTTTGTTCTTTTGATTCTTTATTATCTTTTTGGAGAATATTTTTCCTATTGCTTCGGTTATTTCTATACCCTGCCATTTCTCCAACATTAGGTGACCTTTTCATGTATTTTTCGATTACTCGCATAATCCTCATTCCCAGTGAGACATGTAAAGTGTATTTAATACTACTTTGACAAATGTTCTAGTTTACAATCAGATGAAGGTTCCCTAAAAAGTTTCCATTCTATTTCTTTTCCCTTCTCTTTTCCTTTCTTTCTTTTCCTTTCTTCTCTTCCTCCTTATAATTTATACTCTATTTAGTAAGCTTTACCCCCACAAATACATATATTTTCCAATTTTATAAATATTTAATGTATATATAGTGGGTCCTGAAATAACAGCTGAAACCTGTTATCGTTAAAAATCAAAAAAGATATTTTAAAATGATGCTTGACAATACAATATTTAACTCCTATTATAAGGTATAATCCCTTTTCCTCTCTAAATACCTAGCTGGTTAGTTAAAGCTTCCCATAACTATCTTAACAGATCTAAAGAAATCCCAGCAATATTTTACAAATAACATAATTCAATATTTTGACTCATATTGATGTGAATAGTCTTTTTCTCTTCTATCCTTTTTCAACTTCTCATACAAACTAAAAAGAATCTATAACGTGTTACACAAAATCCCAGCAAATTTTGCATAGGAGTCTCTCAATACTTTGCAAAAAATCAGACCTCTCTCAACGGCACTTTAATATTTTACCATTCAATCATAGAAGTGGTTTCATTAAGATTTAGCTGTTCAGTCATAGAAGTCTTGCAAGATTTTGCAAGAAGTCAAGTCTCTCTCACCAGCTTTTTAAGAATTTATAGTTCATTCATTGAATCTCACAAAGGTTTGCAGAAAAGCAAAATCACCTACACTTCTTAAGCTTTGTAATAAAAATGTATTTAACATTTTACTAGAGATGTTATGACACTGAATTGTTTTGTATATAGTGTATATATTGTATATATTGTATATATTGTATATAAAATTTAAATTTCTTTCCATACTATGATAGCTATGAAACATTTTAATCTAGTGTTTGTTCAAAATATCAATCTTTTCTCACCACTTCTTTAATATTATATAGTTCAATCAAAGGAACCTCACAGTCTTTTACATAAAATCAGGCCTTACTCACGGCTCCTTAAGAATTTACAGTTTAAACATAGGAGTCTCTCAAGACTTTGTAGAGAATCAGGCCTCTCTCACTGGCTCTTTAAGATTTTACAATTCAAAAAAAGTCTCTCAAGAGTGCAAACATTAAAGCCTTTCTCACTGGTTCCTTCTGGTCTATACACCTTCATAAAGTTTGAGAGATATGAACAAAACCTTTCAGTGGCAATATATCTTTGTCCAGTTTACATATAAAATACAAGTCACTTCAAAACATGTGCCAAAAATTGCCATAGAGCTTGTGAAGGTGATTGCAGTTTCTATCTCCTTTCTTTCCTGTTCTAATACAGTAATACAGTAGTAGGTAAGTATAAAACATCATTTAAATCAGCAATGCTATTAAAAAAAATGCTTTTTAGCAATCAGAAGAAATTTACTGCATATTCAGGGCCCTATTAAATTCCAGCCTCGTAAATATGAGGCTTCTACATCGGGACCCCCAAATGTCCCCACATTAACCCCTTGCAGCGGGGGTCCACGATCTGCATAGATCAGGCCCCCCGCTGCATTAAAAAGTTATAAATTCCCCACCGCGGCTCCTTAAAGGGGCCGAGGCACACTAATTGCCAATCCTGGCCGCAGCCCAAAAAATTAACCCCCCTCTATGCTGGGGGTCCCCATCGGGACCCCCGAAGTGTCCCCACATAAACCCCTTGCTGCAGGGGTCCATAGGGACCCCAGCAGCCCCCCCACATTAACCCCCTGCAGCGGGGGTCCCCTATCGGCACCGATCGTGACCTGCTGCATTTCAATTTTAAATTTCCCGCCTCGCGGGTCCTTAAAGGACCGTAAAGGTCCTGAAAGGACTCGCACTAAAAATATTAACCCCAGGCAACTATAATTAACCCTATAATTCATGGGGGTCAATACAGACCCCCATAAGCACTTAATTAACCCTATAACTCATGAAGGTCAATACAGACCCCCATAAGGCCTAAATTAACCCTATAACTTATGGGGGTCAATACAGACCCCCATAAGGCCTTAATAACCCTATAACTCATGAAGGTCAATACAGACCCCCATAAGCACTTAATTAAGCCTAAAACTCATGAAGGTCAATACAGACCCCCATAAGGCCTTCATTAACCCTATAACTCATGAAGGTCAATACAGACCCAAATAAGGCCTTAATTAACCCCGTCACTCATGAAGATCAATACAGATCCCCATAAGGCCTTAACTAACCCTATAACTCATGAAGGTCAATACAGACCCCCATAAGGCCTTAATTAACCCTGTCACTCATGAAGGTCAATACAGACCCCCATAAGGCCTTAATTAACCCTATAACTCATGAAGGTCAATACTGACCCCCATAAGGCCTTAATTAACCCCGTCACTCATGAAGGTCATTACAGACCCCCATAAGACCTAAATTAACCCTATAACTTATGGGGGTCAATACAGACCCCCATAAGGCCTTAATAACCCTATAACTCATGAAGGTCAATACAGACCCCCATAAGCACTTAATTAAGCCTAAAACTCATGAAGGTCAATACAGACCCCCATAAGGCCTTAATTAACCCTATAACTCATGAAGGTCAATACAGACCCCCATAAGCACTTAATTAACCCTAAAACTCATGAAGGTTAATACAGACCCCCATAAGGCCTTATATAACCCTATAACTCATGAAGGTCAATACAGACCCCCATAAGCACTTAATTAACCCTAAAACTCATGAAGGTCAATACAGACCCCCATAAGCCTCTATTTAACCCCATCAGTCCCATAAGGGTATATTATGACCATTATGGGCCTGTTACAACCCAACATTAACCACATAAGTGCCATGACGGTCCTCAAGGACCATCATGACACTAACTACAAACACTACACTATAACCCCCAATAAACCATTTAATTTTAAACTAACCCCCCTCTACCCTAATCTATTAACACTTACACTACCTACCTACACTACCTACCCCCTAATAAACCTCCCCACCACTCTAATTACAAAAAATAAAACCTACCTTACAGAAAATAAAAAAAATATGTCACCAAAAATAAAGAAACCTACATTACAGAAAAAAAACCTACATTACAGAAAAAAAAAACAAATACATTACAACCCCCCCACTACAGAAAATAAAAAAATTGCACACCTGAAAAGGAAAGACAGACATACACAATACAATACATACATTACATTACATACATTACATTACATACATTACATATAATATATTACATATAATACATTACATATAATATATTACATATAATATATTACATATAATACAAATCAAATACCCCCTATCTATCTAACATACAATCTATTTAATATAAAATAAATCCTAACTATATCAAATACATCCCACTATCTATTTAATATACAATAAATCCTAACTACATACACAGACCCTAATTCTAAGCTAAAATAAAATAATTTCAGTCCTAACTACATACACAGACCCTAATTCTAAGCTAAAATAAAATAATTACAGTCCTAACTACACAGACCCTAATTCTAAGCTAAAATGAAATAATTAAGACCACTTACCTTTAAGATGTCCTTTCAGATCACTAACCTAGGGGTAAAAAAAAACAATTAGTACAAAACATTAACATGAAATAAATAAACATTATATACATTCTAAATATTCTACTCACCTTTCCAGCATGTCCCGTCATTGTTCAGCTCTTCCGGCGCAGCCCTGTTAAACAAAACACAATACATTAATACAATATACAAACAAGAAATAAAATAAACATATAAACATCTAAATATACATTTAACTTACCTCCGCGCGATGTCCCCGGCCTCCTCCCCTTCAGCCCCGGCTGGGCCCCGGAACCATCCGCGCTCTAAAAAAAAACTAAAAAAAAAACTAACGGAGATCTGCACTCGCAGACCTCCCCGACGCTAATGAGCCTCCCGGAGTCTTTTCCGGGAGGAAATTGGCAATGGTGGCTTGTGATTGGCTGAAAAAGCAGGCGGGGAATTTAAATCTTTTAAATGCAGCGGGGGCCTGATTATTGCCGATCGGCGACCCCCGCTGCAAGGGGTTAATGTGGGGGTGCTGCAGGGGTCCCGATAGAGACCCCTGCAGCATGGGGATGTGTATAGGGAGCAGGGGGGAGCCTCACACGGCTGTCTCGGGCTGCTCTGAGGCAGCACCTAGAGGCTTTAGGATCCCATGCGGGCACTTTTTGTGCCCGTAGGGATTCTTACGAAATGCATTCATCATGCGTAGATTTAAGGCTGCATGTGACTACATAGCTCTCTCGGAGCCTATTCTCGCCCATTTTTCGTAGTCATATCGCAAAGCAGGCTCGAGAGATTCGGTACTCGCAAACAGCAAAAAATCTGCCTTTTGTGAGCACCGAAAGAACTACGAGGGATAATTTAATAGGGCCCTCAATGTTTTAATCTCATATTTTCTCTTAGTTATTTCCACACAAAAAGACCATATTTATCTGTGTTTCTCCTTGCAGTCAATGGCACTTCGCCTCTAAAAACATATTTAAAGACAGTCTGCATATTTGAGTCTTTGCTTTAAAACTCAACAGCCCTATTTGAATTCTGATTTAAACGAGTCTTAGATGAACAGCAGGTAATATAGCACATAATGCAGTATTTATTTAATTAATGAAAGATCAGCATTCCATCTTTCATACCTGTATCCAGGGGAGATCCCATGTTCATGCTTGCACAGATATTCTAAGTCTGCTGTTGGGGATGTCCATTCAGGAATGTCAATGCCAGATAGAGATGTTCCCTCTAACAGCCGGGAAAACAGTTCTACTGGAGGAGAGAGAGGACAGCAAAGGCAGAGCAAGAGAAAGGTTTTGGTGTCAGGGGACTCTATTATTTGATTTGGGGGTTTTAGTGCACTGGACTGACTTCCCACTAGGATAGAATGGGAGGGGGACCAGAAAGAAGTAATGGGGGTAGAAAGTGTAAAGGGAGTAAGGAAATAATTAACTACTCATGGGGGAGGAGATGAGGGGAGGGTTAGTGTTGTCCATAGGGGGGTATTACAAAGTAACTCAGGAACAGTGGCAGGTACCTCAAAACTGCAGTGTTATGGCAACATAAAGTGTATACTTGCTAATAAAAGAAGCCGGCCAAGGAAAATGGGCGAGCTATAAATATTAGCATTAAATGAGAAATAGGACTTAATAGAGAATACTGACATTTGGTGGCATGACTATAAGAAACGGGCTGTTAATCTGGATAGTTCTAACCTATTCAGGAAAGATAGGGGCAAAGGCAATTATTGTTACAGATTGGAAACGCAGCTAAGCATGGGCAAGTTCTAATAATGGGAGATTTTAACTACCCTGAAATAAACTGGATAAATGAGACCAGCAGTTCAGCGAAGGTGAGCAGGTTCTTGAGCACCCTCAGGGATCATTATTTGGTCCAGGTTATACAAGAGCCTACTAGAAATGAGGCTATCTTGGATTTAGACAAAAAAAAAAAGGTAAGTCAGAGGCGCTTATCAGAGAACAAACTAACCTTAATAGATTAGTTCTATGACCATGATAAGCCACTCTGAGAGCAACCTCTTTTAGCTCACTTGTGCCCTTCACAGGGAGAAATATCCTGTAGTATATCAGTCTGGTCCCACTCAGAAGAGTGACCCAGCCCCGAAATACCAGGCAATTCTACCCTGAACAGGAGAAACAACAAACCCAGACGCGTTTCGGCCTTTATGGGCCTCGTCAGTGAGGTGCAGCTGAACTCCCTAAGGCACAGTGAGCAAGGGGTCCACGTCTGGAGTCCCCTATTACCCTTAGGGAGACTAAACCCTAAGAGTAATTTGCATAGACAAAAAAAAGGTAAGTCAGAGGCGCTCATCAGAGAACAAACTAACCTTAATAGATTAGTTCTATGACCATGATAAGCCACTCTGAGAGCAACCTCTTTTAGCTCACTTGTGCCCTTCACAGGGAGAAATATCCTGTAGTATATCAGTCTGGTCACACTCAGAAGAGTGACCCAGCCCCGAAATACCAGGCAATTCTACCCTGAACAGGAGAAACAACAAACCCCAGACGCGTTTCGGCCTATCTTGGATTTAGTTATCACATATATAGTTGTCAGCAATGTAGGTTGTTGCTAACGCTTGCAGGCTCACGAAAATAGGGGCCGTATTTGCGGAGGTGAAGGCTCTACGGCGCCTCACAACCGGTTACAAACCATTACACAAGCAGGACTTGCAAAAAAAAACATAAACACGCAATGACTAACTAAGGACTTATACAAAAATATACCAGCCGCGGGACTTACACAAAACAATTACGATCCGCGGGACTTCAAAAAAATCCATTACGGACTTGCAAAAATACGACCTTAACGGACAACCCGTGTACAGTGCCAAACATAAAAAAACACAAAAATACACACAAATATAAAATAAAAACCTTACCCACACCAAGGCGGGACACCCAGGACCTCTGCAACACAGCTTAAACATTGAATTCGGTCAAATTTACAAAGTTTAGCCACTCAAAAATCTCTGAAGCAAAAGAAAAAATGGCCACCGAAAAAAAAATAAAACGAGGCTACATGACCCCTAAAGCCGCTAAATACCACAAAGCAAATACAGCTTTTACAAAAACCTGTATGACCTACAACATACACCATTAGCAAGGACGCTAAATCATACAAACCTGCATACCACATACACATTCACCGCCATTTTACAAAACTAACTTACAGAATGCGGAAGTACACAGCTAGACTAACGGCTTCCCCTCGCGCACGCAGCCTTTTTTACACTACAGACTGCACACATTGCTGACACTTAAACCTCAGCTCAACAACACTGTAAACCTACATTGTATGCTGTAGGAACATGAAAAAAGATTGTCAGCTCTTCAGCCCAATGCTTCCTGCATGTATTACTTATAAATAGGTAAAGTATATTACTTTATTAATTTACTAATTATTTCATTAGCATCACAAAAAACATATAAACAAAAAAAAACACTATTGCAAGAAACGCAAAAGACAGTCACTGCACGCCTCGCAATGAGCGCAAAACGCTGCTCATAACACATAAACTACACCAGGGGAAAACCTTGCAATAAGCGCAAAAAGCAGATCAGAGCCGACCTTACAATGACACCAAAAGCGCCTCTGATTAAAAAAAAACAAGAGGCTCGCAATGAGCGCCGAGATCTCAGACCAACACAAAAAATAATGTCTGTGCCAAACACCATTCCTTCACTTACAATTCTATTGGCGTCATTTTATGATGGGCAATTCGCTAGCCACAAATTATATTGATATAGTATCAAATGTTGAAATAGGGCAACTTTTGGGAAACAGTGATCACAACACAGTCTCATTTGAGATTAGATTCAAAAATCAAAGTAGTAAGAGGCTAACAAATACTCTTAATTTTAATAAAGCAGATTTTAACGGTCTGAGGGCAGCAATACAAAGTGTAGACAGGGAGAAAGAACTGGCAGGTAAAAATACTGAACATAAATGGATAACATTCAAATACGCACTAAATAAACATACTTATCACCATATACCATCTCGGAATAAAAGTAAAAGGAGTAAATCACATCCAGTGTGGCTTAATAATGATTTAAAGATCAAGATACAGATTAAAAAGAGGCATTTAAATTATACAAATAAGAGGGGACAGAGACTGCTTTACGGGAGAAATCAGCAAGGCTTGCAAAAGGGTTATTAGACTGGCTAAAATAGAACATGAAAAGTTAGTTGCAAAGGAGAGTAAGACTGATCCCAATTTTTGAAATATGTTAGTGGGAAGAATGCTAAGAAGGAAGCTATAGGAGCATTACAATTTGACACAGGCCGTATGATAAATAATAACCAGGAAAAGGCATATGAGCTAAATAATTATTTTCTTATGTATATACAAGGGAGGTACCAATGGTTGGGTCACTACAACACAATGCGGCTACACTACCTTTACCAAATAATTGGTTAACACAGGAATAACTCAAAAAATGGTTTAAAAAAATGAATGTTAATAAAGCCCCGGGTCCTGATGGAATACATCCAAGGGTACTGAGGGTACTGGGTTCTGTAATAGCCAAACCATTATATTTAATTTTTCAAGATTCACTCAACACAGGGTCTCTACCAGATGACTGGAGAAAGGAAGATGTGATACCTATATTTAAGAAGGGATCAAGAGCAAATCCAGGAAATTAGTTTCTATGAGGAGGTTAGTAGGAACGTCGATCAAGGCAACTCAGTGGATGTAGTCTTTTTGGATTTTGCAAAGGCTTTTGATACAGTGCCACATGGGAGACTATTGTGCACATTATAGGAAGCAGGATGCAGTAAATATCTGCTCATGGATTGAGAGCTGGCTAAAAGACAGGAAGCAAAGGGTTGTTGTAAATAGAGAAAATATTTAGATTGGACTAATGTGGTAAGTGGGGTACCTCAGGGTTCAGTATTAGGTCATCTCCTTTCTAACATATTTATGAATGACTTAGAAGTAGGTCTTTTTAGGTAAATGTTTGCTGATGACACAAAGTTGTGCAAGGTAATTAAATCCGAAAATTATGTACTTTTCAGAAATTGACATCTAGGTGTCAGGTAAGATTTAATATGAATAAATGTAAAGTTATGCATCTGGCAAGGGAAAATAGCCATGCAATTTATAATATTAATGGAGCAAATCTAGTGGTAACCGATGTTGAAAGGGATTTTGGAGTGCTTGTGGACAACCACCCAGGTAACAGTGCTCAATGCCAAGCAGCAGCTGCAAAGGCAAATAAAATATTAGCATGTAATAATAAGGTTATAGAAGCCAGGGAAGCAAATATAATTCTGCGACTATACAAATCCCTAGTATGCCCTCGTTTGGAATATGGAGTTTTGGGCACCAATTCATAAAAAAAGACATATTAGAGCTGTAAAAAGCACAGAAAATGGCAACAAAACTAATAAGGGGAATGGCGGGACTAAGCTATGAAGAAAGACTAACCAAATTAAACGCATTTTCTCGAAAAAAGGCATCTAAGACGAGATATGATTACCTTATATAAATACTTCCAAGGTCAGTATAAAGATTTGTCAAGTGAATGTTTTGTGCCAAGAGGTTTTCAATTGACAAGAGGACATCTCTGGAGGTTAGAAGGAAAACGATTTTACCAGTAAGGGTGGTGAAACTGTGGAATTATCTACCAAAGGAGGTGGTGACAGCAGATTTGATAGATAACTTTAAAAAAAGATTGTACATATTTTTGAATAAATAGGACTTTCAGGGTTATTCTGGATAACTAGAGAAGGATTATTGATACAGGGAGGAACCCGATCACCAGTATCTGGGGTCAGGAAGGAAATGCATCTATTTCCCCTTTTGAAACAATTATCAATGTTTCAATGTTTTTTTTTTTTTTTTTTTCTGTTTGCCTTTCTCTATTAATTAACAAGTAATCTGCATATTACAAAGATCAAAGGAGATCTGAAAAGGTTGGATTTCATGGACAAAAGCCTTTTTTCAACCACAATTACAAAAACATTTACAAGAAATACAAAGAAATTTTGAGCATGTACACCCATTCACTTTTATTCAAGTAAGATTCCAGATAGTCCACCATACTGCCTCGTGCTGGAAATCCTGAGCTGCTGCAGTTGCAATGTAGAATGGGAATCAGTACTAAGGAACCGATGATACAGTTTGAAGGAATGCATATCAATTGTTTAGTTTCATTATCACTCTAGAGTTGGATTATTCAAGATTTATGGAATAGATTTCATAGGGATAACGCAATTCACTTTAATCCAAAAGATATTTTCACTTAAATATATGTATTTCATATTATATTGATACTAAAATGAATACATTAGAATTAGTTAGATTGTTACCAAGTTTAGAATAATCATTTGTTATTTAATAAATATGGAGCCTAAGTCAGTTTAGGAGAGCATTCTCATTGGGGCAAGTGAAGTTGATGTTATTTGCACAGTACACTCTCAGTTATCCGGCACCCACATGGATTGGTAGATGTCGGATAAATGTAGTTACTGGTTGAAAGTTACTATTAAATTAGGCCTAGATTAGCTGCACATAGGATGCTCTGCTTAGTATATTTGTCAGTGAGGGCTGTTCTAGCAGCAGCAACTTTCACTCCTCACACATGGGTACGTTGGGCTTGAGGGTGTGGTGCTAATCCCGGGGAATGTAACCCCAACACTGGCCTGGCTCAGTCACTCACACCCGTTGAATGTAACCCCAACAGTGGCTTGGCTCAGTCACTCACGCCCGGGGAATGTAACCCCAACACTGGCTTGGCTCAGTCGCTCATGCCCAGGGAATGTAACCCTAACACTGTCTTGGCTCAGTCACTCATACCCGGGGAATGTAACCCCAACACGGCACTGGCTCAATCACTCACACCCAGGGAATGTAACCCCAACACTGGCTTGGCTCAGTCACTCATGCCCGGGGAATGTAATCCCAACACTGGCTTGGCTCAGTCGCTCATGCCCAGAAAATGTAACCCTAACACTGTCTTGGCTCAGTCACTCATACCCGGGGAATGTAACCCCAACACGGCACTGGCTCAGTCACTAATGCCTGGGGAATGTAACACTAACACTGCCCTGGCTCAGTCACTCATGCCCGGGGAATGTAACCCCAACACTGCACTGGCTCAGTCACTCATGCCCGGGGAATGTAACCCCAACACTGCCTTGGCTAAGTCACTCATGCCCGGGGAATGTAATGCCAACACTGCCCTGGCTCAGTCACTCATGCCCCGGGAATGTAACGCCAACACTGCCCTGGCTCAGTCACTCATGCCCGGGGAATGTAACCCCAACACTGCCCTGGGTCAGTCACTCATGCACGGGGAATGTAACCCCAGCACTGTCTTGGCTAAGTCACTCATGCCTGGGGAATGTAACGCCAACACTGCCCTGGCTCAGTCACTCATGCCCCGGGAATGTAACGCCAACACTGCCCTGGCTCAGTCACTCATGCACGGGGAATGTAACGCCAACACTGCCCTGGCTCACTCACTCATGCCCGGGGAATGTAACCCCAACACTGCCCTGGCTCAGTCACTCATGCACGGGGAATGTAATGCCAACACTGCCCTGGCTCAGTCACTCATGCCCGGGGAATGTAATGCCAACACTGCCCAGGCTCAGTCACTCATGCCCGGGTAATGTAATGCCAACACTGCCCTAGATCAGTCACTCATGCCCGGGGAATGTAACGCCAACACTGCCCTGGCTCAGTCACTCATACCCAGGGAATGTAACCCCAACACTGCCCTGGCTCAGTCACTCATGCCCAGGGAATGTAACCCCAACACTGCCTGGCTCAGTCACTCATGCACGGGGAATGTAATGCCAACACTGCCCTGGCTCAGTCACTCATGCCCGGGGAATGTAATGCCAACACTGCCCAGGCTCAGTCACTCATGCCCGGGGAATGTAATGCCAACACTGCCCTAGATCAGTCACTCATGCCCGGGGAATGTAACGCCAACACTGTCCTGGCTCAGTCACTCATACCCAGGGAATGTAACGCCAACACTGTCCTGGCTCAATCACTGGTGCCTGTCTGCCTCCAGATAAAACTGAATTGCAGAAACATACAGTGGATGTAATTTACATACCTGTAAGCATTTTGTGGCATGACAACCTGGCTCCTGGCATTTGTTAAAATCTTGCACAATTAAATTTTTATTTAAAGTAAATAATTCAATTTTTTTCTGGTTGCTTGAGAGTTCTGGTTGTACCTTCAATGTGTTTTTCTTTTAGAATTGGAGGGGCATGTTGTCTATAAGTGTTTTGTACCATTATCTTCAGTTTAGGATGACAGGGGGACCTCAAATCTTAAAGCCATACAGAAGGATGTATACAAGAATCCTTCCTACTTGCAGACCTGGATCCAAATCATGGCCTCTGATCCCCTTTTTTAAAAGGCTTTCTTTGTATTATTAATTGTGTCATACATCTCACCTGAAGTTTCTAAAATGTTTTAATAAGCTCTCAGTTACATGTTCTTTTCTTTCGTTCCCTTCAGTTAGTCAAGACATCATTAGCTTCTGTAGATGCTGCCATGAGACCCCATGTAAGGTACTCCAGTGTGCACCGATGAATTCAACTAATGTAGGTAATGTTTGATATCAAGAACACAAAGGTTTATATTGTCTTATATAAAAAATACCTTCTTCTTAGATGTTTCCACATTTAGTAGTGTTACAAACTGGAATTAAAATTGATTGAATTGAACATTTTACCATTTATTGTAAACTACTTACTTAAAGCCTTATTAAAGGTTAAGGTTTGTGTGTGGTACAGAAGGGAGAGAGAAGTGTTGTGCGTGTTAGGATGGAAGGTGATAGGCTTCTTTAAAAATATGTATTTTTAGTGAGATTTTGAAGGATTTGAGTCAGGGATTTAGTCTGGTAGAGCGAGGCAAGGAGTTCCAGAGAATATGGGTAGCACGAGAAAAGTCCAGAAGGCGGAAGTGAGAGAAGGTTACAAGAGTGGTAGAAAGAAGAAGGTCGTTAGCAGAATGAAGAGGATTGGTAGGGTAGTAGATGATAGCGGAGATATAAGAGACTGTTGTTAAGGGCTTTGAAAGTAGGGTCATGATTTTAAATTGTATTCTCTAGGCTAAGGAAAGCCAGTGGAGTGATTGACAAAGAGGAGCTGCTGACACTGAACGTTGTGTACGGAAGATGAGTCTGTCGGAGTCATTCATTATGGATTGAAGGGGGGAAAGGCGGGTGGTGGGCAGGCCCACAAGAAATGAGTTGTAGTAGTTAAGATGAGAAATGATGATGGAATGTATTAGAATCTTAGTAGTGTCTTGTGTGAGGTAATGGAGTATTTTTAAAATGTTTTTTAGATGGTGAAGGCAAGATTTTGTTAGTGACTATACGTGCGGGATTAAAGAAAAGGCATAGTCGAGTAGCAATGGGCTTGGGTGGTGGGAGTAAGGATGGCATTGTTAACAGTGAGAGCGATGTGAGGAATTGAAGCTGTAGTAGAGGGTGGAAAGATAAAGGAGTTCAGTCTTAGACATGTTAAGTTTGATATAGTGGGCAGACATCCAAGAGGATATACTAGGCAGTTGGAGGCATGTGTTAGAAGAGAGGGGGATAGATCTGGGGCTGAGAGGTAGATTTGAGTGTCATCTGCATAGAGATGGTACTGAAACCCAAAAGAGTTTATTAGGGTACCAAGTGAGGATGTATAGATGGGGAAGAGTATGGGGCCTAGGACTGATCCTTGGGGTATGCCAACAGACAGAGGACGAGTTGGTATGATGAGAACCACAAGAGAGCAGTGTAGCAAATGCAGAGGGAGGAGAGGATAAAAAGTAGAATGGAAAAGTGACATTTTGACATGGCGATGAACAGGTCATTGGTGACTTTTGTGAAAGCTGTCTCAGTGGAGTATTGGGACTAGAAGCCGGATTGGAAGGTGTCAAAAAGGGAGTTAGAGGAAATAAAGCTGGTAATAAAGCTGGTAAGGCGGTTGTAGACAAGTCGCTCCAGCAGTTTGTAAGCCAGGGGAAGTAGAGTGATGGTGCGTTAGTTGAATGCTACATCAGAGTCAGATGAGGGTTTCTTAAGAGTGGGTGTAATTATGGCATAGTTACATAGTTACATAGTTACATAGTAATTAAAGTTGAAAAAAGACTTTCAGTGCATCAAGTTCAACCTGTTAAGATCTCCTCTGATCTGCAATATGTGGATTAGTTATTTATTAATTTGTTGATTAAATAATTATTAATAGTATAGTATTGGAGGATGAATAAAGAGTTAGTCCCTCAAGTTCAACCTTTTTAGATCTCTATTGATCTTTTTAATGTGCACTATTTATTATTAATTGTTAATTGATCCAGAGAAAGGCAAACAGAAAAAAAAAACATTGAAACTTTGCCAATTGTCTCATAAGGGGAAAAAAAGCAAAATTCCTTCCTGACCCCAGAAACTGGCGATCAAATTTCTCCCTGGATCAATATTCCTTCGCTAGTTATCTATAATAGCCTTGAATGCCCTCTTTATTCAAAAATATATCTAACCCCTTTTGGAAGTTGTCTATCGAATTCGCTGTTACCACCTCCTTTGGTAGAGAATTCCACAGTTTAACCACCCTAACTGTGAAGAACCCTTTTCTTTGTTTAAGGTGAAATCTTTTTTCCTCTAACCTCAAAGGGTGTCCTCTTGTCAGTTGAAAATTTCTTGATACAAAAAGTTCACTTGACAAATAAGGTAATCACATATATAGTTGTGAGCGTACGAGTTGTTGCTAACGCTGCGGGCTCGCGTAGCGAGCCCGCGGCCCTCGCGAAGCGAGGGCCGCGGCTCGCGCAGCGAGTCGCGGGCCTCGCGTAGCGAGGGCACTGTGCCAGGTTCTCAGTTGCTGGCATGGAGCGCCGCAGGCGCTCCTTGCCAGCAACTGAGGACCCTCGCGAAGCGAGGGCCTCAGTTGCTGGCTTGGAGCGCCGCAGGCGAGGTCTTCAGTTGCAGCAACTGCGACCCTTGCAAAAAAAAGTTTACGTCGCAACACATTACGACACTCGCAAACAACATACGACACACGTTCACACACATTACGACACTCGCAAACAACATACGACACACGTTCACACACATTACGGCCTCGCAACACTCGGACGCAACTCGCGAACATTACAAAATTACAAACACAATACATACACACAGCACATACATAAAAACCTTACCTACACAAACAGGAAGCACCCAGGACCTCAAAAATGCAACTTACAACTTAATTGCACTCAAAATAAAAGAGTTTAGACACTAAATAGTTTGTTAAGCGACACAAAAAATGGCCGACGAATAAAACGAAAACGAGGCTACACACGCAAATACCATACGAGACACGTTACCACACATTACGACTTCGCAAACATCGGACGCAACACGCCGACATACAAACATTTAAAACTTAACAAAGACACACAACAAACACATAAAAAGCTTACCTACAGCAAGAGGAACCAGCCAGCACCTCAAAAAAACAAGTTACACCTACATTTAAATCAAAATAAACACTTTAGACACTAATACCATCGCTAAGCGAGAGAAAAAATGGCCGACGAACAAAATGAAAACGAGGCTTCAGACGTAACTACACTACACTTACTCGCAATAATGAAACACATACTATGCGGAACGTATCACAATCATATTAAACACCATTTTGAACAGTAATACGCCTAAAATGGCGGATGGAACGCAAATTGTAAGCTGGAACGCAAATAGCGCATGCGTATTGCGTTCTAACGGTCTCACTTTCCAGAACTTTCTACAAGTTTATAAATACTGCCTATTTCCAACTAAAAAATACATTTCTCCTCAGGTGATCAACGGAGTGACTTCTGAGATAACTGCTGCTTTGACTTGAGAAGACAATTCTTTACTAATTTACTACTTTACATTGTGCAAATTACAACTTACAGGTAAGCTATAATATATTACATTTTATTATCAGGTCAGGTCAAACAAATAAAAAAATAAACTAGGATTTATGTAGTCATCATGTATGGCACATTTATGTGTATAGGCTCACAAAAAAAATTAAACAGAGCTTTATGTATAGTGACATCTGACACGCACATATATGTCTATAATGTATAGTCACATGTGACACGCACATATATGTCTATAATGTATAGTCACATTTGACACACACATTTCTGTGTATTGCCCCTTCATAGTGACATGTGACACGCACGTATATGTGTATAATGTATAGTGACATGTGACACGCACATATATGTCTATAATGTATAGTGACATCTGACACGCACATTTCTGTGTATTGCCCCTTCATAGTGACATCTGACACCGACATATATGTCTATAATGTATAGTGACATGTGACACGCACATTTATGTGTATTGTCAATGCAACAAAATTAGCTTACAACAAAATCAGTAAACAACTACATTTAAATGACATTATATCTCATGTATACTGATATGTCACACGCACATATATGTGTATCATCTATAGTTACATCTCACACACACACATTTATGTGTGTTGGAAAAAAAAAAAAAATACGGTTCATTTAACCATTTAAATTTGACTCATGTATACTGATATGTCACACGTACACAAAATAATTACATTAAACTATGTAATGTGCTTCATGTATGTGACATATGTGTGTAGCCCCCAACAAAAAATAAGGTTAATTGAATTAATTTACTGCAATTCAATAGATCAGATAAAGCTGAATCTTTCTATTTCTTTTAATATTCAAACAGACTCTGCATCAACAGCGTCTATCAACAATTTGCACCGTGCACTGTGAAGCACAATCCCTTTTAAAGAACACCAACAAATTTGAAGAGGTAAGATACAACAAGACATTACATGCTCAAAAGGCCATGCTTTGCTAGATGAAAATTTTTAAATATACAAATAACTATTTCACTTTCTTTTTCAAACAGACACTACAAGAAGACCGGCGGATTAAGATTGGCAGGAAGGCACCGTCTGTCATTCAAAACTTCTATCAAGGTAAAGTATTAAGTATAAACAAGAAATAACCATGAGCCTTATTCAATTGCAACTTTCTCAATTGAATAGGGCTCTATATACGCACATAACATTTTTTTTATACAGAACTTTTTAGTTACTGAACTTCTAACCACAATCAAGGTTTTCAATAACTAAAAACTTTGCTCAATAAATATGTTATGTGATTATATAGAGCCCTCTTCAATTGGCAAAATTGCAATTCAATGAGGACCTATATATCTTTAATGGCCAAGGGCCTCACTCAAATGTGATTTGCCCATTTCAATAGCGCTCTATATAAGCACAGAGCATATTTTTTAAAGGAAATTTTTCTTTTGTGAACACGTTCCTTTTCGATACAAGTTCACTAAATACAAAATTCCGTAAAAAAATATGCTCTGTGCTGATATTGAGCTCTATTCCATTGGCCAAAACACAATTGAATGAGGAGCTCACAATATAAGAAATGCAGTAACCAAAGGCCCTTATTCAATTGCTATTTTGGAAAATTAAATATGGCTATAAATAAGAACTTTTAGGCCCTTACTCTATTTTAACAAATATATGTGATGTGCTTATTTACAACCCTATTCAAATTTCTACATTGCAATTCAATTACGGCCTTAGAGTACTATTACATTGTAAAAAATGCAATTGAATGAGGGCCAAACTATGCTACATATGGTACACACAAAGGCCCTCATTCAATTGCAATTTGCCAAATTGAATAGGGCTCTAAATAACAACATAACAATTGCTTAAAACTAAGGTTTTAGTTAATAAAAAAATATCAAAAATACAGTTTCTCAATGACTACAAAATTATTTTAAATAATATGCTATGTGCTTATTTAGGGCACAATTCAATTAGCCAAATCGCAATTCAATGACACACAAACTGCTACACACAAAACAGAATTTCTTATTAAATG
Organism: Discoglossus pictus; assembly: GCA_027410445.1. Lineage (NCBI taxonomy): Eukaryota > Metazoa > Chordata > Amphibia > Anura > Alytidae > Discoglossus > Discoglossus pictus. Next base: position 29,860 of record JAPZIH010000731.1, read on the forward strand.
TTTAACAACCTATAAGCCTTACAAATAAGCAAAAATAAAAATAACAAAAGTGTTGTGCACCTAATAGCATTGTATAAAAAAGCACACAAACTCATAGCAAACTATATTAACATTCTTCTTTAATGTTTAACAACCTATAACCTGTACAATCAAGAATAAATAAGTTTTGCACAAGTGATGCGCACCAAACATGATTGTCAAAAACTAACACAAACACATAGCAAACTACATTAATTATATTATTTCATGTTTCACTAACTATAACCATCCCAATAAAGGTTAAATAAGTATACCACAAGTGGTGCGCACAAAACAGGATTGTACAAAAACTAACATAAACACATAGCAAAATAAATTCATATTCTTATTTAATATATCACAACCCACAAGCCTTACTAAGAACCTTAAATAAGAATAACAAAAGTCTTGGGATTGTACAGAAAGTTAAAAAAAAAAAATTTGAAAAAAATAACCATAACTGATACAATACAGCAAAATTCATACATTTTTTACTTATTTAAAAGACATTTCACTCAAACAACATTTTCTATTTTACATTACAACAGATACTGCGTGAAGACAATCGGACGAGGACTTTTTCCACAGGACCGGACCATCGGACGAGGACTCGGACCAGACCAGCAGACGAGGAATTTCAACACAGGACCAGACCAGCAGACGAGGAATTTCAACACAGGACCAGACCATCGGACGAGGACTTTCACCAACGGACCACAACATCGGACGAGGGATATCGCCACAGGACCACAATATCGGACAGGGGCTATCGCCACAGGACCACACCATCGGACGAGGACTTCCAACAGAGGACCACACCATTGGACAACGATTTTGAAACGAGGACCAACAAACATTCGGATTTAAATCACACTTCAACCAAGGTAAACTATAATAAGTACTAAAGTATAAAACTAAAGAAACTGCTTTCAGTTGCATCCGTGTCAACAGAAAAATAAAATAATTAATTTACTATCTCCCTTATTTTATTTAAATTGCTACTATGCAATACATAGCTCAATAACCACATCACTTTTTTTTTCAGCAAAGAAGTTTTGCAGTGGTAAATATCTATCCACAAACAAAGTTTTTAATAAATAAAACCATTATTTTAAATAAATATGTTACATGCTTATTTACAGCAGTATTCCATTGGACAAATTCTGAGCCACTGAAGACAGGAATTATATATTTAACTAAATATCAATGATACATTCATTATTTGCCTTTTATTTCACCAATTGTGCACAATAATCTTTAACAGGAATTACAAATTAAAATATACACAATTACATTTATTTGTTTCCGTTTACAGATTAATATGGCTGATAACGAGACCAAAGAAGAGAAGAAAAGACGTCAAACTAGAGAAAGACAAGAGAGATGGGCCGCCCAGCAGACACCGGAGGAGAAAGAAATTCGAAGAGAAAAAGAACGCAAAAGACTTGCAAATAAAAGAATATCAGCTGCAAAAATGAAAGATACAACCAAAATAAATAAAAAAATTATAAAGCATTTACAAACTGTTCCTAAAACATCAGATGACATTTTACAACATACCAGTCAAGACAGACCAAAAAAAACAACTACAAAAAAAAAACATTTACAAACTCTTACTAAAAACTTACAGGAAATTTCAACCGAACAAGTCCAACATATACCAAGAAAATCTACCAAAAAAACTAAACATTTAGAACCTGTTGTTGAAACATTTCATGACTTTTCATCTGATGAATATCAAAGTCAACATCCAATATGCGTTGCAAATTGTCCTTTACTGAAGTCTTTAGCAGTAGAGGTTCATAGTTGTGGGGACATGACTACTCAATGTCAATTTTGTGAGGCTTATTATTTTAAACAGGAGAGACCCCGAGATGGACAATTTATTAGTTGTTGTCAAAAAGGAAAGTTCAAACTTCCACAAAGGAAACAATTTCCAACCTATTTACTAAATATTATGACTGAACCTACTTTTCCAAATTACAAAAATTTTAAGACAAACATAAGATCCTACAATAATGCCATATCATTTGCATCTATGGGGGCAACATTGGCTGCTAATGTACCAGGACATGGTCCTTACTGTTTTAAAGTCCAAGGACAAATTTATCATCGGACTTCACATTTACATCCAGAGGAAGGAGAGCAAAGAAAATTCGCTCAACTATATGTCCTAGATACAATGGAAGCTGTTGACCAACGTATGCAGATGGAAGAAAATAAAAAATGCTTACCCAGTGTTTTTATAGAGCTAAATAACATTATGGACAACAATCCCTACAGTAAAGCTTACAAAAAATTGGCAGAAGTAGAAAATGAACAACTACTTCATGCACAAAGACATCAATTACCCATGCCAAAGGTTAATATGGTGCTTAAAAGAGACAGACATACTGATAAACGTCGTTATAACTTGCCAACATCAAATGAGGTTGCAATGGTCTTTCACAATGATGAAGGAGAACCACCATTTCAAAGAGACATTAGAGTATATCCCAGAAATGAGGACCAACCATTTATTAATATTAATATCTTAAGTCCAAATTTAGATCCAATGACATATCCCATCTTTTTCCCACACGGAGAAGCAGGTTGGCAACCAAAATTAACCCTTCCCAGTTACCCAAATGCTAAAGCCAGAATCCGAAATAATGTTTCTATGCTTGAATTTAAAGTTGCTCAAATTGCCATTAGAGATGAATTTAATCCCATTTTATGTGGTGGAAAACTAACACAACAATGGATTATTGATTCATATTTGCAAGTTGAGGCAAATAATTTAAACTTTATAAAATATCAACAAGATAAACTACGTGTAGAACAATATTGTGGACTCATGGACTATGTTGCTGACGTGGCTACAAGCAGAGACATGACAGCTGGCAAAGCCATCATTTTACCATCTTCCTTTCAAGGATCTCCTCGAAATATGAGAGAAAGATACAATGATGCTATGGCTATTGTGACAAAATTTGGAAAACCAGATTTATTTGTGACATTTACATGTAATCCACAATGGCCAGAAATTAATCAAAATCTACTTCTTGGACAAAGTGCTTCAGATCGACCAGATTTAGTAGCCAGAGTTTTTAAGATAAAATTAAATGAATTAATACGTGACTTTACTATAAATCAGTTATTTGGCAAATGTCTTGCTTATGTATATACCATTGAATTTCAAAAAAGAGGCCTTCCACATGCACATCTTCTCATAATACTTCAAGAGAAAGATAAATTAGATACTTCGGACAAAGTGGATGCAGTCATAGTTGCTGAACTACCGGATCCAGAACTATATGGTAGACTATATGAGATTGTTACTCATCGCATGATTCATGGACCCTGTGGAGACCTTAATCCACAATCACCATGTATGGAAAATAATCAATGTTCAAAAGATTTTCCAAAAGATTATAGAGACAAAACATATGCCAATTGTGATGGATATCCACTTTATAAAAGAAGAGAAGGAGATAGTGCCATTATTCGTGGAAAAAAAGTGGACAATAGATATGTAGTACCCTACAATCCACATTTACTCATGAAGTACAATGCCCACATCAACGTAGAAGCCTGCACTTCCATCAAATCCATTAAATATGTCTACAAATATATTTACAAAGGTTACGATGCAGCTACTGTAGTCGTCAAAAGTGCAGACAACCCTGAAAGTAGTGAGTTAGTACATGATGAACTTGCATCTCATGTAGATGCTCGCTATGTCAGTGCGCCAGAAGCTATGTGGCGGCTTTTAAAATTTGAAATGCATGATAGATCACATGCAGTATATAGGTTAGCAGTACATTTGCCACAACGACATTTAGTCTATTTCCATTCTGGAAATGAAATGAATGCATTGGCCCAAAGTGAAGATCGTCACACTACACTAACTGCATGGTTTGCATTAAATTCCACTGATGCTCAAGCAACACAATACTTATATATTGAAATTCCATATCACTATGTTTTTGTGAATGGATTATGGAGAGCAAGAAAAACCAGAGGCAATAAAATAATTCCACGAATTTACACAGTCAGTCCAAGAGATGTTGAACGATTTTGCTTACGGATATTACTTTTAAATGTTCCAGGAGCACAAAGTTTTGAACAATTAAGAACTGTTAATGACATTGTATATGAATCCTTCCATTTAGCTGCAAGAAATAGAAACTTACTCGCTGATGATACAGAGTGGGAAAGATGTTTAGAAGAAGCAGCACAATGTCAAATGCCACGACAGATGAGAGAACAATTTGCTTTTATTTGTATCTTCTCAAATGCTCCAAATGCATTAGCTTTGTGGGAGACTTTTAAAAGTAATATGGCTGAAGACTTTATGCGACGATACAATGAACCCATTGCACACTTAAAAGCCTTAATGGAAATTCAAGAAGTCTTTTTAACTCATGGATTAAGTTGTGCAAGTTTTAATTTGCCTGATCCAGGTCTAATAGATGACATTAACTTTGAAGACTATGACATTCAACTACAAGCAGAAAGAACACAAGAAAGACTTGCAACTTTAAATACACTACAATTGCAAGCATTTCATGCCATTAAAAATGCTATAGATGATGACATGGTGACAGAGCGTTATTTCTATCTTGATGGACCTGGCGGATCAGGGAAAACATATTTGTACAATTTATTAATGAGTTCAGTACGAGCACAAGGACAAATAGCAATGGCGTTTGCCACTACTGGAATTGCTGCACTTTTATTAGAAGGTGGAAGAACTGTTCATAGTGGATTCAAACTGCCAGTGCCTATTTTGGAAAATTCAGTGTCAGATATTCGCATGACATCCTTACAAGCAAAGAAATTGAAGAAATGTAAATTAATTATAATAGATGAGGCCACAATGATGTCATGCTATGCCCTCCAATGTATTGACCGTTTGCTTCGTGAAGTCATGGATAATATTTTTCCATTTGGTGGAAAGGTAATTTTGTTGGGTGGCGATTTTAGACAAACATTACCTGTCGTTGTACATGGAAATCGAACAGACATTATTGAAACATGTATAAAGTCAAGTACAGTATGGAAACATTTTACCCATCTTCAACTGCAACAAAATATGAGATCAGAGGGCCAAACTGATTTCAATGATTGGCTTATTAAAATTGGAGAAGGAAGAACAGAAAAAATACTACATTTACCTGACGACACTGTAGAGATACCACCTCATATGATTTGTCAACAAGATATTATATCGGCAATATTTGAAGGGAGCATAAATAACGAAGAATATTCTGAGCTTGCCAACCAAGTCATACTGACGTGTAAAAATAAAGATGCATTAATACTCAATAATGAAATATTAAAAAAAATTAATGCACCACAAAGAAATTATCACAGTGCTGATTCTGTACTTGCTGATGACAATGAAAGTCAGGCAAACTTTTCTACTGAATTCATTAACTCTTTAACTCCTTCTGGAATGCCACCACATATTTTGCAGCTAAAGAAAGGTGCAATTATCATGTTACTGCGAAATATGAACCCCAAAAAAGGCCTATGCAATGGCACAAGATTAATTGTTCAACAATTAAAGGACCATTTTATAGATGCTGAAATTTTAACTGGGACCCATAAAGGAGAGAGAGTTTTCATACCAAGAATAGATTTAGCACCAAGTGAAAGTAGTCTCCCTTTTATACTTCAAAGAAGACAATTTCCCATTATTATGGCATTTGCCATGACCATTAATAAATCACAAGGTCAGACTTTCAAATCTGTGGGTATTTACTTGGAAGAACCAGTTTTTGCACATGGTCAATTGTACGTTGCGTTGTCACGGTGCAAAAATCCACAGGCTATTAAAGTTTACATTGAAAACAATGAAAGTCAAGGTGATTTATTAGAAGATGGACGTATTTTTACTAAAAACATTGTCTACTATGAAGTACTATAACTTTGCAGGATACAAATTCAAGATGCCAACATTTTTTAAAAGCATTGCAAAATACTTAACAATTGGTTGTTTAATTCAGTCATAATTAATGAAAGTACTGTTTAGGAATGATTCGCCTCACAAAATACTTGCCTTGCATTGTTAGTAAAAATTATGTTAAAATGTTAAGTCACTATGTTAATGTTTCTAATGTTACTATTTTAACAAATATATCTGCAAGTTATTTCATTCAACAGATTACAAAGTGGATGTTAAGAGGTCAAGCACCTTTTAAGTCACAATGTAAATATTGTCTGTTATCTTAAGATTACTAACTACATTAATGTTTATCGCCAGTTTATGTGCTCAGTAATGAATTAGTTTAATTACGTACGTTTTAAGCTGAGTTTTACTGTATGCCTTCCTCTACATTCAATGTATATTCAAGTTAACAATTATTGTGATAGAAATTGCATGTTAATACTGATTAATTTAAAGGTCAATTGTTTTTACATTCAAATGTTAATACTTTTAATAAAAAATTAGGTTACAAAATGTATTCGCTATGTTCCTGTTTATAATGTTCAAAATTATACAAATGTTTTGTCAACTTCTAAACTTACATAAAAAATAAAGTTAAAGTTTCAAAATATATACTTTGAAGGTTATTGCTTACATATATTTTAAACTTCATGTTAAAATTCGCAACGTTTCAAGAAGGCTTTTTACTTTTTGCTTTCCTATTCATTCAATGTATATTAAAGTTAACAATTCTTCAGATACAAATTACATTTTAAAAAACCATTACATCAACATTTTACAAAAATACACGTTCATATTAAAATACTTACAAGTGTCAAAAATATATGTTAATAACTAAACAACTTGACAAACATATACATCACATTGCCGTCATTTTTTGACGGGCAAGTCGCTAGTCATATCATAAGTACAAGTAGTTTGGTTAGTCTTTCTTCATAACTTAGCCCCTCCATTCCCCTTATTAGTTTTGTAGCCCTTCTCTGTACTTTTTCCAGCTCTAAAATGTCCTTTTTATGAGGTGGTGCCCAAAATTGTCCTCCATATTCCAAATGAGGGGGTACTAGGAATTTGTATAGTGGCAGAATTATATTTGCTTTCCTTGCTTCTATACCCTTCCTAATACATGCTAATATTTTACTTGCCTTTGCAGATGCTGCTTGGCTATGAGCGCTGTTACCTAGGTGGTTGTCTACAAGCACTCCCAAATCCCTTTCAATATCTGATACACCAAGATTTGCTCCATTAAGATTATAGATTGCATGGCTATTTTTCCTTCCCAAATGCATAACCTTGCATATATTTGTATTAAATCTCATCTGCCATTTAGCCGCCCATTTCTCTAATATATGCAAATCCCTTTCTAGCCAAAGTACATCATTATCTGATTTTATTACCTTGCACAACTTAGTGTCATCAGCAAAAATGGAGACACTACTTTTGAGTCCTACTTCTATATCATTAATAAATATGTTAAAAAAGGGGGAGGAAGTAATACTGAACCTTGAGGAACCCCACTTATCACATTAGACCAATCGGAGTATGTTCCATTCACAACAACCCTTTGCTTCCTGTCTTTTAGCCAGCTCTCGATCCATGAGCAGATATTTACTGCAATTCCTGTATCCCTTAGTTTGCTCACTAGTCTTCCATGTGGCACTGTATCAAATGCATTTGAAAAATCTAAAAAGACTACATCCACTGAGTTGCCCTGATCCAAGTTCCTACTAACCTCCTCATAAAAACTAATTAGATTGGTCTGACACGACCTATCCTTCATAAATCCGTGTTGACTGCTACCTACGATCTTGTTCAAATAGACATATTCTTGTATTCTGTCCCTTATTAACCCTTCTAAAAGCTTCCCAACTACAGATGTGAGGCTCACTGGTCTATAATTCCCCGGATTTGCTCTAGATCCCTTCTTAAATATAGGTATCACCTCTGCTTTTCTTCAGTCATCCGGTAGAGACCCTTTAGTGAGTGAGTCTTGAAAGGTTAGATATAATGGTTTGGCTATTACAGAACCCAACTCCCTCAGTACCCTTGGATGTATTCCATCAGGACCTGGGGCTTTATTAACATTTATTTTCTCCAATCTCTTTTGGATTTCTTCCTGCGTTAACCAATTATTTAGTGAAGGTAGTGTAGCCCCATTATGTTGCGGTGTACCAACCACTGGTACCTCCCTTGTGTATACCGATGAAAAGAACCTATTTAGCTCATCTGCCTTTTCCTGATCACTAATTATCAGATGGCCTGTGTCACATTGTAATGTTCCTATAGCTTCCTTCCTGGCCTTCTTCCCATTAATATATTTAAAAAATATTTTAGGGTTAGTCTTACTTTCCATTGCAACTGACTTCTCATTTTCTATTTTAGCCAGTCTAATAGCCCTTTTGCAAGCCTTGTTGATTTCCTTATAGTAACATAAAGCTGCCTCTGTTCCCTCCTTCTTGTATAATTTAAACGCATGTTTATTTTTCCTCATCATGATCTTTAAGTCATTGTTAAGCCACATGGGATATGATTTACTCCTATTCATTTTATTTCCACATGGTACATGCCGATGAGTATGTTTATTTAGTAAGGATTTGAATTTATTTTCAGTATTTTTCCCTGTAAGTTCTTTGTCCCAGTCTATATGTAGTATTGCTGCCCGTAGCCCATTAAAGTTAGCCCTTTTAAAATTTAGAGTTTTTGTTGGCCCCTTACAACTCTGTTTTTTGTATTCAATCTCAAATGATACTGTGTTGTGATCACTGTTCCACAAGGGTTCCTCTATTTTAACATTTGATATTATATCAATATTACTTGTGATGACTAAATCCAAGATGGCCCCATTTCTAGTAGGTTCTTGTATTACCTGGACCAGATAATGATCCCTGAGTGTACTCAAGAACCTGCTCCCCTTAGCTGAGCTGCTGGTCTCATTTATCAAGTTTATTTCAGGGTAATTAAAGTCTCCCATTATTAGAACTTGCCCATGCTTAGCTGCATTTCCAATCTGTAACAATAATTGTATTTCCTCACTTTCAGCTATATTTGAGGGATTATAGCACACTCCCACCAATATGCATTTAGAATAAACCCACAAAGGTTCAATGATGCCGTTAGTGCCAGCATAAATATCTTCTCTGACTATAGGCTTAAATTCAGGCTTAACATGAAAACAGATCCCTCCTCCTCTTTTACCATTTCCCCTATCTTTTCTAAATAGGTTATAACCATCCAGATTAACAGTCCAGTCATGAGATTCATCCCACCATGTTTCAGTAATGCCTATTAAGCCCCATTTTTCTTGTACTGCTAATATTTCTAGCTTGTCCATTTTCCCAGGCAAACTTCTTGCGTTAGCAAGCATACACTTTATGTTGCTATGGCTCTGCCATTGTGAAGTGCTTGCCACTGTATTTGAGGCCCCTATTAATAACTCTCTACTTTCTTTTGTAACCCTCCCTCCTTCTCCTCCGCCATGGGTAACTAATTCATCCCTTTACCTCTCTACCCTATTTACCCCAATACTTCTATATAGTCCCTCCTCCCACCTACAAGTTTAAAAACTCCCATGTTTTAGAGAAGATGGAAACATGCCAGTATGTAGGGAAAGGTTGAAGATGAGTGTGAGAGCTGAAATTAGCGTGGTAGAGAGGGGAGGGATGAGCTTAGATGGAATAGGATCAAGTGGACAGGTAGTGAGGTGAGAGGATGATAATTGTCTGGAGACTTCATCCTCTGTTGCAGGCTCAAAGAAGTTCATAGTGGCTGTGGGAAAAGGGAAGGGAGAAGACTGGGTATTGTTGGTTAGTTGAGAGGGTGGAGTGTGAGTCACGATGAGAGGAGAGTTCATTGCTGATGGTTTGAATTTTATGCATAAAAAGGTTGGCAAAGCCTTCAGCCTTGAGATAGGAAGGGATTGGAGGAGGAGGTGGTGGGTGGAGTAGAGTTTTAAAGTGGTGAACAAAAGTTTGGGGTTGGAGGACAGAGATGATATTAGTGATGTGAAGTACTTCTGTTTGGCAAGATTGAGGGCAGAGGTGTAGGAGCATAGCATAAACTTGTAGTGGAGGAAATCTGCTGAAGTGCGTTATTTCCTCCATAATCGTTCAGCAGTGGGGGAGCACATCTCAATGTATTGTGTAGTGTGGATGAGAGAGAGAGTGCATCTGCATGTGGTTATGGGGGCAAGAGTGTTAAGGGTGGAAGAGAGAGTAGAGTTGTAGTATAAGGTGGCAGTGTCAAGGAAGTTGAGGTTGGTGATGGGTTTGAGAAGGGGTCAAGTGCTTACAGGTTTCTGTGGGTAATAGTGGCCAGGTTGAAGAATGGTGGTGAGAGGAAGATGTGGCGAGGTTGAAAGTAAGGAGGTGATGGTTAGATAGAGGGAGTGAGGGGATAATAAGGAAAATAAGGTCAAGAGAGTGTTCAGCATGGCGAGTTTAAGAATCTGTTAGTGAGAGGCAGAGGGGAGAGGTATATGCAAGCAGTTTTTGCGGCTGCTGGTGACGTGGGAGTGTTGATGGCAATGTTGAATTTGCCAAGTACCGGTGAAGGAATGTTGGAGGAGAGAAAGTGAGGGAAAGTGAGAAAGCCAGGCGGAAAAGTGATTGAGAAATTGAGAGGGAGTGCCTGAGGGGCAATAGATCACAGCTACACGTAGAGAGATACAGTAGGTGAGAAGAGGCGGATTGTATGAACTTCAAAAGATGAGAATTGGAGAGATGGCACAGGGGGTATGAGGTGAAATGTTCAGTGAGTGGAAAGTAATACACCCACACCAACACCTTGTTTGTTCCCAAGTCTAGGTGTGTGACTGAGGTTAAAACCACTATGAGAGAGTGCTGCAGGGGAGGCAGTGTCTGAGGATGAGAGCCAGGTTTCAGAGAGAGCCAGTAGATTGAGGGAGTTGGTAATGAATACGTCAGGAGTGAAAGTGAGTTTATTACAGATAGGCCGCGTATTCCAGAGGGTGCAGGAGAATGGTAGAATTGAAGGTTTGTGACAAGTGATGGGTATCAAATTCTGGGTTAGGGGATATGTCTCCAGCAGGGATGAGACTGTGACTGGATGAGGGAGAGGAGTTCATGAGAACAGAGAAGAGGAGAGGAGAGCAAAGTAGGTGATATGGTTATATTGTTGGAGACATGATTTGAAGTGGCTGCAAAGGAAAGTCTGAGAAAGAGAGAGAAGGAGATGAGGAGGAAGTAGATGAGATGAAGGTGAAGGAAAAAGAGAATGCAGGGGCGGGTGGGTGAGGGGCAGGGAGGGAGGTCAGTGCTTGTTAAAAATTATAATTCCAGGTAAGAATTTGCAAGATGGAGGGAATCTGAGAGCTGAAATGAAAGATAGAGGTGAGAGACTAATCCAGTACATATATGTACATATATATATATAGTAGAGGAGTATTTAGTACAGACAAATGTGGAAGTGAGAACAGTAAGGGTGCGGGAGGGGGTGAATGCATAATACAGTGCAAAAGCTTTATGATTTTACAAAGTTTTAATAAAGTTACTGTGTGATCAAAAATTATATTAGTTATGGATATTAAAAATTAAAGTAACAGGAGTTTAAGTAGAGTAAAGGTGGATCATTTTGATGGCTATACCTTATAGCAGTATTTGTTAAAAGTCCAGGTAAAAAGTGACAAGATGGATGGAGTCTGACACATTATAGCAGTGTTTATTAAAAGTCCAGGTAAGAAGTTGCAAGATGGAGGGTGTCTGAGAGCTGAAATGAAAACACACATCAGTGAAAAACTACATAACCCAGCACAAACATGAACCCCAGAGTAAATTCATAAGGTTCAGATAACCTGATTGGCCAAAATAAATTATTTTAAATGTTATGCTAATTACGCCTGGGTTTAAAAGGTGTTAACCCTTATTTGCAATTGACAAGACATTTTGCTGACTTCAATGTAAGTGTTTAAAGGTTTATTTGGGCATTTTTTAACATAAAAATGTTTGCATACCCTACTAATTCTTCTCTATCAGATGCATTCATAATGCAGGAAATTTAAGTATTCCTTTAAGCAAGCCCATAAATTAATATTTAGACAGAGACAAAAGTAAATGAGACAGTCATCATGACGTCAGTAAAACATGGAGTTTATACTACAATCAATTAGTGTTTAGGAGTCTGATGTGTGATTGTATTCACAATGCAGCAATGTAGAAATCAATAAAAAGGAATGACGAAACTGCACGAGTTCATGTGAGTTCCATGATATGTATTAACTCCTCCATTACTGGGATCAATGTAACACAGAAATAAAACGCGAAAAAAATAACTTATTATTTCAGATTTGTAAGCTTAAGAATGTTGTGCAATTAATTCTGATGCCTTTCATTGCTTTCCCAGTATTTTTAGGTACATTAGTGTGTGTTTGTATTTGCTTTTGCAGTGTTATGAACAATTGTTTAACCCACTTGCGTGTCCTCTCTAATACTTGTAAAAGCTTTTGCTATATTTGCCATTTATGGATTTGAAGGTCATTGCATTTGCAGGCTCCAATAGAGTTACTGGCTTCAGGCTGCGATTTATTGTGATCCGTTGCACTTTTAAAACTGCAATTTGATGTCCCTCAAAGCCTTTGATCTTTCATGGCTGCAAGATTTTTCAAATGCTGCAATAGCAAATCACTATTCAATTGCTCTGATTCCCCCTTCCTAACCACTCTGTGAAGCCCTCAAATGGCAAAACTCGAACCACAAGTTAAGGGTACCAAGGAGGACTTGCAAGGGCTTTAAAAGCCCTTATGTATGCTCCCCCTAAATATCCCCACTGCTTCTAACCCCCCCCCCCCCCACTCCTAAATTAAACCCTCATGATGCAGGGGTCCCATCCCACAGGGTCCTGAAATTAACCCCTTGCTGTGGGAGTCCCCACATTCACCACATGATTCAGAGATCTCCATCAGAACCCCCGCAGGCTCCCCACATTAACCCTGCACACACATAGTTAACCCTCTGCACCTCACATTAACACCCCACATGCTGCGGGGCCACCATAGGGACCCCTGCAGGGTCCCTACATTAACCTTTGCTGCGGGGGTCCCAAACGACAATATTTAAAATTAAAATGTCCTGCCTCGCAGGTCCTTAAAGGAGTCGAGCAAGAAATTCTAATTCATTCTTATTAACCCCTGTCTAAAATTAACCCCATGACTCATGGGGCTCTATACAGACACCCATGAGCCCCCTATATAGACCCTTGTGGGACAATAATAAACCCTCACATTAACACTATAAGTGCCATGAGGGTCCTCAAGTACCCTCATGACACTAAGTCTAAGCACTACCCTACTGTTATCCACCACCAATAAACTAATACATCTGAATTAACTCACTCTAAGTAATTAACCCCACTCTAAGTAATTAGCTCTATTTAATCCTCACCATACCTAATTAACCCTGTCACTAACCACTTAACCCTATCTAGACCCAGTTATACCTGTCTAGTCCTATTTAACCCTAACTGTACCTAATTACCCCTAACTGTACCCAATAAACCCTAACTGTACCTAATTACCCCTAACTGTATTTAATTACCCCTAACTGTACCTATTTAACCCTAACAGTATTTAATTACCACTAACTGTACCCAATAAGCCCTAACTGTACCTAATTACCCCTAACTGAATCTATTTAACACTAACTGTATTTAATTTTCCCTAACTGTACATATTAAACCCAAACTGTATTTAATTACCCCTAACTGTAACAAAAACACCCTAACTGTACCCAGTAAACCTTAACTGTAATAATTACCCATAACTGTCCCTATTTAACCCTAACTGTATTTAATTACCCCTAACTGTACCTATTTAACCCTAACTGTATTTAATTACCCTTAATTGTACACAATAAACCTAACTGTACCTAATCACCCCTAATTGTACCCAATAAACTCTAACTGTAGCCAAACAAAAACTACCCTATTAACCCCTACCCAACCGTATTAACACCTACCTTACCTTACCCTATTAACCCGTACACTACCCTATGTTATTATCTAACACTCCAATAAAGTTGTTTTATGTATATGTGTACCTTTCATTTCTGCAATAACTGTGTCCTTTGTTGTGTCACATTAACAAAAACTAAAACCCCAAGCTACAAAATAACATGACACCGATATAGCATTATATGATTATGTTGAGATTTTCGATTGAAACCTTCTACCATATAGCAGTGATAAGTGTTATCACATGTAATACAGTTCTGCTGGTTTTATATATTTTTGGTCCTTTACATTCTAAATAATGGTATTGATTTTTCCAAACAAAAGGAAGTGAAAATCACTTTTTTTTAATTGGTTGTAACAGTCTCCATTTATATAACTATTGTTAGATATCTGAAATGAAAACATTCTTAGGGTATCAAGGACAGATTTAATATTTTTACACCAGTCATAACACAGATCAATATAATATTTATTAGTGTTCTTTATTGCACTGTATCAAGAACTAAAGCAGCAAATCAGTATGTGACTAGAAACAATTGAAAACCGTGTGGAACTCTTCATGATAACCAAGTCCCATGCCAATTCCTTTTTCACATATTTCAGTTGATGTACATGTTTTCATACTGTAGTCAGTTTCTTTTCCATCTGCAACAAAAATGTCTTATTTTAGCAATTGGTATAATTTCGTCATGCTGAATACACTGTAGATAACAAATGTATTTTCTACTGACAGATGAAACCAATTTACTTCTCATTTGAATATCAGGGAATTGAAAATATTTACCTCGATTTCTAACTCTACCAATATATTCCACACATTTATTCCGAGACCCTCTGCATATCCTGACTTCAGTGGCATTACATCCCTCCAAACTGAATTCCAAGCAGGATGGACATTCTCTTCCATTGGGGGCTTCACTGTCCTCGGGGGGCACTGGTATAGAATAATAAACAAATTATTACACATGGTATAAACATAGATGCTCCTGTATATTCACTAACAGGTGTTTAAATAAGTCTACATCTCACAGCATATCTATAATAGACGGTAAATCGCTGTAACCTGTCCGGGTGATTGGAGAGGTGTAATATAAACACTTATGATAGCAAAGCACTTACAGGACGTGTGATATCAACGTGACATCCTCTGATCTGGGATACAATGGGATGGTAAAACTGCTTATACAAAATATGTCACAAATTAGGTATAGATGTCTTTACATTTGTATTTATAGCATAACATCTTGAACACATTCGCAAAGTAATACCATGTCTGTTAAACATTGGAAATCCAAATACCATATATACTCGAATATAAGCCGAGGCACCTAATTTTACCACAAAAAAATGGGAAAACGTATTGACTCGAGTATAAGCCTAGGGTGGGAAATGCAGCAGCTACTGATAAATTTCAAAAATAAAAATAGATACCAATAAAATTATATTAATTGAGACATCAGTAGGTTAAATGTTTTTGAATACTTATTTCAAAGAAAAACGTTAAACCCGCTGTGTAAGTGGAAAATATGGTCATCAAAAACATATATTATGAGCCCTAAGCCCCCCTCATCCACCTCCCCTCATCCTCCTCCTTTCACCCTCATCCTCCTACCCCTCATCCTCCTCCTTTCCCCCCTCATCCTCCTCTTCCCCATCATACTCCTCTTCCTCTTCAACCTCCTCTTCCCCCTTCCCCATCATCCTCCTCTTCCCTCCCCCTTCGCTCTCACCCTTCTCTCCCCCCTTCCCCTCTTCCCCTCCTCTTCTTTCCCTTATCCTCCTCTCCCCCCCCCCCTCTCACCTCTTCTCTGTAGCCTCCGATCAGCTCCTGGAGGAGGATGGGGAAGAGGACGGAGGAGGAGGATGGGGAAGAGGAGGATGGGGATAAGGAAGGAAGAGGAATGGTGTGCTGAGGGGACCCTCACTCGAGTATAAGCCAAGGGGGGCTTTTTAAGCATAAAAAAATTACGGAAAAATTCGGCTTATACTCGAGTAAATACGGTAATTAAAAATATGTTGAATGCCTTCACTAATGTTTCTGCATAATTTTTTTTATTTATTATAAACATTCAATGTAGAAATTCTCAAACTATGAGCAGCAACATTACGTTGGAAATCTTGCTGCTTATAGAGTCACTGGAAGTACATTTTCTAGTTAAAAAAAACGTACTAATAAGCTGAGGCAGAGCTACCACCAGTGCAGGAGGTGCAATGCAGTGGGACCCTGCTCTGAACTTAATTTTTATTTATTTCTGTAAAAGAGAGCCCACTTCATCTCCCATGGGCTACAACAATACATGGATCGAGACCTGCCAGATGTGAAAGCCGAGTTCTGCAGAGGAAAAGGAACAAGAGATCAAATTGCCAGTGTTAGCTAAATAATAGAGAAAGCAAAAGAGTTCCAGGGAAAAAAAAAAATGTACTTATGCTTCATGGACTATTCTAAAGCCTTTGGGCCACATTCAATTCCAATCTTGCAACTCGCTCGCCGACGGCCGCATGTCTGCGATTGAGTTGTGGACTCCTGTTCCCCTCCGTTTCTGATGCTATCCAATTCCCCAGGGCCAAAACTCGCTACCCTGATCCAAATTTGGAAAACCCTGGTTTCTAAAGTAAGCAGAGCCAGGCTTTTCGAATGCTTACAATGAGCCAATAGGAAATTAGACCGTCATCATGACGGCAATTAAATCTGCGGTTGCTCACGCAGGCTCCGTATATGAAACCCTGCTGCAGGGGTCCTGATCAGGACCCCTGCAGGGTCCCCACATTAACCCCTTGCTGCTGGAGTCCTGATCGGGACCCCCACAGCATTTAAAAATGTGAATTTCCTGCTGCGAGTCCTTAAAGGGCCCGCGTCACAAAAATGGCTAACCCCATGCCACGGGGGTACTGTAAGTACCCCTACAGCAATTAACATTAACCCCCCCTTATGATGTGTGGTCCCCAACGGGACCCCTGGAGCATCCTCACATTAACCCTTGCTGAAGAACAGCAGATCGGGACCCTAGCAGCATTTTAACATTTCAAATTTCCCGTGATACAGACCCCCATGAGACCGTAATTAACACCATCAGTCCCATAAGGGTTTATATAGACCTTTATGGGACAACAATTAGTGCCATAAGAGTCCTTTAAGTCTAAGCACTACCCTACACTACACTATTAGCCACCCCAATAAACTAATTCATCTAATTTAACCCCATCTATGTAATCAACCCCCTCTAACTAATTAACCCCATCTAAGTAACTAACCCGCTTCTAAGTAATTAACCCCATATTTAACTAATTAACCCAATCTAAGTAATTAACCCCCACTAAATAATTAACCCTTCCCTCTAAGTTAATAACCCCACACTAACTAATTAACACCCTAACTAATTAACCCCATTTAAGTAATTAACCCTATTTAACCCTCACCATACCTAATTTACCCTATCAATAACTACTTAAACCTATCTAGTCCTATTCAAGCCCAACTGGACCCAATAACCCTATATAGTCCTATGTAACATTGGCTGGACCTATTTAACCCTAACTGGACCGAGTAAACCCCAATCTATTAACCCCTCTCTACCCTATCCAATTAAACCCCCTCTAAACTATCATATTAACCCCCTCTACATTATCATATTAACCCCCCTCTACTCTATCCTATTAACCCCCTACCCTCTCTTATTAACCCTTCCTCTACCCTATCATATTAACCCCCCTCTACCCTATCCTATTAACCCCCCATACCCTATCCCAATAACCCCCCTCTACCCTATTCTATTAACTCCTAAGCTATCTACCTAACCCCTAATAAAATCCCTAGCATACACAAAATTAGTTAACCCTAACTGCACCCAATAAACCCCTATCCTATTAGCCCCCCTCTACCCTATCCTATTAACCCCTCTCTACCCTATCCTATTAACTTTTCATCTACCCTATCCTATTACCCCCTCTACCCTATCCTATTACCCCTAAACTACCTATCTAACCAGTAATAAAATCCCTAGCACCCCACTATATACACAAAATAAAAAAACAACATTACTGAAAATAAAAAAAACTACATTACTGAAAATAGAAAAATAGATTACATAAAATAAAAAAAACTACATTACATAAAGTAAAAAACCTACATTACTGAAAAAAAAACTACATTACTGAAAATAAAAAAGTATGAAATAAAATATTTACAACCTGTAATACAAAGAATTTTAATTTTTAAATCATGCTGGGGTCCCGATCAGGATCCTCACTGCAAGGGACAATGCGGGGACCCTCCAAGGGTCCCATTGGGTGCCCTGCAGCATAGGGGGTTTAAAGTTAGTTGCTGCAGGGGTACTTGCAGTAGCCCTGTGGCATGGAGTTAACAAATTCTGTTCCACAGCAGGTAATTTGAAATGTTAAAATGCTGGGGACCCCACAGCATAGGGGGGGGGTAATTTTAGGTGTCGCTGTCCTACTTACAGTACCCCGCAGCATGAAGTTAGCCATTTTTTTGCTGCAGGCTCTTTAAGGACTGGTAGCTGGAATTACATTTTTTTAAATGCTGCTGGGATCCCGATCAGGACCCCTGCAGCAAGGGATTAATGTGGGAACCTGTGGGGTCCCAATCAGGACCCCTTCATCATGGGGTTAATGTGGGGACCCTGTGGGGGTCCCGATCAGTACTCCTGCATCATGGGGGTTTAATTTAGGAGTGTGTGGTGTGGGGTGTTAGGAGCAGTGGGGACATTTCGGGGAGCATACATAAGGGCTTCTAAAGCCCTTGTGGGTCCTCTCTAGCACATGTAGGAATTAATCCTGCATTTGCATTTTACGAGTTAGGAAACGTTTGGGGGTATAGTATGGGGGAATAGAATTGAATAGCACTTTGCGATTTTAGCCCTGCGAATGTGACCGATCAAAGGCTTCTGAGTGGTGTAGGTTACAAGTTTGTTGGCTGCCATTTTCGCAAGGCAGTAACTCGTAATCCGAGCCCACAAATAAACGCCAATTGAAGAGCAAATTTGCCTGCGACCTCACTTGCAGGCCATTGGATCTCAAATTCGGCCAATTGAATGAGGCTCTTTGTCTCTGTAGATCACAACAAAATGTGGCAAGTTCTTAAAGCAGTACCAAGATGGCATGGTCAGAACCAAACATGGAATAACAGAATGGTTCAAGATTGGGTAAGGAGTGTATATTGTCATCTCATTTATTCACCCTTTACGCAGAATATATCATGCATGAGGCCATACTGGATGAATCCAAAGCCGGAATCAATATTGGTGGAAGAAATATCAACAACCTCAGATACTCTGATGGATGAAAGTGAGAAGAAACTAAAGGACCTATTGGTGAGGAGCTGCTGCTTAAAGTTAAAAAAGATGAGACTATGGCAAACATTCTATAGAAAACATATTCTTATTAACAGACGTCCTTTTATTGAAATATAATACTGCAGATTTATCAGTGACCTGGACCTATGAGCAGTCGCTCCCAGGTATATCATGTGCCCACATAATGTGACTGGTGAGTGCTCTGTCATGTGTGTCAGTTTAAATGTAAATGAAATACACAGTAATGAGGGGGCCCATATTTCATACTAGCGACTTAAAATTGTAAGGCAGGTAATGCTGTTTGCCACAGAAAGGAAGTTTTTTGGTCGTCTGAGATCCTTTGGCGCTCATTGCGAGCCTCGTGCAGAGCGCCTTTGCTCTCATTGTAAGGTCCGCGCTGATCTCTTTTTTGCGCTTATTGCAAGTCTCTCCCCTGGTGTAGTTTGTGTCGTATGAGAAGCGTTGGCGCTCCTTGTGAGGCGCGCGGCTAAGGGCTTTGTGGTTTATTGCGATACTGTGGTGTTTTTTTTGTGTATATGTATTTTTTCTTGATAATTAATTAATTAATGAAATGATAAATTAATATTTTTTACCTGTTTGTAATTAATATATGCAGCAAGCAATGTGCTGAAGAGCTGACAATCTGTTTTTATGTTCCTGCAGCATATAATGTAGGTTTGCAGTGTTGTTGAGATGAGGTGTAAATGTCAGCAATGTGTGCAGTGTGTAGTGTAAATAGGCTGCGTGCGCGAGGGGAAACCGTTTGTGTAGCTGTGTAGTTCTGCATTCTGTAAGTCAGTGTTGTAAAATGGCAGCGAATGTGTATGTGATAGGCGGGTGTGCATGATTTAGCGTCCTTGCTAATAGTGTATGTTGTATCTCGTACAAGTTTTTGTAAAACTTGTATTGTTTGGCAGTGTTTTGCGCCTTTAGGGGTCGTGTAGCCTTGTTTTCGTTTTTTTGGGGGGTCATTGTTTCTCTCACTTAGGGGATTTTTGAGTGTCTAAACTCGGTAAATTGGACTTAAATTGAGGTGTAACCTCACTTCCAGACGTCCTGGGTGTCCCCCCTTACAGTGGGTAAGGTTTTTATTAAATTTTTTAGTGTATTTATTGTTTTTTTAATGTTTTTCGCTGTGCGCGGTTTGGCGGTTCAGGTCGTATTTTTGCGAGTTTGTATTTTTTTTTCTAAGTCCAGCGGCTCATATTTTTTTGTGTAAGTCCGTATTATGGCATTGCATGTTAGAGTTTTTTTTTCAAAGACCCGCTTCTGTGGGTGTTTGTAACCGCTTGTGAGGCGCCGTACAGCCTCCACCTCCACCATTGCAGCCGACGTTGGAGCCTCCACCTTCCGCAAATGTGGCCCCTCGCTTCCCGAGGGTCCGCATTTGCGGCCTGAACTGTGTCCCTCGCTTTGCAGGGGACGCAGTTCTTGTGTGGTCGTTACGCGAGCTCGCAAAGCGTGACGACATTTCGTAGTTTGACAACTATTATATGTGATACTCTAAATCTGAGCATTAGCAAGATGGAAGTCTTAATATAAAAGGTGATCTGTTACTATGAGAATTGCTACCACCAGTAGTGAAAAATAGAAAGCCTAGCGCATCAGTATGTTATGTTATCCATTTATTTTAATAATGTACAAATACAAAAAATATGTTATAAAGTGAAATATTGTTTAACATTGACTTTAATGATCTTATTTGTATACAAAATAATTGTTCAACATGTGCAAATACCAACAAAGGTAAGACAAAATATGATTTACTCCTTTTTCTAATTCAGCAAACTAAACCTATGCACATCTGTAAACACACATTGACACATGGACCATAGCCTGGCTTAATTTTGGCTTTATTTTTAATTTTCTAATCTCTTCAGAAATACCCTTTTCTTAGGGTTCAGATGACAATTTAATATATTCAAAAACATACAGGTTAAGACAGTGAAAAATAACTATATTAACAAGGCACTGAATCAGTAAATGTATTGTTTATGTCTTTATTCAATTTCTTTATTTAAAGGATGCTTTTAAGTACAAAAGTGAATAAAGATCATATCTAAAGAACAGTTGTTTCCACTACTAGCAAGATTCTAATCCTTTTACAAACAAAAACAAAATGTCTGTCATCATTAAGAGAAAAGATGGAAACAATGGTTATAAATTAAAGGTTGCAATTATTTATTTTAAACTGTAAAATTAAGTTCTTCAAGAAAGCCTACTATAAAAATGTTTTTTTAGTGATGTATATGTGATCATCGCCAGCTCACGTACCATTAAACTTTCCAGCATTGCAGCAATTCCCGGAGCAGCATTCTATGTTCTGTGCATAATATAAACCACTAACAGAATGGTAGATCCGTGTATCACAGGGGAAGTCCCCGGCACAACCTTTGTGAAATGAATGTTGAATAAAACCATCTGTGAAAAAAAGAAAGAAAAAATATAAAGTAAGAGATGTCAATGCCATGTTAACCTGGGCCTTTGCTTATTGTAGATAAATGTTCATAATTTTTTACAATATTTTCTGAAAATGTGAAGACAAAATCCAAAAATACTGCATTTGAAATATTATTATTTCCATACTCAGTAATAATACTATTTCTACCTATTTATATTTATTTAATTAGAAAATGTTCTTATACAAAATGATAAAAATATAGCCAGAATTTATATAGAAAATGTTAATGTTTAAGAGAACAAATAAACTATAAATAGTGTATCAGAAATATAAATAAGATTGTTTTAAACAATACAGTGTTTTTTTATTTTTATTTATATGAAAAGTGTGAATTGTAAAGGTTATTAAATAAACACTGTGCAAAGGCTGCATTTTCTAAATCTCAGAGATTCCCTCAGATTGCACTTAACAAACTCAAAGCTGTGTTTGCCAATCTCATGGTCCATAGCACGTAGTACTGTTTCTTCTCTCCTTAAGGGCCAGGAGACAGGACAGAACAGAGTTCCTCATGTTTAAGAAACTGAATCTACCATTTGTATCTTAACATAATATTTTGACTTAGAAGACTGATGTTGGTCGACCCTGCTATGAAGCAATGCTTCTTAAAATGTAGGACTTCATGTTGGCCTTGGTAGGTCCTCCATCAGGTGCATATCAGGGGTACTTGTAGAAAAACACAGGGAAGAAATCACTGATTTTGTGTATGCATAAGGGTTTCTACATATGTGAGCTGGTCACACTCATTATGAGATTGGTTCCTCTTCTGTTGCATTTTTTAGGTCTTGAGCGCATGCTGAGGATAGTTATACACAAGCTGAGGTTGGTTTTGCTCTAAAACTGACAACTCCCTCTTTGCTTATGCCCTCATATACCCTCACACTGCATGGGGTACCATGTCATGGTAGAGGTGCTTGCAAAAAACACAGTTATGTAAAACCCTTGGCTTCAGCATCTCAACTTCTCACTTAGTATCCAGACACAGATCATCGACCAAGTACAGTATGCCTCTCCATATTGTTTTTATTCTTATTTCAGCATGTTTTACAATATTAAACATTTGTGGTAGAGATCTTGTTTATCAAAGTAAAACATTCACATACTTTTACCAATGGTATGGAAGTGTTATTTTTTACATTTTTACAAATGGAAACAATATACATAGCAAACATTGTAATTGCCATAACAATTTCACTAAATGTTTAATTCATACTTTTTCACAGAATTGTTTTATTCATCAGCACTCTGAGAACCCTTCCTCCCCTACCTGCACCTCTCAGGACCTCCACCTTATCTCCTCCCCCTCACTGCACTTCCCAGGACCTCCACCTTATCTCCTCTCCCTCCCTGCACTTCTCATGGACCTCCACCTTATCTCCTCTCCCTTCCTGCACTTCTCATGGACCTCCACCTTATCTCCTCTCCCTCCCTGCACTTCTCAGGACCTCCACCTTATCTCCTCTCCCTCCCTTCACTTCTCATGGACCTCCGCCTTATCTCCTCTCCCTCCCTGCACTTCTCATGGACCTCCACCTTATCTCCTCTCCCTCCCTGCACTTTTCATGGACCTCCACCTTACCTCCTCTCCCTCCCTGCACTTCTCAGGACTTCCCCCTTATCTTCTCTCCCTCCCTGCACTTCCCAGGACCTCCCCCTTATCTCCTCGCCCTCCCTGCACTTCTCAGGACCTCCACCTTATCTCCTCTCCTTCCCTGCACTTCCTAGGACCTCCCCCTTATCTCCTCTCCCTCCCTGCACTTCTCAGGACCTCCACCTTATCTCCTCTCCTTTTGGCTACCCAGATTACGCTGGTAGCCGGGTGTCACTAGATCACACAAGATTATGATCTAATTTAAAGAAAACATTTTTCATGAATATATTAAACACTGTACATATTTCAGTTTGATTCTTTCTATGCTCATAAAATATATACCTATTCAAAAGGACTATGAAACAATATGTGCATTAGCAAAATTATATAACAGTACTACTGGAGAGAACAGAAATACCACTGTAAGGTTAGCAATAAGCAAAAATTGTTACTTGTCTTAAATGTTTCAGAGACTGTAATACACTTGGAATCCTTAGGACAGGAAATCTTTTCTCCTTTGCAGGTCCCATTGTGACGTTGGTTACAGGAGAAGCAAAAAGTACCATCAGCTAAAGAAGAAAATATTTTTAAAATAAAACTGTTGGTTTCAGTTAATATATAAAAATATAATTAGACACCCCCCCCAAAAAATCTCTTAACTTCTTAAAGATTCCACCCATTCATAGTAGTTTTTTGTCTAATAAATGTAACGATTCAATTAGAAAACTTTGTCTATGCTATGTTTTCAATTGACGCATCGTAAGTTACCTAATGTAGGACTTACATTTGCGGGCCTGCTGCAGGCCCACAGCGTCCTCAAGTTAAGGTGCTAATCAATTGGCTGTGGCCGCAAGTTAGGGGCAGATAACGAAAATCGGAAACCATTGCCATTGGACGTAGCATTTGCAGGCTTGAACATGTTGCGGGAGCAAGCCCATAACTCCCGATGCAGAAACAGCCAATGAAAACCGAGATTGTTTTCATGACCAACCTCCAAGCACGTAACTAGCAAGTGAAGGAAGTATAACTTTAAAATCCAACCTCCGTTTTTCGAAGTCCTACAGGCTTGGAGCCCTTAGGACTTCACATTGATTGCCATGATCGATATAACACGAAAATTGAACATGAAATAAATTATTGGAGAATGTTGTGTTATTAGTTATAAGACCTAACATCACTTTCACTCTTAATAAAAGTACAGTATTGCTTTTGTATTTGCTTTTAATTGTACCTCCTTGGTACCATTAACTTGTGGTTAGATATTTGCCATTTGCGGGCTTGACAGAGTGGTTAGCGGGGGGAATCGGAAAAATTGAATAGCAACTTGTGATTTTATCGTTCGGGACTCTTGCGGCCGTAAAAGATCAAAGGCTTGGAGGGCATTAACTTGAGATTTTACAAGTCACAATGAATCGCAGGTGGAGCCCATAACTCGACTGTTTAACAGAATTTAATTGTGTTAGTATTGTCTGTAAATAATTTGTAAATAAACACCTTAATAATTTTATAATCCACATAGTTAATACGTCAGATTATGAAAGAGTGTAAACTTTAAATATTGTTCAGTGAAGGTGATCCCAGATAATCTAATGCAATGGCTTAGATCCAGTAGATACCTTATTCTCTTTACCTTCTCTAAATCATCTATTATTACTCACTATAGTATGCAGAGTGTTAGGTGTTAAAGATCAACAGTCCATGATTTCCCATCCTAAAATATGCACTGAATCAACATTTTATCAGGTAATCTGTTTTTAATATGTTAAATAAACTATTATAGAAAAGGCAACAGAATTAAATCTCTCAAAAAATACTTTGAGCAAGAAAATGATAACTTACCTATAATGTTAAAACCAGAAAGTGAGCACAAACAGAAAATAAAAAACTTCATGTTCAGGGATAAATAGTTCAATCTCTTAACGTCAATCTCCTCTGGATACAGGATCATACACAGTCTGATTCTTACTATGCAGATATTTATATATTGTCTAAACATGATGTGTTAAATTCAGGAAGTTACAGTGATATTGTTTACCTGTGTTTTCTTAGACTATGAGATGATGTCACTGAGCAAATAGTCTGTTTCACACAATGGATAAATCAAATAATAAATAAATGACCTATATTCTATATTATACACCTGCTTCCATTTCTTGGTTATGTTCATTGTTTTCCTGTAAGTGCATAAAGCAGCCACACCCTGATAGACGTAGGCCTCCATTCAATTGAGCAATTGTTAGTTACTGGAGCCCGTAACAGAGCCCATAAAATAATTTGCTATTCAATTGGCGTCTTTTAGCTACCCGCAATCGGTTTGCAGGTTAGAAGCTCAAAATCCCTGTGGTTGTCAAAAACATAACTCTGACCCATCTAAGCCTTTGATCTTTCAAGCCAGTAAATGTTACAATCGGAAATCGCTATTAAATTGTTACAATTCCTCAAGCCCGCAACTGCCTTCAAATTTTTAGATGGCAAATCTAGTAGAAAATCCTATGAGCACCAGAAAGGACTTGCAAGGGGGTTTAATCCCTGTTTGTAGCATTGTAAATGCAAATAAAAAAAATCAATACTGGACTTTAAAAAATGGCGAAGGCAATGAAAGACATTAGAATTACCTGCACAACAGACTCAAGCTCGCAAATCTGCATTCAATTATTAATTATTTCACGTTTTATTTCCATGTTCAATCTCGGCAATTATGGAGTTAATACATATCAGGCCACCCACATGGACTAGAACAGTATCACCCTTCATTTTTATTATTTTGTACATTGCGGGATTGTGAGTCCGATCACATACAGACTTCTAAACGCTAATTGATTGTGGTTTAACCTCCATGTTTTACTGACGTCATGATGACGGTCTCATTTACTATTGGATGTTTCTAAATCAGTAGTTACGGGCTTGCTTAATTGATCATGATCATGCCCTGAAATTCTTCTTACGGGTGCATAGCTTACGGTTTAAGCTTTCAGCCTTGTAGCTGCGGGCTTGCTCAACTGAATCGATCTCTAACTGTTGCAATTAAATGATGGCCCTAGTCTTGAGGGTTTGTTGACCTCATGCAGTTGGGTTATGTACTATTTCAGAATTATAATCTTTAAATTTCAGGTATACCTTTTCTCTGTCATTCACGAACTTTAATGTCTCGCATTCTCTTTTTAGAGAACCACTATTTCACATGGGAAACTCTATGTGCCATTTTCACCAATTACAACAAGCAAATGTCAACCATCAAAAATCAACAACGACAAAATAAATTATTAAGATTTCATGGAAGTAGTCTTTTTGCATGATTAGCCCCACAAAACACTTGGCTTGCATTTTACAAAAATTACAGTTTCAATATTACTTCAGTATGTTACTGTTTACAATGTTACAAGTTGTTTTTAAAAAAAAAAAGCAAAGTTGTTTAATTGCAGATATTTCAAAGTTCATGTTAAGAGGAGGAGGAGGTTTTCTTATACAATGTAAATGTATCATTCAATGCAAAATATTAATCAAGGGACTAATCCGATCGCCAGTTAATGGGGTAAGGAAAGAATTATTTTTTTTCCCGCTTTGATACAATTGGCTAACTTTCAAGGAGGGTTTTTACTGTTTGCCTTCCTCTGGATTCAATATATATTTCGTTTAACAGTTGTTAATCTGCAAGTTACATGTTAAAAAACATTATGTCAAGTTTACAATACTCAATACAATGTTGAACTGTTTGTACATTAAAATGTTACTACTTTAAAAAAAAAAAAAAAGTTTAATAGTTCGTCACCAAAAAGTTGAATGTTAAAAAAATAAACATGTTTTATATAATAAATGTACTTCTTTAGAGATAAGAAAAAGGTTAGAAGTGTCAAATACGCATATTACCAACAAAACAAAATTCAAAAAATACACATTTAATTGCCGTTAATTTTTGACGGGCAAGTCGCAAGTATATATATATATATATATATATATATATATATATATATATATATATATATATATATATACACTATACTAGCGACTTGCCCGTCAAAAATGATGACCAATAACATTTTAATGGAGTCAATGCTGCTTACCACCCAATTTGGTGCTCATTGTGAACCTCTCCCCCTGTCTATATATCCCTTGTGTCGCATTTCCCCCCTCTTCTCCCTCCCTTGTGTATCCTTTCCCTCCATCCTTCCCTCCCATGTGCCTCCTTTTGCCCCTCCTCTCCCTCCCTTGTGTCTCCTTTTCCCCCTCCTCTCTCTCCCTTATTTTTGTAATTCTAGTTTTTTTTTATTTTATATAATTCTAGTTTTTTTTACAGGTTACAGGTTGGTGGAGAGAAAACAGGATTCTTTGTTAAATTTTAAATGTGTCAACAATATTTGTTGAAGGATTGTGCTTTGTGTGCGTCATCATTGTTAGTCGTTGCTTATTATTTTTAGTTATTTTTCATGTTGACATTGGTGCACAGCAAACATATTTTTGTTTCTATTTTTGGACTTGTTCTACTATACCTTGTTAGGAGTATTAGTTGTGTATTAATGCCACAGGATCCAGTGCTGCAAATCTTCCTGTGACAGTCTTCAGGCAGTGTCTGTTGTAAAAGAGAAAGAGAAATGTTATTTTATTGAAATATTTTTTTGAACAGCATCTTCTTTTTGTAAAACCAATGTATTAGCATTTTTCCTTTCTTTGTTGTGTGTAAAATAGTGCAGATTTGACAGTGTGTGATAAAGCGTGCAGTGCTCAAAATTATTTAGTAGTATCCTATTTTGTGTACACCACTGGTGTAATTTGATTCTTGGTTTAGTGTTGTAGTTTTGGGCACAGAAAACAGGATTAGTATTTTTTAATTGTGTATGTGTTATCAATATTTGTTATACTATCCTGTTTTGTGTCCCCCACTTTTGGGATGATAGATTTAGGTTATGGGTTAGGGTTAGAGTTTCTTGCAGACTAAACAGGAATCATTGTTCCATTTTTTATTTGTTAGCAATATTTGTTATACTATCCTGTTTTGTGTCCGCCACTTTTGGGATTCTAGATTTGGCTTATAGGTCAGGGTTAGAGGTTCTTGCAGACTAAACAGGAATGATAGTTCCATTTTCTATATGTTACTAATATTTGTTATAGTATCCTTAGATTTGGGTTATGGTTTAGGGTCAGAGGTTTTTGCATAGTAAACAGTATTTATTGTTTCATTTTATATGTGTTAGCAATATTTCTTGAAGTCTGGTGTTTTTTGTTCCCTGTAATTTGTATTAGGGGGTTCTTATTTGTTTTTAGTTTCATTTTGACATTGGCGCCCAGCAAACAGGCTATTATTTTTTTTGTTTTTTACTTGCTATACTATACCTTGATTGAAGTCTTTTTGGTGTATCAATGACAGAGGGTCCACCAATGCCAATGTTGCTGCGCCAGTCTTCAGGCAGTGTCTGTTTAAAAAGAGAAAGATAAATTGTAAACAATTTTTTTGTTTGTTTTTTGTAAGTGCATAGTCTTTTTCTGAATGTAATGTATTTTTGTATCTTACCTCTTTTGTCTTTGTGTTGTTGAAAATTGTTCAGCTTTCACACTCCATGCTGCAAATTCTTCAGTGACGCTGTTGATGCAGAGTCTGTTGGAAATGTGCATAAAAGGAAAAGATTGAACTGCAGGCTAAATATGTATGTGTCACAATGTTTTTTGGCCAATCTCAAAATGAAACTAATAACAAATAAGAAGCCCCTAATACTAATTATAGCCAACACAAACCACCAGACTTCAAGAAATAGTGCTAAAACATCTAAAATGAAACAATAAATCCTCTTTACTCTATAAAAACCTCTGACCCTAAACCATAACCCAAATCTAAGTGGCACAAAACAGGATAGAATAACAAATATTGCTAACAGATCGAAAATGCAACAATCATTCCTGTTTAGTCTGCAACAAACTGTAACCCTAACTCATAACGTAAATCAATCATCCCAAAAGTGGGGGACACAAAACAGGATAGTATAACAAATATTCATAACACATACACAATTAAAAAAATACTAAGCCTCTTTTCTCTGGCCAAAACTACAACACTAAACCAATAATGCAATTACAACAAAGGGGTATACAAAACAGTATACTACTAAATAATTGCCAGTGCTGCACGCTTTCACACACACTCTCAAATCTGCACTATTTTACAGACAACAAAGAAAACCAGAATGCGAATACATTGGTTTCCCAAAAAGAAGATGCTGTTGTTCAACTAAATATTTCTATAAAATAATAATTATCTTTTACAACAGACACATACATTCTTTTTATTTACAGATTAAGATGGCAGATAGTGACAAGAAGCAGGAAAAGATAAGACGGCAAACTAGAGAACAACAAAAACATGGGCAAAGCAGCAGACGCCAGGGCAAAAGGAAATTTGCAGAGAAAAAGAAAGCGAACGACTTGCAAGCAAATGACTATCAGCTGAAAAACTAAAATCAACCAATAATAAGGCAACAAAAAAACAAAAGCATTTAGAACCTGTTGCTGAACAAACACATAACATTTCTACTGATGACTTACACGCTGAGATTGACATATGTTCTTTACTTAAGTCTTTAGCAGTAGAAGTTCATAATTGTGGTGAGTTGAATATTCTCTGTCAGTTTTGTGAGGCTTATTTCAAACAGGAAAGACCCAGAGATGGCAAGTTCATTAATTGCTGTCAAAAAGACAAGGTCAAACTTCCAGAAAGAGAACAATTCCCACCATATTTACAAAGCATTATGACTGAGCCTGCTTTTCCCAACCTCAACAATTTCAAAACAAACATAAGATCATACAATAGTGCCATATCCTTTGCATCTATGGGGGCAACATTAGCTGCTAGTGTGTCAGGACATGGCCCTTACTGCTTTAAAGTGCAAGGCCAAATTTACCATCGTACTTCACATTTACATCCAGAGGAAGGAGAGCAAAGAAAATGTGCTCAACTATATCTCCTAGATACAATGGAAGCTGTTGACCAACATATGCAGCTTTAAGAAAATAAGAAATGCTTAACTATTGTTTTTATTAAGCTAGATAAAATTATGGCCAATAACCCCTACACTCAAGCTTATAAAAGATTAGCAGAAAAGGAACAACAACTTCATGCAGAAATACATCAATTGCCAATCCCAAAGGTCAATATGGTGCTTAAAAGAGATCAACATCAAATGAGGTTGCAATCGTGTTTCAAAATGATGAAGGAGAACCACCATTTCAGAGAGACATTAGAATATATCCCAGAAATGAGGAGCAACCTTTCATTAATATAAGTATATTAAGTACAAATTTAGATCCAATGATATATCCAATATTTTTAGCACACAGAGAAGCAGGTTGGCAACCCAAATTAACCCTTTAGAGTTACCCAAATTCTAAAGAACGAGTGCAAAATAATATTTCCATGTTGAATTTAAAGTGGCTCAAATTGCAGTTCGAAATGGATTCAATCTTATTTTATGTGGTGGAAAACTAACACCACAATGGATCATTGATTCCTATTTGTAAGTTGAAGCAAATAATTTAAACTTCATAAAATATCAACAAGATAAACTACGTGTAGAACAGTATTGTGGATTGATGGATTATGTTGCTGAGGTTGCTACAACCAGAGACATGAAAGCCATCATTTTACCATCTTCTTTCCAGAGATCTCCTCGCAATATGCGAGAAAGATACAATGATGCCATGGCTATTGTAACAAAATTTGGTAAACCAGATTTATTTATTACATTTACATGTAATCCACAATGGCCAGAGATTACATAGAATTTGAAAATTGGCCAAACTGCTTCCGATAGACCAGATTTAGTGGCCAGAGTATTTAACATCAAATTAACTGAATTAATACGTGACATAACCATAACTCAGTTATTTGGCAAATGTCTGGCTTATGTTTATACCACTTAATTTCAAAAAAGAGGACTTCCACATGCACATATTCTTATATATTTACAAAGGCTACGATGCAGCTACTGTAGTCATCAAAAGTGCTGAAAATAACGAACCCAGTGAGTTAGTACATGATGAACTTGCATCTCATGTAGATGCTCGCTATGTCAGTGCACCAGAAGCTATGTGGCGTCTTCTAAAATTTGAAATGCACGATCGATCACATGCAGTATATTGATTAGCTGTACATTTGCCACAAAGACATTTAGTGTATTTCCATAATGGAAATTAAACAAATGCTTTAGCATAAAGTGAGCAGTGCCACACTACACTAACTGCATGGTTTCAATTAAATTCTACTGACTTACAGGCAAGAGAATTGTTATATATTGACCTTCCATACCATAAGGTTTTAGTTAATGGATTATGGCAAAAAACAAAAAGGCGTGGAAATAAAATAATCCCAAGAATTTTCACTGTAAGTCCAAGAGACCTTGAACGTTTCTGCTTACGACTACTACTTCTAAATGTTCCTTGTGCACAAAGTTTTGAACACTTAAGAACTGTTAATGACATTGTATAAGAATCATTTTATTTAGCTATGCACCATAGAATCTTCCTAGCTGATGATACAGAATGGGAAAGATGTCTAGAAGAAGCTGCACTATTTCAAATGCCACGGCAGATGAGGGAACAATTTGCATTTATTTGTATCTTCTCAAATGCTCCAAATATATTAGCTTTATGGGACAAATTTAAAACTAATATGGCTGAAGACTTTTTGCAACGATACAATGAGCCTATTGACAATGAAAAGCATTAATTGAAATCCAAGAGATCTTTTTAACTCATGGATTAAGTTGTGCAAGTTTTAATCTGCCTGATCCAGGTCTTATTGACGACATCAACTTTGAAGACTATGAAATTCAACTACAAAGAGAAAGAACAGAAGAAAGACTTGCAACTTTAAATACATTACAATTGCAAGCATTTAATGCAATCAAAAATGCCGTAGATGATGACATGGTCAAAGAGCGTTATTTCTATCTAGACGGACCTGGCGGATCAGGAAAAACGTAGCTATATGATTTATTGATGAGTTTTGTACGAGCACAAGGTCAAATAGCGCTGGCATTTGCAACCACTGGAATTGCAGCACTTTTGTTAGAAGGTGGAATGACTGTGCATAGTGGATTTAAACTGCCAGTACCTTTTTAGAAACATTATGTCCGATATTCGAATGACATCTTTACAAGCAAAAAAAAATTAAAAAAAAGTAAATTAATTATAATAGATGAGGCTACAATGATGTCATGCCATGCCCTACAATGTATTGACCGTTTGCTTCATGGATAATACTTTGCCATTTGGTGGAAAAGTCATGTTGTTAGGTGGCGATTTTGGACAAACATTACCTGTCGTTGTACATGGAAATTGAACCGACATTATCGAAACATGTATAAAATAAAGTAAACTATGGCAAATATTTACCCATCTTCAATTACAACAAAATATGAGCTCAGAAGGAGAAAATTATGTCAATGATTGGCTTATTACAATTGGAGAAGGAAAAACAGAAAGAATCCCAAATTTTCCTGAGGACACTGTGCACATACCAGCTCATATGATTTGCAAGCAAGATCTTATATCAGCTATATTTGCAAGTACTATAAATAACGAGGACTATGCAGAACTTGCTAACAAAAGTAATACTAACATGCAAAAATAAGGATGCATTGGTCCTCAATAATCAAATATTAAAAAATTTGAATGCACCACAAAAAAATTATTATAGTGCTGATTCTGTACTTGCTGATGACAAAGAAAGTCAGGCAAACTTTTCAACTGAATTCATTAATTCATTAACTCCCTTTGGAATGCCACCTCATATTTTGCAGCTAAAGAAAGGTGCAATTGTCATTTTACTGTGAAATATGAACCCCAAAAAAGGCCTATGCAATGGGACAAGATTAATTGTTCAACAATTAAAGGACCATTTCATAGATGCGGAAATAACTGGTACCCATAAAGGAGAGAGAGTTTTCATACCAAGAATAGTTTTGGCACCAAGTGAAAGTAGCCTCCCTTTTGTACTTCAAATGAGACAATTTCCCATCATCATGGCATTTGCCATGAGCATTAATAAATCACAAGGACAAACTTTCAAATCTGTGGGTATCTTCTTAGAACAACCAGTATTTGCACATGGCCAGCTGTATGTTGCCTTCTCAAGGTGCAAGAATCCACAGGCTATTAAAGTTTATATTGAAAACCATTAAAGTCAAAGTGATTTACTAGATGATGGACGCATTTTTACAAAAAATATTATGTACTATGAAGTACTGTAACTTTCATTAAAACAAACACAACACATGGCACAAAAACAGCAACCAATAATAGCAAATTACCCCAACGACAATTTAACAACAAAAAACACAAATTAAACATACAGAAGGGTGGTTTAATTTCAATAATTACTACTTATGTAATTTAGACTCTGTTTACACCATCATGATTTCCATAACAAACTCTATACAATGGCAAAACACATAGGGCCTCATTCTATTATCGGCCGTAGGAGATGCGAGGCCGCAAGGACCGGCCGCAAGCTAATCGGCTATTCTATTCCCCTCCGGCCGGGGATTCCGGCAGGCTTGCGGCCGGCGCCTTGCTATCCCTTGCGGCCGCACGCGCCGGAGGAAAGCTTTTGATCTAAAACGGCCGCAAGAGTTTCGGCCGCAAGAAAATCCTGGTTGCTATTCTATTGCTCCGGGAACCCTCTCTGCAAGGCTAAAACCGAGCCGCAGCTTACTTGCAGCAAAAAGGTCCCGCTAGCAATAATTAAGCACATAATATAGCCCAAATAAAGCCATCCTGCACTCTGAGGAGACTATAAAGTGATTGTAGGTGTTAGAAAAAATAGCACAACATTCCCCTATACTCAAATCCATAAAATATTTTTTTTTTTATATATGTCAAATATCCATGTAAAAAGTCCAGAATGCTTGGAGCACCTCAGACCCGCCCATCCTGCGGCCTGAAAATAAACAGTTAATGTAAACTCGGGTTTGGGCTGATGTGCAAGCTTGAGAGTGGGTTACTATTAATCCTCATGTCCCCCAATATGATCCCTAGCATTTACAGAGCTTTACAGTGCAGTCTTGAATTTATTTTTGTGTTTAAAGATTTCTGAGCTTACGGCCGGTTGCAAGATATACGGCCGGCCGTAAGAGGAGATCCTTGCGTATAATTGAATTCCAAGATAACGGAACACCCGCAAGGAATCGCAGCCTTGCGGCCGTTTTACGGCCGATAATAGAATGAGGCCCATAGAGAACAGTGGTTACAGTGGTTAACTTTGATGTCTCGCATTCTCTTTTTAGAGAACCACTATTCCACATAGGAAACTCTATGTTGATGTCTCGCATTCTCTTTTTAGAGAACCACTATTCCACATAGGAAACTCTATGTGCCATTTTAAACAATTACACCAACAACAACAAAATGTCAACCATCAAAAACCAACAACGACAAAATAAATGATTACTATTTAATGGAAGTAGACTTTTTGCATGATTAGCCCCACAAAACACTTGCCTTGCATTTTAAAACAAATTCAGTTTCAATGTTGCTTTAGTATGTTACTGTTTACAATGCTAAAAGTTTTTACAAAAAAAAGGCAAAGTTTTTTAATTTTAGATATTTTACATTTCATGTTAACAGGAGAAAGAGGTTTTGTTATACAATATAAATGTATCATTCAATGCAAAATATTAATCCAGGGACTAATCTGATTGCCAGTTAATGGGGTCAGGAAGACTTCCTCTGGATTCAATATATATTTCTTTTAACAGTTGTTAATTTACAAGTTGAATGTTAAAAAACATTATGTCAAGTTTACAATACTCATTAATACAATGTTCAACTGTTCTTACATTCAAATGTTACTACTTTTACAAAAAAAAAAGGTTTACAGTTCATCAACAAAAAGTTGCATGTTAAAACAATAAACATGTTTCATATAATAATTGTACTTCTTTCGAGATAAGAAAAAGGTTACAAGTGTCAAATACGCATATTACCGACAAAACAGAATTGCAAACATACACATTTAATTGCCGTCATTTTTTGACGTGCAAGTCGCTAGAAATCATATATAAGACATGCACAATATGCTTTCTATAATTAATATGGTAATTTATGACAATGGAGATAGTTTTGATTATTTTGGTATGTTTAAACATACATATGTATTAAGATATCATACCATTTTTATCTCATATGATTTTATAGTCAAATTATAGTATTATCTCTAATTATGATGTTGCCTCTGATTCCAAAGATAATTTTTTTTCATTTCAATTAATAATTGGATATATTAAATTGCTATAAAAGCTGATATATTTTGTATTTATAAAATTAATTTGCAAATTATATTTCGATTTATAATTTACAAATGATATGGTATATTGTATTTAACAGAAAAATATTGATATAGCAATTTATTCTATATTATATGAACAAAATATTTCCATGATTGTAATGAAACAGAAATAACATTTAAAGAAACACTACATTTTATACAGTACTTATTTCTTTTGTTTAGTTTCATCAAATGACTGGAATTCTGGATCTTTTATTATATTGTAATATAAGTTCTTGATATGTAAGTACATAGAATATTTTGTTAGCAGTGAAAGTTTCTTTGTAGAATGCATTTTTGATGGGATGTCCCAAATAGTAACTGTGTTAGTTGATGTGTGTATGTTTCTCTAGACATTCATCCTCAGATCTTCCTTCTTTGATCATGTTTCTACCCTCAATTATACACCAAACTTAATTTGCCTATCAGATATTCCAATCAGGCTATGCATTTTGCAACCAATCAGAAAGCCTAATGATGTCACAAAATATTTAACTGTTAAAACATTTTTAGAAAACCAGAGGGTGCTCTTGAACACTTCAAATTACCACTAAGAATCAAAATAAAATAATGACCCCTTGACATTAAAATTGTAATTAAGACAATAAACAAGACATGGACCATACATGGAGCTGAGCAGGAGGTCCGCAAGGCTTCAAATGAGTGCTGAAGGCGCTCATCGTGAGGCTCACAAAAGAGGCTCCAAACAAAGCTGCCATTTTCTTTTAAGGCCGAAACTCGGAAGCCTTTGGGTGGCCGCCAAAAGACGACAATTGCATAGAAAATTGGCTACCAACCTCACTTATTGGCTCCCTGCCTCCTCCTGAGGTTGAAAGCTAATTTGGAATTCAATTAACATCTTTTGTTGGCCTACCAATGGCTGCCTAGTTATGGCCTTGAAAAAAAATGGCGGCGTCAAACCTGTAACTTTTTTTGGTAAGCCTTTAAGGCTTGGAGCAATACCGATTTAAGCTTCAAGTCTTGTGGGCTTGAAAAAAAATTACAGGTTAAAACAACGCTAAGGCTGCAAATAAGAGAGGGGAGGGAGAAAGAGACACAGGGGGCAGAGGGTAAAGAGACAAAGGGGAGGGAGAGGGGGGAAAGAGACACAAGGGAGGGAGAGATGGGAAAGAGACTCTGGGGAGGAAGTGGGGAAAGAGACACAGGGGAGGGAGAGGAGTCAAAGCGAGACAGGGCAGGGAGAGAGGGGGAAAGAGACACAGGAGAGGGAGAGGGGGGAAAGAGACACAGGTGTGGGGAGAGAATCACAATGGGTGCCGAAAGTACTCATTGCAAGGCACATTGCGGGTTTGCCGAGGCACGCTCATCACAAGGTTTATAAAGTAGAGGGGTGGGAGAGGCTCGCAATGAGTGCCAAAGGTGCTTATCATGAGGCCTGTAAAGGAGACTGGGAAGAGGCCCACAAAGAGCGCCAAAGGCGCTCATTGCAAACTTGCAATGAGCGCTCCTAGCGAGGCCCACAAGTTAAAGGGGGGGAGAGCTTTGCATTGTGGGGCAAACAGCATTGCCAGGCTTCAAATAATTTATTGCCCTCATTTTTGACAGACAAGTCACTAGTATAAATATAAATGTATAGAGCATATAACATATTTATACATTGGATATAAAAAGAAAGGTTAATAATTGGAATATTATATTAGCTTATAATAACCATATAAAATAGAACTTGATTCATATAAAAGTTCTGATAGCACATTGTAAACCATGCTATCGTATGTAGCATTTGCGAGCTTGAACATGATCAGTTAAGCAAGACTGTTACTCTCGATGCAGAAACAGCAATAGAAAAGGAGCCTGTCAATTAATCAATTAGCGTTTTGGGGTCCGATATGAGATCTGACCCGCAAACCTGCAAAGTCCAAAATAATAAAAATGAATAAAGCCAATGTGATAGTCCAAGTGGGTGGCCTGATATGTATTAACTCATTGATTCCCGGGATCAATCTAACCCTGAATTGAAACTTTATGATTGCCAATTTGCCGGCTTGAGACTGATGTGCAATTAATTCTAATGTCTTTTATCACTTTTCCCGTATTTTGAAGCTCCGTATTAATTTTTTTTTTGCATTTAAAGTGCTCCAGACATGTCTTTAAGCCCTTTGCTAGTCCTCTTTTGAACCCATAAATTGTGGCTTTACATTTGCCATTTGCGGCCTTGACAATTTGCTTAGCGAGGGTGAATTGTAGTAATTGAATAGCGATTTGTGATTTTAGCGTTCGGAACTCTTGCTGCCATGAAAGATCAATGGCTTGGAGGAGCATTAATTTGCTATGTTAACCATCGCAATGAATCGGAGGCCGGAGCCTGTAACCCGATGGGAGCCCCCAAAAAGAAACCAATTGAATAGCAAAGCCTAGATCTCCCGATGCCTCAATTAAATGAGACTCTATGTCTTCCACTGTTATACTACCTAACTAATCCCTACTGTGCTCAGATCCTGCTGGAGGTAGCTGATAAAAAGTACTCTTTGGCACCTAGTGTAAATAGGAGACAGGATGGCACCAAGTCCACAGAGACAGCCCTGGCCCATGTAGGGTCGGTCAAATAGATCACTCTGGGGTAAAGCCTGTGTTAAATAGTCAGCTTATAAGAACCAATGAATTTTTATAGTTGAGTAAGGTATCTGTTAAAAGGCATAACCCACCAGTAGGGTTAAGAGTAAGCCATTCAATCAAGAGAAAAAGAGCACCTTTTAGACTATTGGGTAATATAACTCCCAAGGGCAGAACTATTACTAAGACATGTAGATAATGGATATAGACAGAGCCACCTTTATAAAATAAAACATAATCTTTACTAAAATAGTAAAAACGCAATAAAAAAAAAAATGAAGATTAAGAGATATTTTTTAAACCATAGGAACAAATTGCAGTCAAATACCAAATATTCTACATTAATGTCAGCCAGGTTTATGAAAGAATAGTGATGTCGCGAACATCACATTTTCGGTTCGCGAACAGCAGACACAAACTTCCATCAAATGTTCGCGAACGGGCGAACCCGGCGAACCGCCATAGACTTCAAAGGGCAGGCGAATTTCAAAACCCACAGGGACTCTTTCTGGCCACAATAGTGATGGGAAAGTTGTTTCAAGGGGACTAACACCTGGAGGGGAATCCATGGCAATACTCCCACGGAAAATTACATAGTTGATGCAGAGTCTGGTTTTAAGCCATAAAGTGCATAAATCACCTAACATTCCTAAATTGTTTGGAATAACATGCTTTAAAACATCAAGTATGATGTTGTATCGATCAGGTAGTGTAAGGGTTACACCCGCTTCACAGTAACAGACCATTCTCCCCGTTTAATGCACCGCAAACAACCGCAAACAGTCCCTTTGCACAATCGCAAACTCCCCATTTGCACACGGTTGGATACCAAGCTAGCCATGTCCCGTTCCTTGTCCTCACTGATGTCATTGAAGGTCTCTTCCTCCACCCAGCCACCAAGGGTCACCGAAAGGTGACAACAAGCCCCCTGGGACGCCTGCTGTGTTTGGTCTTCCACCTCCTCAAAGCCACCTTCCTCCTCTGACTCCTCTTCTTCAGACTCCCAGAGTCTGGGGGCTTCCACTGCACAGCATGGAAGATTATACGCGTTGCCTCTGTCTGCGTTATTATAAGGTGTGTACTGTTAAGTAGTACTATTCCTATCGGTTTAATCCCTGTTACGTCCACTATCAGGGGACGTGTATATGGCATGGATTTTTGGAAGCGGGAGATGGAAAAAGATGCTTGGTCGGTCCTCCCACTTCAAATTTGGGACACTGCTCGTGCAATCTAAGGTGCCACCAGATATGAGTGTCACTGTGCAGTGGCAAAAGTTGGCAGAGTAGATGCAATAGGCTTCACTCACACGCCTGTAGGCAGGCAATTGCTATTCAATCTATTAAGTCAAAAAAGTGTTGTTTTATGTCACTGAGCACAATATAAGCTGTGAGCCTGACACAGGCAGGCAACTGAAATTAGAATACAGGAAAAAAATGGTTGTTTTCAATGTATGTTACACCACCAGGTATGAGTAGTGAAAATAAGCACAATATAAGCTGTTAGGTGTTAGCCTGTCACACACACACGCTGGCAGGCAGGCATAGATTACACACAAAAAAATTATAAAATAAAATAAATGATGTTCAAAGTTTCCTCAATGATAAAGTATAGGGGGCGAACCGAAAAGCGAATGTGTTCGCAGTTCGCGGCGGACGCGAACATGCGAAAATCGCCGCGAATAGTTCTCAGGCGAACTGTTCGGGACATCACTATTAAAGAAATAACTATCAAATAAATTGCTTGAAAGAAAAGAAGTGTCAATCTCCATCAAGGTGATCTCTATCTTAATATTTGCTAATAAGGCACTGTGAAGCAAAATACACAAATTAACAACCTAAATGATCTTAAACAGGTACCTGTATATATTATTTAAAATAACTAAAATCAAAATGTTTGAATATCAGATGTGATGAAACAACATAGCTGGTACCTTCTTCCAGGAAATAATAATATGAGTATATAATTGAATTTAAATAAAGTAGGTAATATTGGGCCCAATTCTATTGCCCAAGGTTGCAAATTTGTACAGACTTAAAATCACTCTAACCTGCCACATACTCTATTAGCTACTCGCATCCTGATTGTGAGCACCGGCCGACAATCACTACTGACAAGCCAAATACTCAACTTAGGACTAAAATCTCCATTGAGTTTTGCCCAGCTCCAGCATCATGAGTGCTAAATAATTTGTTACACAACATCAATATTCTATTAGACATGTAGCTCTAGCTCGCAAATAAAGTCTGACCTGCAACTGAAAAAAGTATTACCTTTCTGTCAAAAACATGAGTACTCACAAGGACTCGCAAGTCATTTTCCAATCAATTATTAGAGCCTTAACAACTATTAAACATGAGACATTGCATAGAAATACATTGGAATTAATTGGAATTAATAGTCTCAAACCCACAAATATGCAATACATATATATAAATATATATATATATATATATATATATATATATATATATATATATATTGTTGCAGAACATTATACAAATATCCTTCCTTTTTAGCATATATATATATATGTACAATTAGCACTCTTTCCAGTTAGTGTGATATTTTGCTAGCTGTGAACCAATAATTTTTCAATTGCAAGATATTAGTTATGAAATAGTCTACATGATCCATGATCTAGCTGTTTCAGTAAGAGACAGTACACATATTTGTGGACATAATAAATCAGCCATTCCAAGGCCATAATTTGCCCTTTGCGAAGAACATTTAAGAATGAAGTATTGTTGCACATCTAGAGTGACCTAACATAACACGTTTGATAAGTCTTGATAACGTGTTTTCTAGCTTAATGGATATTTTTATGTAAATAAACTGTCTGTCAAGATGGCTTTTTCTCATTTGTTATGTAAACAATATAAAAGGCTATTGTCTGCTGATTTCTGTCAGTTGCAGTTTGATGAGTGAATTAGTGGCAGCCATTTTTGGATGTATTTGCTGCTAAATCACATTTCTTTCTAATAAATTCTAATAATGAGAAATAACCAACGGATTATGTTTTTCTTTGAGAATGTCATGCCTGTGAGTGGAAAGTTGGGTAAGTATGAAATGGATCCTGGGACTTAAGGGTTTAATACATATCATGAAACCTGCATGGACTAGAACAGATGCTTTATTGAATTTTATTGATTTATACGTTGTCTGATCACTAAATTTACTTCTAACACTATTTAATATGTAGTCTCTGAATTAAGTTTAAATGGCGGTCTCATTTACTATTGGCTGTGTCTAAGAAGTACTGCGAGTGTCTAAGAAGTACATTACGGGTTTGCGTAAATATTGTAAGATTTTATGATCAACCACCTGAAATCAGATTTAAAAAAGCAAGGTATACGAGTTCAGCCATGCGGGATGGAATTTGCGAGCTGGAGTCAATAGAATATGTCTAAACATTTATTAAAAAAGCCACCTACAGCCAAATTTGTGACTTTTAGGCATTTGTGAGCAGCTAGTAGATTATGGCCCAATCAGCCACGTTAAACTAGATGCCCGTAGCGGCAATGGGACACCCGCAAAGCCTGTGGGCTTGAAATTTGAACGAGTTACACAGCTATTAAATTAGATCAAGCCACAATCTATGTGCCTGAGATGCAAGCCCTTAAATCATTATTGCGCACAATGCATGAGTAGCCGTGAACATGATCAATTTGTCAAACCCGTGCAAAGTTCCACGTTCCACCTCCTGTAGGCATTCTTCTGCCGTCCTGCATTTTATCTCGCAAGTCGTCTGCGGGTAGGTTTAACAGGCTAATTTAATAGCAGTAAGTCCTACGGACTACAATACAGACTGCGTTTTAACACGTAGCCAACATTTTATGGAGCTAAATGTCGGCAAACATTTGCACATCCATTGGTTAAATAGCAGTAAGTAAGTTACACTTCTCATAAGTCTCAGTAATAGAATATTAATAAAAAACACTCAAGAGGAAATATGCATGACATCTCCTAAAGCTGATAAAATATACATTATATAAATATACATTGTATACATTATACAAAGCAATATAATGAATACTGACACA
The DNA here is from genome assembly GCA_027410445.1 of Discoglossus pictus. Classification (NCBI taxonomy): domain Eukaryota; kingdom Metazoa; phylum Chordata; class Amphibia; order Anura; family Alytidae; genus Discoglossus; species Discoglossus pictus. The sequence continues at coordinate 72,057 of JAPZIH010000731.1, forward strand.
TATAGTACATACATCATAAATCAGAAAATTGTGGCTTGGTGTTGTTGGCTCCTTGGTGAGTCGTCTAATGCCATCATCAGAAGGGGACGACAAAAGGAACTAGCCTTACGCACATTTAGTTTACTTTTTTGTAATTTAAGTTTACATTTTTTGTAATATAGTTATCTTTATTTTTTGTAATAAAAGTTTTTCTTAATACAGGGAGTTTTATTAGTTAATGAGTGGGTTTTATTTGATTAGTGAATTAGTGAGGTTTATTCTATTTTAAAGGCATAACTAAGTTTCCTGGATTATGAATGCATCTGATAGAGGAGAACCAGTAGTGTATGAAAACATTTTTTGCATGAAAAAATACCATAATAAACTTTATTAAATTTACCGAAAAGTTTGCTAAATCTCTTGAGTTTGCAAGCAGTTAGTACAGAGTTAAAACCCCAATAAATCACGGTTAAGATTAGCATAACATTCATAATTCATTTTGGCCATTCACAGGTAGCTTAATACATTGTATCAATCTGTGATATCAGTTTCTGCACAAAATAATCATGGGATGTGTAGCCCCCTGCACAAGGAAGCAGGAGGTGCCAGACACTACTTTATAGATCCCTGTGTTGAACTGCTGTTAGTTTGAATTTTAGTAAAGGGTTAAAATGTGTACCCAAATTCAGTGTTTATATTGGGAGGTTCACTGTGTCTATGTAAGCAGCTCTGGGGGGGTGGATTTATTTATATTTTTAAATAAAATAAATATGTGTGTGTGTGTGTGTATTGGGTGCTCCGTGGCAAAGGTTAAACATTAGGTCTTGTACGAGTCCTACAGCCACATTAAATTCCCCTAACGTGTAAACCTGTAGCACGTAACGTAGCTTGCAAGACTTAGGGCTATTAAATTGGCCTCTTAAACCAGCCCGCCTGTTGGGTAGGAGTTAGAAAATCCTACGGACGTGAGAATTCAACTTGCGAGCCTGCAAATCCTTTGATCTGTCAAGCCTGTAACCGCTACGTTCCAATTGCGCTATTAAATTGCATCAAAATCACTAACATTCAACCCCATAACACACACATGGTGCCAAGAAGTCAATGAGTACTAAAGAGGACCCGCCAGGGCGGTAAAGTCCAAGTAGCACTTTAGATGCACATATACACACACTACTGTACTTATATTAACAGATAAATTGATGTTAGGTTTTAGAATTAATAGCACAACATCCTCAAGCTCACATATCGGCCCCAAAAAAACCCTCTTTATTTCATGTTTAATTTCCGTGTTATATCGATCCCGGCAATCAATGTGTTAATATATATAATGGAACTATCATATTTACGGCTTTATCAATATTGCATTATATCTGGAATGTGGGTACGATCGTAACTCGTAATTGAGCCCCGTAAGACTTTGAAATCCTACCTCCATTTTTCTCTGTTTCCATTGGCTCCATCTAAACTACGAGTTTGACTAATTGATCACGTTCACGGACGCACATCAAATGAGCAAAAAATGATTTAAGTGTTTGCCTCTCAAGCCCGTAACTAGCAGCATATTCTACTTTAATAGCACCGTAAATCTGCAAAATGTCAAGCTCGCAGCCATTGCGGGTCACATGTTGCACATACGAGCTTGGAGTTTAATGTGGCAACAGCATAGGGGCTATTTTTATGTGCTGAGAGGGTCCTTGAAGGACCCCTTCAGCATAATGGTTTATGTTAGATGCAGGGGGTTTCGATTGGGACCCCAGTGGGTAGGGGTTAATGTTAGGTGCAAGGGGCGGGGGGGGGGATTTAAGAACATTTAAGATGCCGGAGGGTTTGGTTTAGAGATAGAGTCCTGTCTCTTTAAGAGGTGCTCCGGAACTCAGCGGAGGATTTAAAACCAATTTTGAGTGCAGTTTAGTACCCGTAAATTTTTCTTCCTTTAGCACATTAGCACAGGGTTTTGGGGAAGGAGTCACTCATGATTTAGGGGGTAGGGAGAAAATCAGTTGAAAAGTTTTCTCTATTTCTTGCAGCAGTCACTCGTAGCAGTTCCTATTTTGTGTCATTGTCTTGCAGCAGTCACTCGTAGCAGTTCCTATTTTGTGTCATTGTCTTGCAGCAGTCACTCGTAGCAGTTCTTATTTTGTGTCATTGTCTTGCAGCGGTCACTCGTAGCAGTTCTTGCTCAAGTTTTCCGGGATGGGTGATTTAGAATGGCTAGGGGAATTTCCTTTGGCCTTAAACATGGTGTAAACCTCAATATTGAGGATTTACACATATTTTTTACAATTACCCATATCATATAATTGTTTCAAATCAATATTAATAAAAGTTAAGTTTGAGAGTGAGCTTGCAGTTTAATGGTGTACTAATAGAGTCTTTGTATTGTCTCTGATGAAGTTCTGCTTTCTTCTCACTCCAGGGAAATAATTGTGTTTAATGGTTTATGTGTGGAAATACACACAGCCTATTTGAGTAGACACACCTTCTCACATTCTGAATATACATAACAATAAGTGTCAGTATTACCTAATGCTTAATAAGATCTTGTTTATTTTACACATCATCCTTATACAAGGTATAAATATCTGCAGCAAAGACTCAGGAAGCCATCTGTGCACATTGCCGAGAGCTAAGGCTGAATTTGATTTATGAAACTTTATTTCCATCAACATGAAGCTTCTTATTCTCTTCTTATGCTCACTTTCTGGTTTTAGAACCGCAGGTAAGTTAACTTTTTCTTTTTTGTAACTTCTGGGAAATAGTGTTGCATTGACTGTAATACTTTGCTATTTCTATTTAAAATAATAATTACCAGCTTTTAGGCATATTTTGTATTATGAAACACAGATATTGAACTTTAATAAAACGTAACTGTAAACTATGCATGTAATATGTTCCCTGTACGTGATAAGAGGGTCTATGTTATGTGCCATGGGGGTCTATAGAGATAGATTAGTATATAATGAGGATCCATAGAACCCTCATTGTAAAAAGTTAATTTTAGATGACATGGGGGTCCTTAGGGACTCTCATAGAGATAGGTAGAGACAATCCCAGAGGTTCCTCTAACATGTGAGAAGAGGGCCATGCTGGGTTCCCTTCAGCACATGGGAATTCTCTGGGCTCAGAGGGGCTAGTGGGTTATAGGCAGAGGGGGTCATAAATCTCTGCTTTCATTTTTATTAATATTTAACCAGTTCCATGCCATTGAACGTGGTTTATATACATAGATATGGGAAAGGGAAGATGTTGGAACTAGGGTAGTGTTGGTTCCACTGTGCAGCATTGCTATAGAGACTACTGAGCTACAAATTCAGTCTACCTCGAGCCTGTTGTGACAGTGTGCACAATGTGTTGGGCTGAGAGCAATGTGAGAACAACCTGGATGAGTGTCAGCTACGTTGAGGGGAAGTTATAGGAGAGCAGTGATTGAACGGCTCACTAGTAACTGAAAAGAAGCTTGAAATTGTATATCCTTGCAATATTACTGATGTGCTTTTGTTTTAGAGATATAAAAATCCAAATATAATATTGCCTTCACAAAACAAAATACCAAAATGAAATATTGTATAAACATGTAAGAAATGAGTGTTCTTTTTCAGTTCTTGGAGAAAAAGCCTCTACAGTTTATGCTTCCTCGAGTCATTAGGTTTCAGAAAATGAAGATGTTATAGGCGCAGTATAAGTAGACTCTTTATAAAAACATTTAAAATAAACTGAAATACTGTAGGTTCTGAGTTACTAAAAGTGCAGAGGGAGAGAAGATATCATAGACATCTTCAGAAATATTTTAGGATTAAAATTAAGTTGAGGAAGGATGTATTTTATTGTATAGGGGAATGCCAGAATAAGAAAGAGTAATGGACAAGTAGAACAGTGATTAAGTGGTGGAAGGAATTTAATTATGCCTGAGATAAATATAAGACATCCTGAGGATTAATTAGGTGAAACATTTAGATATATGATCACATTCATCTGCAGTAAAAAAAATGTTTCTGAGTTAAGAACCCATAATATGCAGGTCAATACGGCATATATTGATTTGATCTTATTATTTTAGTATCTGCAAAATAAAATTCCATATTTCTTTTGGCAACAAATATACACCTGTACTGTTATTTTTTTGACTGATTTGATAGATTTCAGAAAAGGGATTAGTTATGGGTGCAGTATACGTTTGTTGTAAACACATTTACACTAATCCCATTTAATAAAAACTCAAATACTGCATGTTCATATTTGCATTGTTAGATTTGGCAAACTACTAATGTATCTGGTTAGGAAAAAATATTTAAGCTATAAGTGATTCCTCTGGAAATAACCATTCTAACCTTTATACTTAATCAGCATTTTTAAAACTATTTCCTCCCTAGCACATGGTACATTTTGCCTAAGCTGCTATCAACGAGGCAGTGACAAATGCAAAGAGAAAAAGATTTACTGCCCTGAGGATTCCAGGTGTATTGCCATTTCTGAAATCATGATTCTAGGTAAGTGACACCATTACTGTATTACTAGTCTCTCCTTTGATCTTCCCAGATTCCTTACTTACACTGATCTTTGCTAGGTTCTGTTTCATGAAACTTAGGAGCAAACAGACAATATAAGACTGGATCTAAAATAAACGTTTTATAATGTCAGGCTTTATATTTAAACTAGCGACTTGCCCGTCACAAAACGACGACAATAAGATTGTAAGGCAGGTAATGTTGTTTGTGTGCGAAATTAATTTTGTTGGTGTTCCAAGATCCTTCGGCGCTCATTGTGATGCTCTTGGTTGTTTGTGTGCTATGAGCAGCGTTGTTTTTTTTTGGGTATGGCAATGAATTATTAATAAAATAAGAAATGAACACACTTTACCTATTGTGAAGTAATATATGCAGGAAGCATTGTGTTGAAGAGCTGGCAATCAGTTTTCATGTTGCTGCATCATCAGTGCTGTGGAGCTGCTGTGTAAGTGTCATGAATGTGTGCAGTGTGTAGTGTAATAGTGTGCGTTTGCGAGGCAAATCCGTTGGCGTAGCTGTGTACTTCCGGATTGTATAAGTTAGTGTTCTAAAATGGCGCCTAATTTGTGGTACACGGCTGTGGCTGATTTTGCGTCCTTGTTTTCGAATGTCGTCCGACTTTTTCGGAAAATCCGTAGGTGTTTGGTGGTGTTTTGTGTGTTTAGGGTCCTTTAGCTTCGTTTTCGTTTTGTTCGGCGGCCATTTTCTCTCGCTTATGTGATTTTCGTTTGTCTAAACTCTTTTATTTCAAGTGAAATTGAAGTGTAACTTCAGTTTTCGAGGTCCTCGTGCCCCCTCCCCTTGCTGTGGGTAAGCTTTTTATGTATTTGTTGTGTGTATTTATTGTGTTTTTAATGTTTTCATGTGCGCGGGTTTCGGGCGGTAAGGTCGTATTGTTGTGAGGTCGTAATGGGTCGTAATGCGCCTCATATTTTTTTGTTGTAAGTCCGTAAATTTTGCGAGGTCCGCAGTTGCTGGCAAGGAGCACCTTTGGCCTGCTAACAACTATATATGTGATGTATCAAATTGAACATGGAAAAGGGTAGACTTTAATGTAGAATTGCAAAGGTAATACATGTGGGAAGTGTTTTACCTTTTCCTATTATTCTTTATTTCAAGATACTGAGTTTTAGGGAGTACATATATATGTTTGAGATTCTCATTCCTGTTATGTACAGCCTGTTAAACAAATTGAAATTTGCATGAAATAGCATTTTCTAAGCCCCCTCGCAGCTGTATTTCTCTGCCTACCTGTGTCTATCAGGGAGTATGGACAGTTCTGCCTTGTGTGTGGAACAAAAAAAGTCTGACCAGTATAGGTTCTGGTTTAAACCGAGCTTGCTCAGTACATGGAGGCAGTGTTATCTCGGTTCATACACTGTTACCAGCTGCTACCTCCCATGACCTGGGTAGACCTGGAATCCACCCTTAATACCAACAAACCTACTATGAGACCAGGTATCCCCCAAGTTTTCCCCAACAAAGGTATAGCCACGGGGGACCCCCATGAAATCACATATAAACCTGTCAACTAGGGGAGCCATAAGTATAAAGTATAACCATGGGGCACCTATGGACCCCCATGTCAACTAAAAATATTTGTTACCATAGGGTTCATTAGTGACCCCATGGTAATCTAAAGTGTTAACATGTGGTCCTTATGGACTCATATATTATGCTAAACTATGACCATGGGGGTCCTCAGGGCAAACAAAATTAACCCCTATACTACTAAGGTCTATATGGACTACAGGGCATATACAGTTAACCACTATACCAAAGACACCATGGCACCATTCATACAACCACAGGGGTTCAATTTATTCCCACATGAACTCATATTTAGCTCCATAAGACCCTCCATAGATCCTTCTGGACTTCCATGCCACATAAAGTTAACCCCTAAACAATGGAGGTCGTCAAGGAGTCCATATTGGACCAACATGGATCCTAAGCCCCAAAGTTGTCCATGTGGTCCAACATAGTCCATAACTCTAAATACATAAACAAATAAACAAAAAACTATATAAAATAAATAAAAATACATGTAAGGAGTTAAAATGTACATTACCTATTAATAGAGAATCCTGGGGGATACCCAGCCATATAGGTTTGGGGCATTAAGAGGGAATCAAGAGGGATACTCAGCTCAAAGGATTTAGCAAGTATTTGAGGAGGGATCTTATAAATCAGCTGGCTCATAGGAAGTAGTGGTGTTAACCGATTAATTGTGTTGGATTTGAGCAATAAAACCTCAAATATGACACAATTAAGGTTTTAGCTTATTCATAACAATGGATTTGAGGCATCCCGACTTTTCACAGATATTTTTCTGCTTTGATAATTAATTGAAAGTACCCTGACACAGCCTATAGTAAATGAGACCGTCATCATGACATCAGTAAAACATGGAAGTTACATTTAATCTGCAATCAGAGGTTAAGAATTAATCATTGCCAATAAATAATATTTGCAGATCAGGCTCGCAATCAAGCAATCTAGCGCTCTATGTATTAACCCCTTGAGTCCCGAGATTGATATTACGCAGAAATAACATTTAAAAATAATATTTTTTATTGCATATATGTGGATTTGAGACTGTTGTTCAATTAATTCTAATGTCTTTCCTTGCCTTCCGTGCATTTAAAGTACAGTATTGCGTATTTAATTGCGGTTACAACTCTAAGTGTTTGAAAAAAGTCCTTGCGAGTCCTATTTAGTAGGACAGAAAAAACATACTTTTTTTAGTTGTTGGTCAGACTTTATTTGCGAGTTATAGCTGCAGGTCTAATAGAATATTGATTTTGTGTAACTTTAATTAATTAGCACTCGTAATATTCAAGCTGTAACCTTTACAATGCCTGGAGAACTTTCCACCCAGGAGAAAGGAATTTTACGTTCTACTCTAATAGATTCCAACCGTATTCGAGACTAGACTACTTTTTTTGTAAATATGCAGGCTATACATAAAATAATGAAGGTAGAGGTTGGTCCTATTACATCGGCGGACCACGCAATGGTGAAAATAATACTTAAAACTTATATAAATTTTAATTTAATTTTAAAGAGGTGAGGAAATCATGGAAAATGAATGCCTCTTTATTTTCAGATGATGTAAATAAGAAGTTAATCATGGAAGAAATGTCCTACTACTTTCTGATTAATGATAACTCTAATGTAGTCATTTGGAACGCCCATATATCCAGATCTGGATATATTAAATTGAGACATATCAGAGAAAGAAATTATGGATGCAATTAACAACTTAAAACTACGTAAAGCTGTGGGCCATGATGGGTTTGTAAATGAATATTTTAAGATCTTCTACCCTCTTTTTGTAAAACAACTTCAAATTAAATTAAATTAAAAATGATGGTAGAGCCCCAAAAGAGATGTTATGGGCAACTATAGTCACGATTCCCAAACAAAATAAAGATCTATCTAATTGTAAACATTTTCAAAACCTAAGCCAACATTTTGGCCTCAAGATTAAATCTGATTATTGATTATTTGATAGAGAGAGAGAGAGAGAGAGATCAATCAGGCTTTATCACAGGTAGACAAGGCCAAAACAATACTAGATGATTAATGAACCTGATTGATTTTGTCAATATAAAGTGCATTCTCTATATCTCTCTCTCATAGGATGCCAAGAAAGCTTTCGACAGAGTTGGATGGGAATTTTTAGAGTTAACATTATTAAAATATGGCGTGGGAGATTTTGCTTCTAAAGCCAATAAACCTTTATACGCTAATCCATCCACCTCTGTCGTCGGCATTCACTTTAGATCTTCCCCTTTCAAAAAAAAAAAGAACCAGGCAAGACTGTCCTCTATCTCTGATAATTTCCGCCCTGCTAATTGAGCCCTTTGAGGCCTTAATTAGATTTTCAAGAAAGATTAAAGGCATCAAGGTTAGAGAAGAAAAACATAAAATATTATTTATGGCAGATGATACCGTTCTCACTTTATCAGACCCCATCTCTTCGATAAGAAATCTGCATCAGCTAATTGAGGAATATAGTTATGTTTCATAGTGTAGATTAAACCTCACTAAAACTGAAGTTTTGACAATTAATGTGCCACAACAACAACTTGAGCACTTGAAGAGAATATATAACTATAATTGGCAAATAATTCCATTACCTATTTAGGTATTACCTTTAGTAAAAACGTGGAATGTATGAGCTCTGATAATTTATGGAAGCTATATGTCAAAATAAAAGATCTACCACAATCTTGGGTAAAGGTTAATTTGTCCTGGCTGGGTAGGATCACGGCCGCAAAAATGTCCATTTTATCAAAATGTAACTATGTATTACGTAATATTGCTATTCCCTTTCTGAACTACTGGATTAGACTATTCCAAAAGACAATCAACAAGTTTATTTATAGGAAACAACAAGTAAGAATTAAAATTTGTATCACTGCCAGAATGTTTAATAGGGGAGGTATAGCTAACCCTAGTCTGAAAACATATCAGGACGCAATCACGATGCACCATGTTATCAATTGGAACAATAATTCAAAATTACATGGATGGTCTCAGATTAAAGACTTGTATCTGATAAATATGGAGCTTAAATATGTAATATGGTATGAAAATCTGCCAAAAAATTGTGTGAAGGATGGTGCACTGATAGTTAAAAAAGGCTGGAACTTCTTTAGTAATAAGTGGGCGTTGGTTCCTTTTCCAAGCCCCTTTATTCTATTAAACGTTGTTGCTAGAGAACTAAATTTTGAGTTTTTGTTAAGATGGTTTAACTTGGGAATAAATTCCCTAGGAAGCCTATATAATAACAATGAACTAGCTATGTTTAAAGAATTGAGAAATACATTTAGAATTACAGCTTTTGTCTGGTTAGATTATAATAGACTGACAGCCCTATTAAATTCCCCTAACGTATAAAACCTTAGCCCATAATGTAGTTCGCAAGACTTGCGACTGTTAAATTGGCCCCGTAAAGCAGACCGCTGCAAATCTGCGGGTTATGAGCAAAAAAAAAAGCCTGAGGGACGTGGAACGTAGAACTTCGAGGCCGCAAATCCTTTGTTCTGTCAAGCCTGTAACTGCTACCTTCCAAATTAGCTATTTAATTACAATAAATTCACTGGTGCTCAACCCTGTAACCTGCAAATGGAGCCAAGAAGCCAACAGGTACCAAAGAGGACCCACAAGGGGGGTAAAGTCCAATTCGTAGCACTTTAAATGCAAATATAAACACACAACTGTACTGATATAAAAAGGTATTACAATTAATAGCACAACATTTTGAAGCTCATAAATTGGCAATATAAAATATTTTTTTTTATGTTTAATTTTGTGTTATATCGATCCCGGCAATCAAAGTGTTAATAAATATAATGGAACTTATATGTAATAGAATATCATATTCATGGCTTTATCAATATTGCATTGTTTCTGGAATGTGGGTGCGATCGTAACTCGTAATTGAACCCCGTAAGACTTTGAAATCCCACCTCCATTTTTCAGTTATGTAATTGTGACGATCTCTGTTGCCATTGGCTCCATCTAAACCCATAACTACTGCTTTGACTAGTCGTTCACAAATACAATCTTAAACAAAATCGACAAGCGACCACTTTTGAACAACTGTATACTGCTCAAAAAAAGGAACATCTAATATCTAATTGTTTTAATTTTTTGAAAAATTATATGGACATGGGAAAAACGTCTAAAATAATAATTTGGGAAAAAGGTTTAGGACAAACTTGGCCAATAGAAACATGGTTTAGATCATTGGAATTTTTAACAAAATTATAAAATATACACCTTTCAGAAAAGTCTTATTTAGTTTAAGTTCTAAATAGGTGGTAGTTAACTCCAAATAAGCTAGCTAAATTTTCATGTCATTACAAGGATGGGTACTGTTAGAGAAACTGTGGTAAAAAAAGGACATTCTTACATGTTTGGTGGGAATGCAACAGTGTACAACACCTCTGGGAGGAATGTTTTGAGAACATTTCTACTATAATAAAAATAAAGATTAGACCATCCTCTGAGATGGCCTTGTTGCATATCCTCCCGAATATGCTAGAATGAAAAATGAAAGCATTGATTCTCCAAGTAGTTATTATAGTTAAATGACATCTGGCACGCAATTGAAAGCAACCTCAAATCCCTATATGGAATGATATACACTGCTCAAAAAAATAAAGGGAACACTAAAATAACACATCCTAGATCTGAATGAATTAAATATTCTTATGAAATACTTTGTTCTTTACATAGTTGAATGTGCTAACAACAAAATCACACAAAAATAAAAAAATGGAAATCACATTTTTCAACCCATGGAGGTCTGGATTTGGAGTCACCCCCATTATTAAAGTGGAAAAACACACTACAGGCTGATCCAACTTTGATGTAATGTCCTTAAAACAAGTCAACATGAGGCTCAGAAGTGTGTGTGGCCTCCACGTGCCTATATGACCTCCCTACAATGCCTGGGCATGCTCCTGATGTGGTGGCGGATGGTCTCCTGAGGGATCTCCTCCAAGACCTGGACTAAAGCATCTGCCAACTCCTGGACAGTCTGTGGTGCAACGTGACGTTGGTGGAGGGAGCGAGACATGATGTCCCAGGTGAAAAACAAAGAAAAGGGTTCTTCACAGTTAGGGTGGTTAAACTGTGGAATTCTCTACCAAAGGAGGTGGTGACAGCGAATTCGATAGACAACTTCAAAAAGGGGTTAGATATATTTCTGAATAAAGAGGGCATTCAAGGCTATCCTAGATAACTAGCGAAGGAATATTGATCCAGGGAGAAATTTGATCGCCAGTTTCTGGGGTCAGGAAGGAATTTTGCTTTTTTTCCCCCTTATGAGACAATTGGCAAAGTTTCAATGGGGTTTTTTTTATGTTTGCCTTCCTCTGGATCAATTAACAATAATTAACAATTAACAATAATAATAAATAGTCCAAATTAAAAAGATCAATAGAGATCTAAAAAGGTTGAACTTGATGGACTAACTCTTTATTCATTCTCCAATACTATACTATTAATAATTATTTAATCAATAATTTAATTAATAACTAATCCGCATATTGCAGATCAGAGGAGATCTTAACAGGTTGAACTTGATGGACTGAAAGTCTTTTTTCAACCTTAATTACTATGTAACTATGTAACTATGTAACTATGTGCTCAATTGGATTCAAGTCTGGGGAACGGGCGGGCCAGTCCATAGCATCAATGCCTTTGTCTTGCAGAAACTGCTGATACACTCCAGCCACATGAGGTCTAGCATTGTCTTGCATTAGGAGGAAACCAGGGCCAACCACACTAGCATATGGTCTCACAAGGGGTCTGAGGATCTCATCTCGGTACCTATTGGCAGTCAGGCTACCTCTGGCAAGCACATGGAGGGCTGTGTGGCCCCCAAAAGAAATGCCACCCCACACCCTTACTGATCCACTGCCAAACCGGTCATGCTGGATGATGTTGCAGGCAGCAGAACATTCTCCACAGCGTCTCCAGACCCTGTCATGTCTGTCACATGTGCTCAGTGTGAACCTGCTTTCATCTGTGAAGAGCACAGGGCGCCAGTGTCAAATTTGCCAATCTTGGTGTTCTCTGGCAAATGCCAAACATACTGCACAGTGTTGGGCTGTAAGCACAACCCCCACCGGTGGATGTCGGGCCCTCATACCACCCTCATGGAGTTTGTTTCTGACCGTTTGAGCAGACACATGCACATTTGTGACCTGCTGGAGGTCATTTTGCAGGGCTCTGGCAGTGCTATTCCTGTTCCTCCTTGCACAAAGGCGGAGGTAGCGGTCCTGATGCTGGGTTGTTGCGCTCATACGGCCTCCTCCACATCTCCTGATGTACTGGCCTGTCTCCTGGTAGCGCCTCCATGCGCTGGACACTACGCTGACAGACACAGCAATCCTTCTTGCCACAGCTCGCATTGATGCACTACCTGAGCCACTTGTGTGGGTTGTAGACTCTGTCTCATGCTACCACTAGAGTGAAAGCACCACCAGCATTAAAAAGTGACCAAAACATCAGCCAGAAAGCATAGGAACTGAGAAGTGGTCTGTGGTCACCACCTGCAGAATCACTCCTTTATTGGGGGTGTCTTGCTAATTGCCCATAATTTCTACCTGTTGTCTATCCCATTTGCACAACAGCATGTGAAATTGATTGTCACTCAGTGTTGCTTCCTAAGTGGACAGTTTGATTTTACAGAAGCGTGATTGACTTGGAGTTACATTGTGTTGTTTAAGTGTTCCCTTTATTTTTTTGAGCAGTGTAGTTTTGACCATGAACAGAGAGATATCTTTAGAGAAAGAGCATTACGATATGGGAGCTATGCAAGGCTCGCTCGACAAATGGGACCTTTGGCAAAAATGTGAGATTAAGGAAGAGTAAATAAGTTTAACCTACCATCTGGTTAACCCTGTACTGCAGGCTTATCTCGGACTTGCTGCAACCTCGTTTTGTGTCTCAATTTAGGTTCTTTTTTTTTCTACTATGAATTTATGTTTTGAATCAGTTCTTTTTGATTTATTTATCAATTCTGGTTAAATTGGGAAAGGCTACCATATTGGATATTGAACCCAAGACATTTAAATATTATATAATGCATTTTATAATGTGTGCTGAAAACATTGTTGATATGTATTTATCTCTCATTCTACTTTGTATTTCCATGAATAATAATACAAAGATATTTATATAAAAGAAATATTCAAGCTGTGCTAAAACCAGTGGAGTTCTAAGGACGGTTTTGCATCTTTGGCTGGCCCTTAGTGATTTGTATAGGTAACTCATAATCTAATTGCGAGTAGCTAATAGAATATATGGCATTAATAAGAGCAGTTTTAAGTGTATATACATTTATGAATTATGCAATAGAAAAGTCCCTATGTTGGTTGTAGCACCACGCCTTTTTTGAAATACAAACTCCTTGTGCACAAAGTAGATCAGCAGAATAGGATGTGAGACATATGGTTAGATGGTATTTGTTTTTGTTTTTTTGCAGTCAGAATCTGAAAGTAAATAGAAATTGGACCTTCATATTTACACAAATCCAACACTGTCTCTGTGAGTTTGTGTAAGCATATGTATTTTCATGTGTCTGTTTTTTCCGCATGAAAGTATGTTTGTGTGTCTATGTATGACACTGCTTCACACACTTCCAGGTTTTACCATTATGTTTTTTGGTTTCCTGAATTTTCTTCTTAAAGTCTAAAGTTCTGAAAAAATTTCAATGTTGGTTAACATTAAATAGCTGTTAAAAAAAAAAAAATATATGTATTACATTTTTTTTTTACCACAGATGGAATTGCTGTTCAATCATTGTATAAGGGATGTGCTGGCAGTGCACCCTGTGACACGTTGTCTTATGGTTCTACTGAGAATTCATATTTTGCTCAGAGCTACAAATGCTGCTCAGGCAATTGCTGCAATACAGAAAAATATTCCGGTAAGTGAAGTAAATTACAGATAAGGCATCTCTCATACACACCATTACATACATTTATTATGCTAGTTACACATTCAATGCTCAAATGCACTGTTTCACAAACGTCCCCTATATGCCATGGAGTGATGGTCGATTGAAGTCAGGCTATTCCACTTTGTTGCCTCTGCCTGAATGTGTAATGAGCCCAGCCAATCATTGGTTCTAATTCAACACCTTCCACTTGTATTCTTTTTTAATGAACTAATGTATTTACTAACACACAAATGACACACACATATATATATATATATATATATATATATATATATATATATATATATATATATAATCAGAGTATTTCAGTGAACCTTTTTTATTGGACAAACGTCATGCTGTTATGCTGTTCATTTGGCAATCTTCTGTTCACCAGTGTTTGTCTTAAATTTGGTGGCCACATACCATCTGATTCTAGAAGGAATACGCAAAATATTTAAGGATTTACGACCACAATTCACAGAGGACACAGAATTTAAACATATATTCCCCAAATCCCTCAATCTTGCATTTAGGCAGCCACCAAATTTAAGACAAACATTGGTGAACAGAAGATTGCCAAATGAACAGCATAACAGAGAAAATGGCTCCAAACCCTGCAATAAAAGTCGCTGCAAACTATGCCAACACATCTGCAAAGAGGACACAGCCATGCACAACAACATGACCCACAACATCAGAGGCTCATATTCATGTACATCATCCAATGTAGTGTACATGATACAGTGTACTGTATGTGAAAGGGGGTGCTACATTGGGGAAACCAGACAGAAACTACACTTTCGAATGAACCTCCACCGAAGCTCCATCAAAAAGCACCATGAAGTTATTGTACTCCAGTGGGACACCATTAACCCAGGAGAATCACTCCATCCAGAACCTCAAAATAAAAGTACTCAGAGGGAATTTCAGAACTATCCAACAGCAGAAATCTTTTGAATTAAAAATGATTAAATTTTTTAATACAAAGGATTTAGGCATTAACATTGACTTAGGCTTTCTGGCCCACTATCTTAATGTTGTGATGGTTTGCCCCCAGAGGCCAGTGTGGAGGCAGCGCTAGGAAGAGGACTAATCCCTGAGACATTATTATTTACACCAGGAGCTACGGAGTTAAGCTGGAGGTGTAATCAGGCCCAGCTGGAAGTTTCTTTAAAAGGCCTCCTGAAGCAACCAGCAGGGGGTTTTCAGGCTGGGTGTGGACCCAGAGAGCTCCAGAGAGCGAGCGAGCACCAGAGAGCTCCAGAGAGCGAGAGAGCAAGCACCAGTGAGCTCCAGAGAGAAAGAGAGCACCAGAGACTGGGAAGCAAGTGTGCCAGAGCAGCAAGTGAAGCTGCCATTGTGGGATCAGGCTGTGTAACTACATCTGATTTAATGGAGAACATTCGCTGCAAGCAGAAGAGGATCCATTGCAGCTAAGTGACTGGACTTAAAGGTACCACCCCTCTGTGATACAAAAGGTACTGTTTTTACCTGCAGGCCGATTAGCGGTCCCAGGGCTAGTCAGTGGCGTTCCTGCAAGTAAGTAAGCCTGTTTGAGTAGATGTTTATTTCATGCTGACCACAAGCTATGTTTATTTATATTATGCCAACCACTTATTAAAGCCTGTAAAAAGCATACAAAGGCTCCAGAGTCCTCCATAAAGAGCATAAAAAGTTGCATAAACAGAGCGCTGATCCCGCCAGAAGGGGGCGCTCTGCCACAGTTGGTATCAGAAGTGGGATGCTAAATTGTCTGTATTAAGAAGACAGCCCACCTTACAAGATGTCCATGGAGGAACTAGTGAAAGCCCTGGTAGATGCCACTACACACCAGAAAGTGGGCGGAGCTTGTCAGCAGGAATGGCAAAAAGTAATTGCAGCGGACGGAGCCCATGCTGCAAAAGAGGGTAAACTAAGAGGTGCTGCTGCATGTTTGGGAGAGGTCACAGAGAAGTGGCGGCGACAAGCAGAGGAGGAAATAATCTGCCTGAGAGAGGCCACAGAGAAGTGGCAATGACAAGCAGAGGAGAGAATAATCGGCATGAGAGAGGCCACAGCTGCTCAGCAAGAGTACAATAGAAAGTGGGCCATCCAGTTAGCCCAGAATGAAGCTATACTGGAAAAATATAGAAAAGATGCGGCCAGAGTTAGAGCCAATGAACTTCTTTTGGAGCTGACAGAGGATGATGATGTGATCATATACCTCACCATTTTTGAGAGAACAGCCATTAGGGAGGCATGGCACAAACGGTACTGGGTCAGCCTCATTGCCCCGTATTTGACGGGCGAAGCTCAGAAAGCTTATCTGAGCTTGAATGAAGAAAAGATAGAAAATTATGATGACCTCAAAGCTGAGATCCTTGCCAGAGTTAGAGTTACCCGGGATGTCAGAGCACAGAGAATCAGTACCCAGAAATATAAGAACAAAGAGAACCTGAGTTGTAATATGGAGAAGTTACAGTACAGAGGGGAAGTCTCACAATTTGGACAGGCCCCTACCTCTCTGTGGGAAAAATCTGATAATAGAAGATGGAATACCGAAGAAGAGCATGCCCATCCCTACCACAAACCAGTGTACGGGGTCCCTGATGAGAGGATGAGGAACGACTCCCAGAATGAACAGAAGGCGTACTTTACAGCCAGCATAAAGGCGCTGGGGGTGCAACAAGCTAGCCGGAGAAGTGCTCCTATACTTCAAGCACACGAGAAAGGTGTGACTGGCATGACAAGGAGAGATTTCCATACAAATATTATGGACACCCCATTGGAGCTTGGCGTTGAGAAGTCATTTGATGATATTGTCAAAGATAGACAAGCAAGGAACTGGCGGGCTGACAGAGGAGCCGGCGCAGAGACGGCAGGAGCCGGCGCAGAGACGGCAGGAGCCGGCGCAGAGACGGCAGGAGCCGGCGCAGAGACGGCAGGAGCCGCTGATGAGACTGCAGAGAAAGTGGAAAAGACTTCAGGAACAGCTGATACGGTGAAAGAGACCGATGAAACGGCGTACACGATTGCTGGGAAAATAACAGAAACCGCTGAAAAAGAGATGGCAAAAGAGACAGAGGAGTATGAAAAAGAACTTTTGTCCCTGAAGCAAGCTAATGATGATTTAAAAGCAACTAAAGTTGTGAGCCAAGAACAAGGACAAAGGAACAGATACAGTCACCTGCCCGGGGTGAATATTCCTGAGGTGTCTAGACAAAGAAAGTGCCTGATAAAGATCTCTGATTTAGAGAAAGAAGAGATCAAACGAATGAATAAAGCCAGTGTTTTTACAAAAGAAGTAACTGGAAGCCTTTCTAAAGAGAAGACAGACGGGCAAGTTACTACTAAAAGGAAGGGTATCCGGAAGATGCCTAATGATATTCCTGAATGGAGAAGGATGACTTCATTGGAAGACTACAGAGTGTCCTACAGAAGTAAGGTACAGATGCCTAGATGGAACCAGAGGAGGAGTCCTCCCAGGTATAAGCTGAAAGAATCCGTTGTGTGGGAGCTGCAGCACAAGGATAAACAGGAGAGGCAAGATCTCCTCCCTAATTGTGCATCTCAGAGAGAAGGAGAAACCACAGTTTCCAGCTCTCAGCCACAAGAGATAGAGGAATCCCGTAAACAGAGGAAAGCAACTGTAATACAGAGGGAGCTGCTATTTCATGCTCCACAAATACCGAGTATGGCCAATTCATCTAATATGAAGAGACAGTTGGTTCAGTGTGATGCATCTCCAGAAGAGACTAACACTGACCTGCAGAACCTGTGTACTCAAGACGCTACATTAAATGCAGAACGATGTTCGCAGGAAGCTCATGAACCGGTAGGAGAATCTATACCAACTTCCGAGCCAGAAAAGTCCGCAATACATGAGTCAATCGCAGAACCACCAAAATCAACCCAAGTGCCTGAGATGTCTGCTCATGTTAATGAGCATGCCATAAATAAAGAGTCTTCTGATAGTGGGGAACAGGTTATGGAAACTCATAAGTCACAGACCATATCAGCTGAAACTGTATCATCAGAACAGTTATCTGAGACTGTATGCACAGGAGATAAACAGCAAATCCATCAGGATGCAGATAAACATGAATCAGGACAAGATGGTCAGGGGGTAGAGACATTCCAGAAAGAAAATGAATCTTCTTCTAACCCTGAGGTTGTGAATAGTGACTCGGCAACAAAAGAAGTGCATGACCCATCTGCCCAAAGCATTTCTGAAGAACAAGTGCCAAACCATGAAACCGCGGCTGAAGAATTAGAAAATGAGTCCTCTGAGCCACAAACCAATGACCAACAAGTAATCCATAATGACCATTCTATTAAAGAAGAAAATTTAGAAAATGTTCATGAAAAGCTGAACGCCTTGGAGGCAAAGCTATTAGAGAAGTCACTAAAAGAAGAAATAAAATGGGTGAAGGCTGAGGATGCAGAAAATAAAAATGTTGTACAGGAATTCAGGATACAAGAGGCTACTAAGAAGTATACTAGCCTGTCTGTTGGTAGTCAGCTGAACGTTGCTAAACAGCTGGAGTTATTCCAGGAAAAACAAGAGTCTGAGAGCTTCTTTCTAGCAAAGACGGAGAGCATGCCTACTCTGCAGAGAAAGAAAGATGAAGTACAGACCCAAGAGCAAGACGCAGCCGTGAGAGGGGGCCTACCTTTGGAGTCTATAGCGGATCCTGGGCCAGAACAGAAGCAAGGTGCTTGTATGAAGCTCATACGTTCTGGTGAGAATTGTCAGCCAGACAATAGGAGCACCTGGAATAGAGGGAGCAAGGAACAGAGGGAAGAAAGACAGCACAGGAAGTTGCTGTTGTATAATGAAGTTGAAAGGGATGCTACTGATGAGCCTACAGGGGGAGAATTGGAGACCCTACAGAATGGACTGAGAAAGGAAGCACGACAATCTCAAGAGGTCGCTAAATTTGGCCAAGAATTGTACTCGGCGAGGGCAGCTGACTCTCTGATATTTGAGCCCTACACTAAACCCCATTAGGTTGTAAGGAGGGAGCAACTAAGTGATCTGCTTGATACCCCACAGAAGTCGCTTGGACATGAAGTGAATAAGCTGGCATTCAGTCGGCTTCTGAAACTGGAGAAGGAGGACCAGACCCTGCTAAGCACTATAGAGGAGCTAAGAAATGCCCTGGGATCTACTGAGGACATCGCCACAAAGGCCCTGCAAATGGAGACAGAAAACCAAAGACAGAGCATTCAGAGCAGCCAACATCTGAGTGATGACCTAATGAAGGAGAAATCCCAGCTGGAAAACATCATAGAGACGCTTCGTGAGAACTCCGTGAGACAAAGATCTCAAATTGGTGCTGAAGCAAGGATGAAAGATATTGAAAAAGAAAATAAAATTCTGCACAAATCTATTAAAGAGACTGCAGAGTTGAGAGCAAAGAGAGAACATTTAGCAGACGAATTAAAAGAGAAAGTAGAAGCCAAGATGGAGGGTGAACTGGCAAACTGTAGGCCTCGCATTAATGATTCAAAGAGGATAAGTCAGAGCCGCGAGAGTGAGATGATGGATCTAGAAGAAAAGATATATCGGGTGGAAGATAAGGTCACTGAAACCCATAATATCTGTGATTTACCCGCAGGGAAGAGACGGTATGGAGAAGTGCGTTCTCATACAGTAGTACGACAAGTACATTTCAAGGGTCCCTGGAGGAGGGCACTCGGAGTGACGGGCGCGCCGGTGTCCTACCCACGATGTATGGGCAATGTCCCTGGCGGTGCGAAGAAAAGAGCGCTTCAAGATGAGAAAGCTGATAAAGCAGACGCTTCAGCACTATTGGGAAGGTCTTACTGGCGCAAGAATGGCCGGACGGTAGGATGGTGGCATACACGGCCTCTCGGCGTTGTCGCTCAACCCTATGGTGTCGAGCTGAGGGGGAGGAGATGTGATGGTTTGCCCCCAGAGGCCAGTGTGGAGGCAGCGCTAGGAAGAGGACTAATCCCTGAGACATTATTATTTATACCAGGAGCTACGGAGTTAAGCTGGAGGTGTAATCAGGCCCAGCTGGAAGTTTCTTTAAAAGGCCTCCTGAAGCAACCAGCAGGGGGTTTTCAGGCTGGGTGTGGACCCAGAGAGCTCCAGAGAGCGAGCGAGCACCAGAGAGCTCCAGAGAGCAAGAGAGCGAGCACCAGTGAGCTCCAGAGAGAAAGAGAGCACCAGAGACTGGGAAGCAAGTGTGCCAGAGCAGCAAGTGAAGCTGCCATTGTGGGATCAGGCTGTGTAACTACATCTGATTTAAAGGAGAACATTCGCTGCAAGCAGAAGAGGATCCATTGCAGCTAAGTGACTGGACTTAAAGGTACCAACCCTCTGTGATACAAAAGGTACTGTTTTTACCTGCAGGCCGATTAGCGGTCCCAGGGCTAGTCAGTGGCGTTCCTGCAAGTAAGTAAGCCTGTTTGAGTAAATGTTTATTTCATGCTGACCACAAGCTATGTTTATTTATATTATGCCAACCACTTATTAAAGCCTGTAAAAAGCATACAAAGGCTCCAGAGTCCTCCATAAAGAGCATGAAAAGTTGCATAAACAGAGCGCTGATCCCGCCAGAAGGGGGCGCTCTGCCACAATGTCTTATAGCTAACAAATTCCATTTACCTCCCCCCTTCTATTGCTGTTTTTGTAAGCTATATGCTATGCTGAAATGTATTGCTCTTTATTTTACTCTGCTGTGTTCTTATCTACAACCTGCTCTATAGACTTACTGACCTGTCAGGACATTATTCACAATGCTAGTCAGTCTCTCACTTAACTCTGCCCAATGAATTTTGTCTTTCTTGTTTTTTCCAATTTTTTTCCCTTCCCTTTCTGTTTAGTGTATTTAGTTCATACTTGTACCAGTATCGCTTTTTGACTTGATAAAGAGAGGCATTATCTCTCGAAAGCTTGTCGCTTTATTATGAATACGTTTGTCCAATAAAAAAGGTATCGCTATTCACTGCAATACTCTGATTATTCATCTGGATTACTGGACATTCATGGCTACCTCACTCTTTATATATATATATATATATATATATATATATATATATATATATATATATATATATATATATATATATATATATATATATATATATATATATATATATATATATATATATATATATATATATTTATAAATATACATATATACAGTGCCTTGCAAAAGTATTCTACCACCTTGACTTTTGACCTATTTTGTTACATTACAGCCTTAAGTTCAATGTTTTGTTAACCTGAAATTTAATTTAAGTTGGTGAAGTGAAATGAGAAAAATATATACATAAAACTATTTTTTAGAAATAGAAAACAGAACATTGGCATGTGCGTATGTATTCACCCCCTTTGTTATGAAGCCCATAAAAAGCTCTGGTCACATATTTAGTGAAATGATGTCCACCTGTGTGCAATCTAAGTGTCACATGATCTGTCATTACATATACACACCTTTTGTGAAAGGCCCCAGAGGCTGCAACACCTAAGCGGCACCACTAAAATAACAAAATGGCATGTTTTGAGTTTGTGAAAAGGCATGTGGGAGACACCCAAAATGTATAGAGGAAGGTGCTCTGGTCTGATGAGACTAAAATTGGAATTTTCAGCCATCAAAGAAAACGCTATGTCTGGTGCAAACCCAACACATCACATCACCCAAAGTACACCATGGTGGTGGCAGCATCATGCTGTGGTGTTGTTTTTCAGCAGCCGGGACTGGGAAACTGGTCAGAGTTGAGGGAAAGATGGATGGTGCTAAATACATGGATATTCTTGAGCAAAACCTGTACCACTCTGTGCGTGATTTGAGGCTAGGACGGAGGTTCACCTTCCAGCAGGACAATGACCCCAAACACACTGCTAAAGCAACACTTGAGGGGTTTAAGGGGAAACATGTAAATGTGTTAGAATGGCCGAGTCACAGCCCAGACCTCAATCCAATAGAAAATCTGTGGTCAGACTTAAAGATTGCTGTTCACAAGCGAAAACCATCAAACTTGAAGGAGCTGGAGCAGTTTTGCAAGGAGGAATGGGCAATAATCCCAGTGGTAAAATGTGGCAAAATCATAGAGACTTATCCAAAGCGACTTGGAGCTGTGATTGCCGCAAAAGGTGGCTCTACAACGTATTGACTTTAGAGGGTGAATAGTTATGCACATTGACTTTTTCGGTTATTTTATCCTATATGTTGTTTGCTTCAAAATAAAAAAAAAACATCTTTGAAGTTGTGGGCATGTTCTGTAAATTAAATGATGCAAAACCTCAAACAATCCATGTTAATTCCAGGTTGTGAGGCAACAAAACACCAAAAAATGCAAAAGGGGGGTGAATACTTTTGCAACACACCGTATATATATATATATATATATATATATATATATATATATATAAATATGTGTATATATATATATATATATATATATATATATAACGACACTAAATATATATATATATATATACATTAGTTAATGCGCTGTCATCTTAATTTTAAGCTGGTTAAATATATATATATATCAGGTTGTATGGCTGTACATATATATTTTAATCTGTACATTAATCTGTTTATTTACTATTGTATACTAGAGCCTCCTGCTGACAGTGAAGAACCCAATGGAATAGTTTGTCCATCGTGCCTTCAGTTTGGTTTGAAGGAATGTATTAGCACAAAAGAGAGGGAGTGCCGAGGGTCTCAGAATAAATGTGGAAACTATGTTGGGAGATACAGAAATCAAGGTAATAATGTTCAGTTTTGACGTAATTCAAAATTGGGTTAAATGAAGTAATGTTTATCTACTGTATTTACAATTTTAAAAAGTTATATTGATTGCTAAAATAAGACTTTTGTTTTACAGATGGTAAAGAAAGTGATCTCAGTTTAAAATCATGTATATCTTCCTTGATGTGTGAACAAGGAGCTGGGATATTTATTGGACTTCACGAGTTATACCACACTTTTTTAAATTGCACCTAATCATGATTTATGTCTGGTGTGAGTAAACCTTTTTACTGGGTCACCTTTTAATTCATGAATGAAATTAGACCGCTTGTGTCTCTCCCCATTTTCCATTTTCAGAAATCTGTCCCATACCCCAACCAACGTTATTTCTCCCCACAGTATGTGGACCACATTTTAAGCAATTGTAATATTTGACTACTGTTCAATAACAAAACACAATAAATATTATATTTCACTGTTATGACTTTTCTGGTATTGACTTAAATTCTATTATGACAAACTGGGAACTATTTTGTGTTAAGAACACAAACTCTGTCTTTAAATCAATCCTGGATAGCCCTAGACTTCTTATTCCATTATTTATAGGTTGCACATTGGCACTTACAGGCACAGGATGCAGATTGGCTCTTACAGGCACAGGATGCAGACTGGCACTTACAGGTGCAACCCGCACATAGGCTTTAATTGACACAGGCTGCAGATTGGCTCTTACAGGCACAGGTTGCAGATTGTCACTTACAGGCACAGGATGCAGATTGACTCTTACAGGCCAGGATTCTCATTGGCTCTTACAGGCACATGATACACATTGGCACTTACCAGGCCATGGTAGGTTTAGATGGGCCTCCCCATTGCAGAGCCAGGTGTACCGGCTGCACCAGCAGTAGCTCCGCATCTGTCTTAGACATTGGGCACCAGCCTGTGGTGGTCCCTGAGGACAGGTTAGTAAACTACTGCTCTAAGACCTCCATTCAATGGCTCTCATAAGAAAAGAACAGAGTGAAGTTTCCTTTGTAAACCCCTAAAAAGCTATCACATCACACATGTAATTCTAACCTCAGAGAAATACCTTCTGAGAGCTAATATCCTAATCCTTATGGCCCATAATTGTTTGAAATCTCTATCACATTGCCCCTGTAACAATGTTTGATCTTCACAGAAATTAATTTGAAAGTGCCTGACATTTTTAAAAAGCCGATGAGTAATTTCAACCCTGCTGAAAGGCAGAAAAATTCCTATTACTACATTTTGTTTTTATTTTATTTATTTATTTTTTATAATTTTTTGAATTCTGAAATTATTTTTGTTAATTTAAGACAAAGGCAAGCCCCTCCTTTGATACTGATCCTGCAAATCTATTAGTTATATTTATTATAATGGTTGAAGCACAGTGTGATCTAAAATGGCTTACCATGAATTTGTATTGAAATCATTCTCGGTTGTAACCGAGCATTGCTTTGGCCACCCTGTGATTTACTATGAAGGATATTCCATTTATTCTGCAATATTCTTAACCACAGTAGAAGAACTGATTGCTGTCTGATGGAAAAAGGCCCATTCCAGTCCATTTAGTTAATTAATTCCCAGGATATCAATGGTTAACCTTGCTAACTCATGTTTGACCACATCCAGTTTGCATTGGTTCATAGTTCTAACACTCCCGGTAGATTTGAGGAATTGATCTTTGTAGCAGTGACATTTTCGTTCCCCTCCAGACCCATTCACAGCTGGGTGGCCTCTCGGCTTTAGCCCAGCCACTTCATTAGATCTGGTGCTACTCGTACTCGCCCTCTGCTCTACCTCACTAATGTGGTAACCACCTTCTGTCATGATGGGCTTATCTACAATATCATTATGTCTCTGGTTGTGCTTGTCCATAAAGTTCCTTCTTCAGTAGACCAAGATTTGTCTTTTTTCTCTGCTATAAACTGCCCATCTTGGGAGTCCTTACATGGTATAGCTGACATCTACACCGAAGTACACAAGTCCCTTCACCACAAGATTGATGGCTTTTTAAGGTCAATATCAATGAAAGGTGAACTCTGGACTCATGATCAGAATTTGCTCAAGTAGACATTTGACACGTGGTGCAGATAATGAAAGAGCAGCACTCCACCAACTCATCTTCTCTAAGGTTATCCTAATATGATTCATTAAGCATTAACAAAAGTAGTGAACAGTGGCATCTTCTGTATTCACCTAAAGGAAGCAATTGCCATATCACTTCCCAAAAAATCATCTGTAGATACAGACTGCATGGAAAACTACATCTGTTTGGGGCTGTTTGCAAGTGGATTTTACTTCTTGCAAGTAAAGGCTGATAAATTGCAGCGTGCACTAATTGTGTCCAGGTGAGTAGGCAGAAGTTAATATAAACAGGGCCAGGGGAGAACTTGTGAATTTGCAAACACTTCTAGTATAAGTACAGTTCTAGTAAAAAAAAGTAGGAGTTTAAATAAAATGAGGGAGTGCAGTTCCAGTAAAATTATAGGAGTTAAAATAAAAGGAGGGAGTGCAGTTCTAGTAAAAGTTTAGGAGTTTAAATAAAATGAGGGAGTGCAATTCTAGTAAAAGTGCAGGAGTTTAAATAAAATATATATTTTGTTTGTTTTACAAAACTGTATACAAATATATTATTTTATATTTTTTTATTTTTCCCACTGAAACTTTGTAGACAATAATAATAATTATGAGTTAGTCCAATGGCAACCTCACTCAGAGTACATCCTGTCATATGTATGCAATACTGGAACAGATGATCCAGGGTCCATACCTCTGTTGCAGGTGTGAGCATGTTGCCTCTCTGAAAGCTCAAATTGGAGTACAGGAGAGGAGAATTGCAGCACTTAGTGATATTGCCCCACTGGAAAGGGAGTTGGTGCTCACTGAGCACAGTTTAGCTGGGCCTAGCAGGGAGGGTGGAGCTGGGGCTGGTAAGGATATCCAGGGAGGTAGCTGGTTACACTTAGAAGGGGGATAAGGGGGAACAGGAGGAGGCAAGCTAGTTCTGAGTTGGCAAACACCAACAGATTTGCCAGATTGAGTGAAACTGTTGGGGATGTCCATTCAGGAATGACAATGCCAGATAGAGCTTTTTCCTGTAATAGCCGGGAGAACATTTCTACTGGAGCAGTGGAAGGGTAGAATAGGCAGAGCAACAGACAGGTTTTGGTGGTAGGCGACTCTATTATTAGTCAGGTAGACAGGGTGATTTGTCACCCAGATCCCAGCAAACGAGCAGTTTGCTGTCTCCCGGGTGCTCGGGTTCATCATGTTGTGGATTGGGTAGAAAAATTATTGGGATGGGCTGGAAATGAACTGGCAGTCTTGGCACATATTGGTACCAATAACAACGTAAGTGGAAGATGGAGTGTCCTAAAGAATGATTTTAGAGAACTAGGTAATAAGCTGAAGGCAAGGACCTCCAAGGTAGTATTTTCTGAGATACTACCAGTGTCATGTGCTTGCCCAGGGAGGCATAAGGAGCTTAGGGAGGTTAATGCATGGCTAAAGATGTGGTGCAGTAAGGAGGGGTTTGGGTTTTTAGAGCACTGGGCTGACTTCTCACTTCTGTACAATCTCTACAGCAGGGATGGATTGCACCTTAATGATGAGGGAGCTTTTGTGCTAGGGGATAGGATGGTAGAAAGGTTGGAGGAGTTTTTAAACTAGTAGGTGGGGTGGAGACTAGATATTAGTAATGGGGTAGAAAGTGTAGAGGGTATAAGGGATTAATTTAAAAACTCATTGGGGAGGAGATGGGGGAGGAGTAGAATAGTCAATAGGGAGCTAGTACTAAGTAACTCAAGTACAGTGGCAGACACCACCATACTACAAACTCATGACATAAGGTGTATGCTTGCTAATGCCAGAAGCTTGCCAGAAAAAAAATGGGAGCATTAGAATCATTGTTAATTAATGAAAAATGGGATTTAATAGGCATTACCAACATTTGGTGGGATGAATCTCATGACTGGACTGTTAATCTGGATGGTTATAACCTATTTAGGAAAAATAGGAGGTGTAATGGTATAAGATGAGGAGGCGTTTGTCTGTATGTTAAGCCTGAATTTAAGCCTATAGTCAGAGAAGATATTTATGGTGGAACTAGCGGTAATGTTGAATGTTTGTGGGTAGAGTTAAATAGCGGAGCAGCAAATTCCAAAAGAATATTAGTTGGAGTATGCTATAACCCCCCAAATATAGCTGAAAGTGAGGAAATACAATTATTGTTACAGATTGGAAATGCAGCTAAGCACGGGAAAGTTTTAATAATGGGAGATTTTAATTACCATGAAATAAACTGGGTAAATGAGACCAGCAGTTCAGCTAAGGGGGGCAGGTTCTTGAGTACACTCAGAGATCTGACCAAGGTTATAAAAGAACCTACTAGAAATGAGGCTATCTTGGATTCAGTGATCACAAATAATATCGATATACTATCAAATGTTGAAATAGGGCAACATTTGGGAAACAGTGATCACAACACAGTCTCATTTGAGATTGAATTAAAAAAACAAAATGTTAAGGGGCCAACAAAAAATCTTAATTTTAAAAGGGCAGATTTTAACGGTCTAAGGGCAGCAATACAAAGTATAGACCGGGACAGAGAACTGGTAGGTAAAAATACTAAGCATAAAACGACAAAATTGAAAACCTTACTAAATATGCATACTTATCACCATATACCAAGTGGGTATAAAAGGAAAATGAGTAAATCACATCCAATGTGGCTTAACAATGATTTAAAAATCAAGATACAGAGTGAAAACAGGCATTTAAATTATACAAACAAGAGGGGACAGTGACTGCTTTACGGGAGTACAAGGAAATCAACAAGGCTTGCAAAAGGGCTATTAGACTGGATAACATAGAAAATGAAAAAGTAATAGCAAAAGAGACTAAGACTAACCCTAAATTATTTTTAAGTACATTTATGGGAAGAAGGCAAGGAAGGAAGCTATAGGAACATTACAATGTGACACAGGCCGTCTGAAAATTAGTGACCAGAAAAAGGCAGATGAGCTAAATAGGTTATTTTCTTCGGTTTACACAAGGGAGGTACCAGTGGTTGGGTCACTGCAAAATAATGGGGGTACACTACCTTCACCAAATAACTGGTTAATGCAGAAAGAAGTCCAAAAGAGTTTGGAAAAAATAAATGTTAACAAAGCCCCGGGTCCTGATGGAATACATCCACGGGTACTGAGGGATCTGCGTTCTGTAATAACCAAACCATTATATATAATTTTTCAAGATTAACTCAACACAAGATCTCTACCAGATGACTGGAGAAAAGCAGAAATGATACCCATATTTAAAAAGGGAGCAAGAGGAAACCGGGGAATTATAGACCAGTGAGTCTCACTTCTGTAGTGGGAAAGCTTTTAGAAGGGTTAATACGGGATAATATACAATAATATTTCTATTTGAACAGGATTATAAGTAGCAGTCAACATGGATTTATGAGGGATAGGTCATGTCAAATAAATCTAATTAGTTTCTATGAGGAGGTTAGTAGGAACTTCGATCAAGGCAACTCAGTGGATGTAATCTATATGGATTTTGAAAAGGCTTTTGATACAGTTCCACATGGGAGACTATTGTGCAAACTAAGGGTACAGTATTAGGTCCTTTCCTTTTTAAAATATTTATTAATGACTTAGAGGTGGGACTGGAAAGCAGTGGCTCTATTTTCGCTGATGATACAAAGCTGTGCAAGGTAATTAATTCAGATAATGCTGTGCTTTCCCTTCAAAGGGATTTACATAAAATTGAGGAATGGGCATCTAAATTGCAATATATAATCTTAATGGAGCAAATATAGGGGTATCGGATATTGAAAGGGATTCGGGAGTGCTTGTGGACAACCACTTAGGTAACAGTGCGCAAAGCCAAGCAGCAGCTGCAAAGGCAAATGAAATATTAGCATGTATTAAGAAGGGTATAGAAGCAAGGGAAGCAAATATAATTCTGCCACTATACAAATCTCTAGTATGCCCTCATTTGGAATATGGAGTACAATTTTGGGCACCACTTCATAAAAAGGCCATTTTGAAGCTGGAAAAGGTACAGAGGAGGGCATCAAAACTAATTAGGGGAATGGAGGGGTTAAGTTATGAAGAAAGACTAACCAAATTAAGCTTATTTTCTCTAGAAAAAAAGGCCTCTAAGAGGAGATATGATTACATAATATAAATACATCCAGGGTCAGTTTCTGGCCACAATTTCTCTAGCCACAGTCCATGGTCTTGTGAGACACCTCACGCCAGGCCTTATCTATCAGAGTGACATAGTGGAAGATATTGAAATGGTTCTTTCAGAGCTTTCTCAGTGTAAACCGGAGGTTACCTTAAAGCACCTCAGGAAGAGGTCCTTGGTATACAGTTTCTTAAAGTTAGATATGACCTGCCGGTCCATGAACTGTATCAGACGAATTGTGTTAGGTGGCAGTAACTTCCCAATTATGAACTTAAAGTCGGTGAGCAGGAGCATTGTCAATGATTATCCGAGCCATCAGAGGCAGGTATTTCACCTCTAAATGTGTCTTCACAGTTGGGCCAAACACTGTTCATCCATTCAGTGAAGAACATTCTGGTTACCCAGGCTTTTCTGTTGCCCTCCACATCCCACTTAAGTTCCTTTTTTGCACGTTTTCTCTCTTAAAAACCCTAGAGTTCTTGCTGCAGTACACTAGTAGAGGCTTGATTTTTAAATCCCCACTAGCATTCTCGCAAACCAAGAGTTAGCCTGTCCTTCATTGGATTGTGCCCTGGCAATGTCTTCTCTTCTTGAGTGATGTAGGTACTGGTAGGCATCTTTTTCCAAAATAACCTAGCCTTGTTACAGTTTAACACTTGTTGGGGAACAAAGGACTCACCTTCTACATACTCTCTGAACTCCCTGACAAAGTTGTTGGCAGTTTCTTTGTCAGAAATGGTTGTCTCTCCATGCCTCACCAATCTGTGAATGCCAGTTCTCTTTCTGAATTTCTTAAACAACCGTGGCTAGCATTACATTTTTCTCACCACTTGCTGTAGACTTGTCTTTAGTCAGATCAGCATGCAGTTGTTTGGCTTTCTCACATAGTGCATGGGAAATGCTATCACCCACTAATTGTTTTTCATTTATACAAACATACAATAATTCCTCAACTTTCTCCAATGTTTTTGACCGTTGCTCGTGATAGAACTCACACCTCTAGTCACATTGGCTCCCTTAATGGGCTCTTATAGGCACAGGCTGGACTTGGGCACAATTTGGGCTCTTGCAGGCACAGGCTGGACTTGAACTCTTAGAGGCACAGCCTGGACTTGGGCACAATTTGGGCTCTTGCAGGCACAGGCTGGATTTGCGCTCTTACAGACACAGGCTGGATTTGGGCTCAATGTGGTCTCTTGCAGGCACAGCTGATTTGTGCTCAAATTGGGCTCTTTCAGGCACTGGCGACAGCAGCCATAATTGTGCTTTCAGTTTTGCAAGCGAGACTTAAACCAAGGTAGCGACTCAAACCAAGGCTGATGTAAACCGAGGAATTACTGTATTTCATATTATTCTGATACTAAAATGAATAGATTAGAATTAGTTTGTTACCAAGTTTAGAATCATAATTTGTGATTTAATAAATAGGGAGCCCAGTTCAAACTGTAAGAGCATTTCTATTTGGGCAAGTGAAGCTGATGTTATGTGACCGGAACCCACAAGAAGGACCTCTCTCTTTTCTAGGTACTGTCTCATCCAGTTATTACCAATCATTAATGGATCTCTTCCTGACATTTGTTTAGATCAAAGACTGGATGTTCTGCATCTGGGATGGCAGGTAAGCTGTGTGACACCATCACAGCAACGGTATTGGGGGCCACATCTTCTGATAATGTTTCTCAGAGGTGTATATCTCAACCAGCATAAATAGAACATACTTAGAGCCTTGTGGCTACCCTGTGTAGTAAGTGATGGGAAAGTCCTTCTTGAATATCTGTGCATCAGTGCAATCTGTTGGTCTTTGTTTGCATTCAAGTTTGCAGTAACTGAAGAGGAATCAGTTGCTTGAATATTTTTTTTACTGTTTTTTTAAACTCATATTTTACTATTTTTTATGCATGCAGATCATAAAAATAAACAAATAATAATGCCTAAACTTAAAAGATATCAGTACAAAATAGGTAAATGTTCCTTTTCATTAAATGACAATTCTTAATTAACCTATAAAGTCACACCTCAATCTTTATTTCTTATTTTAAATCTTATATAAAAGAGTAGGATTATTATCCAGATGTTGTTATATTGAAATTAGTATATTCTGCCCATGGTTTCCACATACTGTAAAATGGGTGTTACAGCTCCAACATAGCATAAAAAAAATCTCTATTCGTTATATTTGCCATCTTTTTTTCTAGTTAGTTAATGTGTGGTGTTTGCTTTTACAGCCAGTGAGCCACGATGACAGCACTAGCCACACTTAATATTTGTATAATTAATTTTTCGACCTCTTTCCCTGTACCTTTTAAGGGTCCACTTAGCATTATCACTTTGTCTAACTTTAAGTTATATATATTTATTCTAGCACTGTTCTCCAGAATGTTTTAATTTTAGTGCATCACCACCATGAATACGTGTTTCTAATTCTTTACATCCTCTAAAGACGTGTTTTGTGTGTCTAGTACTTATTTATTATTATTTAAATGTTGTAACAAAGGTATAATATTGTTTAGTTTATTTCTTTAATCTGAATATTTCTTGATTTTCTGATGTTCTGATCCCATATTTGTTCATATTTAGCTATCTCTTTCCTTATTTAGAGTTCCATTTGTGTGTATATGTTAATGCACTATTTATATTTAGATTATTAAGCATGTTATATAATACTAGCGACTTGCCCGTCAAAAAATGACGGTCAATAAAATTTAAATGTTGTGAAATTTGTTTGCATCTCCAAATGAGTCAGCTACATTTGTCCCTTTTTTTTTCTAAAAATAAAAACACATAATTATTTTTAACTTTTTATTTTTTAACTTTCAACTTATATTTCCCAAACATTAAACTTTGTAACGTGCAACTTGTATATGAAACATTTGTGCAACATTTTGTTACCAATACTAACACTTTTCAATACATATTTATCACTGAGTAACTGCAGATTATATTAACTTAGAGTAATTAAATTGTTTTAACAATAACATACTTTTTCTCATTTGTAACATATTTGTTAAACTGTTGTTAAACTAAATTAGCATTGAATCCAGAGGAAGGCAAACAATAAAAAAACCCTATTGAAACTTGTCCAATTGTATCAAAGAGGGAAAAAAATTAATTCCTTCCTGACCCCATTAACTGGCGATCGGATTTCTCCCTGAATCAATACTTTGTCTTTAAATAATACATTTTAAATTCTTACTTAATACTTAAACTTTATAGTAACAATACATATTTGACTATACAACATATATATTTACCCAACTTTTGTAAACATTCCAAAAACACATATTTAACATTTTAAATTGTAACTTCAAACAATAAAATTTAACTTTTGTAAATTATGGAAAAATCAGTGAATTGTTTTTGTGGGGCCAATCATGTAAATATAAAACTTTGAACCCATTCCAATCTGTTTCAGGATATTTTACTGTTG
The DNA here is from genome assembly GCA_027410445.1 of Discoglossus pictus. NCBI lineage: Eukaryota > Metazoa > Chordata > Amphibia > Anura > Alytidae > Discoglossus > Discoglossus pictus. The sequence goes on from JAPZIH010000731.1 coordinate 104,370, forward strand.
TTTTTTTTTTTCATTTAGTCCATTCTGCAAATATCAGATATATTTTCATAATTGAAATAGTGGTCCCCTGTTTAAAGAGTCCCAGAGTACTTTAATTTAGTACTGGAAGTCAAACCACTGTTCTCTATCTTTTTTTGTCCATTCTTTAGATGTTTTACTTGAAATATTGTTTTTGTGCAATCATATTGAGTCCCATAAAATGTTGGCAGTAAAATGAAACCATTGTCCACTATCTTTCCAACACCTCATAGTAGACAATGTTTTTGGTGTAAACACATCCATCGTCCAATAAATGACCTTGAGTTTCGTTTTCTTCAACATGCACTTTAATTTCTTTTGGATTAGTGCACCTTGAAAAAGCCACATAGAGTTGTCCATGTGCAAAAACTGGTTCCTTTAAAAAAATCCCAACTGACTTAAAAGTTTGTCCTTGGGATTTATTAATGGTCATAGCAAATGCCATGATAACTGGAAATTGTCTCCGTTGAAGGACAAAGGGCAAACCACTCTCACTTGGAGCTAAATCAATTCTTGGTATAAAAACTCGTTCACCTTTATGGGTCCCAGTTATAATTTCTGCATGTATAAAATGATCTTTTAACTCATGCACAATTAATCGGGTCCCATTACAAAGTCCTTTTTTTGGATTCATATTTCGCAATAACATAACAATTGCACCTTTTTTCAATTGTAAAATATGTGGGGGCATTCCAGATGGTGTTAACGAATTAATAAATTCGATAGTAAAATTCGATTCACTGTCTTTATCATCTGACAGAATCGAATCTGCACTGTAATAATTCTTTTGTGGGGCATTGATGTATTTTAAAATTTCGTTATTTACATTCAAGGCATCGATATTTTTTGATGTTAATATTACTTTGTTTGCAATGTCTGTGTAATCCTCATTATTAAGAGTGTTTAGGAATATGGCTGATATGAGTGATTCATTGCAAACCATTTCTGATGGAATTTCAATGGTATCATTTGGTAAATGCTGTATTTCTGGATGTTTTCCATCTCCGATTTTAATGAGCCAGTCATTGAATTCCTTTTGGCCTTCAGATCTCATATTTAATTCTAATTTGAGATGTGTAAATATTTGCCACAGTTTACTGGTCTTGATACATGTTTCAATGATCTCTGTTCTATTTCCGTGTGGCACAACAGGTAATGTTTGCCTAAAATCGCCTCCTAACAGCATCACCTTTCCACCAAATGGCAACTTATTATCCATCACTTCTTTTAAGAATCTGTCAATACATTGCAGTGCATGACATGACATCATTGTTGCCTCGTCTATGATAATTAGTTTAGTTAGTTTGAATTTTTTTGCTTGTATGGAATTGAGTCGAATATCTGAGACTGATGTTTCCAAAATGGGAACTGGCAGCTTAAATCCACTATGCACAGTTCTACCACCATCTAACAAAAGTGCAGCAATTCCAGTTGTTGCAAATGGCAAAGCTATCTGATCCTGTGATCGAATATAACTCATCAAACAATTGTACAGATAAGTTTTTCCTGATCCACCTGGTCCGTCTAGATAGAAATACCGGTCTTTGACCATTTCATCATCTGTAGCATTTGTGATGGCATGAAATGCTTCTAACTGTAAATTATTTAAAGTTGCCAGTTTTTCTTGGGTTTTTTGTTTTTGAAGCTCAGTGTCATAATCATCAAAATTGATGTCATCTATAAGTCCTGGATCTGGTAAATTAAAACTTGCACAATTTAATCCATGAGCCAACAATATTTCTTGGATTTCCAACAATGTTTTTAACAGAGCTATTGGTTCTCTGTAACGTTTCAAGAAATCTTCTGACATGTTTAATTTAAATGTTTCCCACAAAGTGAAAGCATCAGGTACATTGCAAAATATACAAATGAATGCAAATTGTTGTCTCATTTGCTTAGGCATTTGACATAGTGCTTCTTCTTCCAGACACCTCTCCCATTCTGTATCATCAGCTATGAAATTTTGATGTCTTGCAGCTAATAGGAATGTCTCATAAACTATGTCATTCACTGTACGTAAATGCTCAAAACTCTGTGCACCGGGAACATGTAACAGAAGTAATCTTAAGCTGAAACGTTCAATGTCCCTTGGACTGACGGTATAAATTCGTGGTATGATTTTATGGGTATCTCTTTTTCGTAGTCGCCATAGACCATTTACAAATACATAGTGATATGGTATCTCTATGTATAAAAATTGTCTGGCATGCGTATCCTGACAGTTTAATTTAAACCACGCAGTAAGCGTAGTATCTCTGTCTTCACTTTGATATAATGCAGTTCTTTCATTTCCTTCAGTAAAGCAAACCATCTGACTTTGAGGCAAATGTACAGCTAAACGATAGATAGCATGTGATCGATCATGCATCTCAAATTTCAAAAGGCGCCACATTGCTTCCGGAGCACTCACATACCGAGCATCTAAATAATTTGAAAGTTCATCGTGTAAAATTGGATTTTCGTTTTCATTTCCAGCACCTTGTACAACAACAGTAGCTGCATCATATCCTTTGTATATATATTTATACACATACTTAATTGATTTAATCGAAGTGCAAGCTTCCACATTGATGTGTGCATTGTACTTCATGAGCAAATGTGGATTGTATGGAACGACAAATCTATTATCAACCTTTTGGCCCCGGATAATAGCTGTTTGTCCTTGTGTTCTTTTATACAAAGGATATCCATCACAATTTGCATAAGTTTGCATTTGAAATTGTTTTGGAAATTCTTTAGTACATTTTTTATTTTCCATACATGGTGAATTCGGATTCATCTCTCCACATGGGCCATGAATCATTCTATGTGTAACAATCTCCCAAAGTTTTGTATATATTTCTTGGTCTGGCAATTGTGCCGAAATTACTGAATCCACTCTCTCTGCAGTTTTTAACTTGTCTTTTTCCTGCAGTATTAAAAGTATGTGAGCATGTGGCAATCCTCTTTTTTGAAATTCAATGGTGTAAACAAAAGCCACACATTGTCCAAATAAATGTGCTTTAGTGATGTCATGAATTAATGAATTGAGTTTGATTTTAAATACTCTTGCCACTAAATCTGGTCGGTCAGAAGTAGTTTGTGCCAAATTCAAATTCTCCTTTATCTCTGGCCATTGTGGATTACAGGTGAATGTAATAAATAAATCTGGTTTTCCAAATTTAGTAACAATAGCCATGGCATCATTATACCTTTCTCGCATATTGCGAGGAGATCCTTGGAAAGAGGATGGCAAAATAATTGCTCTTCCAGCTGGAATGTCTCTGTTGGCAGCTAAATCTGCCACATAATCCATTAATCCACAATACTGTTCTACTCGTAATTTATTTTGTTGATATTTAATAAAATTTAGATTATTGGCTTCAACTTGTAAATATGAATCAATAATCCATTGTTGAGAGAGTTTTCCTCCATGTAAAATTGGATTAAAACAATCACGGATAGCAGTTTGTGCCACTTTATATTCCAGCATGGAAATATTAGATCGAATACGAAGTTTAGTATTGGGATAACTTTCCAATTTTAATTTTGGTTCCCATCCTGGTTCCCCATTTGGAAAGAAAATGGGATATGTCATTGGATCTAAATTACAGCTTAATATATTGATATTAATAAATGGTTGTTCTTCATTGCGTGGATATATTCTAATATCCCGCTGAAAAGGTGGTTCACCATCTTCATTTTTAAACACCATGGCAACCTCATTTACAGTAGGTAAATTATATCTTCTCTGATCAGTGTTGCGATCTCTTTTTAACACCATATTGACTCTTGGTGTAGGCAATTGATGTCTTTGAGCATGTTCCTGTTGTTCTTTTTCAAGCTGTGCTAATTGTTTGTATGCTTGACTATATGGTTTTTTTTTCATAATTTTATCCAGCTGTTCAAAGACTATGCGCAAACACTGTCTATTTTCTGGAAGAGTCATTCTTTGTTCCACAGCTTCCATCGTATCTAAGACATATAACTGTGCAAATTTCCTTTGCTGTCCTTCTTGTGGGTGTAAATGTGAAGTTCTGTGGTATATTTGACCTTGAACTCTGAAACAATAAGGACCATGTCCTGGTACATTTTCTGCTAATGTTGCACCCATTGAAGCAAATGAAATTGCACTGTTATAAGACCTTATGTTTTGTTTAAAATTATTATAATTTGGAAATGTTGGATCACTCATAATGCATTCTAAATAATATGGAAATGGGTGTCTTACTGGAAGTTTGACCTTTCCTTTCTGACAGCAACTAATGAAATTTCCGTCATAAGGTCTTTCCTTTATAAAATGATAGGCCCCACAAAACTGACAAACCACATTAAGTAATCCACAATAATGAGTTTCTACTTCTACTGCAGTAGTAAACACATTATCATGCATTTCTTCAACATAAATATCAGACCCACATTCTATATGTACATTTTTTTCTTGTGTGTCTACATTCAAGTCATTCTGCAAAATAGAATCATTGCACAATGGTTCAGAGAGATGTTTTTCTTTACTTTTACGTTTCTTGGAAGCCCCAACACACTCACTTGCGGCTTTCTTACTCATCTTTCTTTTATTTAAAAGTCTCTGTCGATCTTCTTCTCGCAAGCGTTGTGAAGTCTCCGGTGTCTGAGCATCTCTCCACCTTTGCTTCCTTTCCCTTGCCATTTTTCTTTTGCGTTCAACTTTGTCTTCTCCATTGTCCGCCATGTTAATCTGTAATTGTAAATAGAAATGCAATTATTGTTTATTCTTTGTTTTGTCTACATTTTTTTTCCTTTTTGTACTGTTCGATGAAAGTAGATAAATAAACTAATAAAACATTTTCAATTGTTGCACTTTAGACTGAAAGAAATGAAACCATTTTTTAAAGTATTTTATTGACATATATGAAATCGGAAATAGCTGCACATATCTATCTTTATATTATTAATCCTTCAATGACATTCCTTCTTGATTGAATTCACAGCATACCATCAATTTATTTTTTTTGCAAGTGTTGTAAGCTTCTTATTTTCTTTAAATATTATTATTAATTAGTATTGTCTTTTCATGATTTTTCATTTTTTGAGTAAATATCATACATTAAATGACTCAATAAGTACTCTCTATTTTCCACAAATTTAAATTTACACCAAATTCATAATAATAGCCTTCTTGTATGCATCACTACAAAATTAAATGTTATACCTGTGAGGATGATGTTGATGTTGTTCCAAGGCTGCAAACGTCACGCTGTCTGTTTATTCCCTTGCAGATCTGAATAAACTGTAAAATCAAATAGATAATATTTGTAAACTTTTGCTTCATCAATATCATTAAATGAACATATATTCGGCTACATTAAAAACCTCATAATTTAATTTCTGTACCTGTCCAAATGATCCTTATGCTGTTCAATGTGTTGAAACGTCACTATCTCTGGTCATTCACGTAGATTTCCCTGCAATTATACAAAATAGTAATTGATGTATAATATGTTACTTAATCAATGAGGCTTAACCTAACTATTTTTGCATACATTAAAAACCTGAAAAAAAAATATATCAATAAATCAGCATGAACACACATATGTAAGCATAGATTCTAAACATACACTCAATCTTACTGTTATTTTTTCAATAGGAATCAATGAATAGGTCTTACCCTTAAATTAATGTCTGACTAAATATAACCTCAACACATCAGCATGGAGGCTTTTTTTTTTACTGTTATTTTAAAATGAGTATGTTACAAATGACTTCTTAAAAAAATGTACATTACTAATGAACTAATAATCAATTAATGTTCATTAATATTCAACTAATGTGTGACTCAATCTAACATTAACATTTAAGCATGAGTATATCGGCTTTATTTTTTATTTTTGGTTTATTTTATACAAAATATTGCACATTCTTAACCTTTGTTCAAATTAATGATTATTAATGATAGATTATAAAAGTTAATTACAATTCTTACCCACAGGTAATCACGACATAACACAAAATAGTTCTTAAATTAATGTACATTAATAATTAATGAATTAATGTGTTCCTAATTAATTAATGTACATTATGAATGTTATTAACAATTGTTTCACACAGGTAATCATGACATATAACCAAATAATTGTAAAATTAATGTACATTAATAATTACTAAAATTAATTACTACCAATTTATTAATTACTAATTTTAAATAGGCACACTAATATTTTTCTATGACTTAAATTTCTTCTCTATTATTTATTAATTAAGTACCAATTTATTAATTACTAATTATAAATAGGCACAATATTATTTTTATATTAATTAACTTTATTATCTATTATTTATTAAGTAATTACCAATTTATTAATTAATAATTCAAAATAATATATTTACCTTTTTTAATATAACAATGCTGAAGCAGTATACTGAAGAGCTAACAATCTATTGCGATTTCCCGGCATCCGAAAACATCCAGTCAGACTGTCATCACCTGAGGAGAAAGTGTCAGTCCTGTGTGAAATGTGCCCTATATATAGGCTTTGTGACCAATGTTTTAGGCGGGAAATCCGCAGTTGCGCGAGCCAAATGCGTTGTTTTCGGCGGGAAATTCTATGTGGCGCGAGACAAAGGCGGGAATTCTGTGTTAATGCGTAAATCGGTAATCTCGTTTTCGTAAAATATACTCGTTACTGTCTTTTTACTCATTGTGCGGTTAATCCGCATCCTTTATCTCGTTGTTTTTCTAACACATACGTCTGTGGCGGTGTTTTACGCAGTTCGTAGTAGTATAGCCTCGTTTTCATTTTTTTTGTCGGCCATTTTTTTCTCGCTTAGCCGATTTTCGATCTTTGTAACTCGGCTAAATCGATCTAAATTGCAGTTCCAACTAACTTCCAGACGTCCTGCCTGGTTCCCCATGCTGTAAGTGACCTTTATTTTATTTATTTTTTGTGTATTTAGTGTTTTTTTTAGTGTTTTTCTTCCGCCGCTTATCTCGTAATTTTTTTCACCTCGTATTTTTTTTTCTAATTGCTACGATGTAACGGCTCGCCTCGCTACGCGAGGCTCGCCTGCAATGAGCGCCTGCGGCGCTCATTGCCAAAGTGCTACGATGTAACGGTGCTACGATATAACGGCTCGCCGGGCGATGAGCGCCTCCGGCGCTCATCGCAAAGTCGTACGCACTACGCAACAGAGCGGTTTAACGGCTCGCCTCGCTGCGCGAGGCTCGTCGGGCGATGAGCGCCTGCGGCGCTCATCGCAAAGAAGTCGTACGCACTACGCAATAGAGCGGTTTAACGGCTCGCCTCGCTGCGCGAGGCTCGCCGGGCGATGAGCGCCTGCGGCGCTCATCGCAAAGTCGTACGCACTGCGCAACGCAGCGAAGTGACCTTTATTTTATTTATTTTTTGTGTATTTAGTGTTTTTTTTCGTGTTTTTCTTCCGCCGCTTATCTCGTAATTTTTTTCACCTCGTATTTTTTTTTCTAATTGCTACGATGTAACGGCTCGCCTCGCTACGCGAGGCTCGCCTGCAATGAGCACCTGCGGCGCTCATTGCCAAAGGGCTACGATGTAACGGTGCTACGATATAACGGCTCGCCGGGCGATGAGCGCCTCCGGCGCTCATCGCAAAGTCGTTTGCACTACGCAACAGAGCGGTTTAACGGCTCGCCTCGCTGCGCGAGGCTCGTCGGGCGATGAGCGCCTGCGGCGCTCATCGCAAAGAAGTCGTACGCACTACGCAATAGAGCGGTTTAACGGCTCGCCTCGCTGCGCGAGGCTCGCCGGGCGATGAGCGCCTGCGGCGCTCATCGCAAAGTCGTACGCACTGCGCAACGCAGCGTGACGACGTCTCGTAGTTAGACAATTATAATATGTGATAGTAGTAATATAGAAGTTTTATTTTTAGATATGTTTCTATGTAATGTTTTGTTTGAAGGTATTTTATACTCTATTAAATCAGATGGATAAAATGAAGATGTTTTATGGAACGATTACAATAGAAGTCTTGTACCCTCTATATAATGACCTGTAACACTCCATCTTGCTCTGTTGTATTGTTTTCTCCTCTCAGTACACTCTGTACTTCTCCAGATCCTTTTATATAGCCTTCACTACCACTCACTCACAGTTTGTGGACATTATCTATGTTAGATAAATGTCTTCTGAATCACTGTGTTACTGGGTCATATAGTGGCTGGTGGTGGATGGTGTTGGTGTCATTGTTTTTTAGGTGACACCAGAAGTTGCATCCCTTTTTTAATGGGGGAAATAAGAATGGGAAGCACCTCAGCTCTGCCTTGCACCCATTCGTTGTGTAGCTCTTTTGTACATTCAATGTGTATTTACAGAATTGGAGGAGCATGTTGTCTATAAGTGTTTTGTACCATTCTCTGTAGATAAGGGTTTCAGATGGACCTCAAATCCTAAAGCCATACAGAAAGATTGATACAATAATGCTTCCTATTGGTGGATCTGGGTCCAAATCATGGCCTCTGGTCCCTTTTTTTTTAACAGGCTTGCAAAAATGATCTTGTCATACATCTCACCTGATGCTCCTAAAATGTTTAAATAACTCGTAGTCACATGTTGTTCTTTTCTTTGGTTCCTTTCTGTTAGTCAGACATCATTAGCTACTGTAGGTGCTGCCATGAGACCCCATGTGAGGTTCTCTAGTGGGCAGTAATAAATTCAACTAATTTAGGTAATGTTTTATACCAAGAAAACACAATGGTTTATATTGTCTTACATAAGTAATGCCTCCTCCTTAGATGTTTGTAGTGTTACAAACTGGAATACAAACTGGTTGTATTGCAATTGATTGTAAACCACATACTTAATATTTAAATGTGCAAAATAGTTTTATTATGTGATACAAGTGTATTAAGAAAAAAAAACATTTCAAAAATGTTTTTTAAACCAATTTTTTATGAATCTTCTCTGACTGTTTTTTAGGCAACCTAGTATAGTATAATCTTTCTTGTTAGTTTTCTATTACATGGATATATATCATTATTTACCAGTTAACTTGCAAATAATACAAATTGTTTGTAACAGTCTCCATTTAGATGACTATTGTTAGGAAATACATTTTTAGTATATCAAGGACAGATTACATATTGTTTACACCCCACCTCCTTCTATGATAATTGGGTTCAAACTCAAAGTCATAACACAGAGCAATATAATATTTATTAGCGTTTATTATTACAGAGGTAAATGAGTATGTGATTAGGAACAACTGAAAACCTTGTGGAACTTATCATGATATCCAAGTCCAAAGTTGATTCCTTTTTCACACATCTCAGGGGATGTACAAGATTTCACACTGTAGTCAGTTTCTGAACCATCTGCAATGAAAATGTCTTATTTTAGCAATCGGTATAATGTCATCATGCTGAATACACTGTAGATAATAAATGCATGTTCTACTGACAGATTAAATTTATTTACCTATTTGAATATCAGGGAATTGAAAACATTTACCTGGATTCCTGATTCTCCCAATGTAATGAACACATTTATTCCGAGACCCTCTGCACATCCTGACTTCAGTGGCATTACATTCCTCCAAACCAAGTTGAACGCAGGATGGACATTCTCTTCCATTGGGGGCTTCACTGTCATCAGGGGTCACTAGTATAGAATACATAATTTGGCAGATATTATGAACATAGATACTACTGTACATTAACAAACAAACATTTAAATAAGACTGCATCTCACAGCAAATCTGTAATGCTAGCGACTTGCCGGTCAAAAATAAATTTTGAAGCTTGACAATGCTGTTTGCCACAAAATACGAGGATATGACCCCTATGAGCAACTTTGGCGCTCATTGCAAGCCTCTTCCCGTCTACTTTACAGGCCCTGCAATGAACACCTTTGGGTCTCATAGCAAAACCCTGCAATGAGCGGAAATGATCCCCTTTGATGCTCATTGCGACCAAGAAGCCACGGTCAGAACCGAACATGAAATAACAGAATGGTTCAAGATTGGGAAAGGAGCGCAACAAGTTTTTTTATTGTCACCTTATTTATTCAACTCATATGCAGAGTACATCATGCGTAAGGCCGGGCTGGATGAATCCAAAGCCGGAATCTATATTGTTGGAAGAAATATCAACTACCTCAGATACGCCGATGATACTACTCTGATGGCTAACATTTAGGAGGAACTAAAGGACCCTTTAATGGGGACCTGTTGCTCAAAGTTATAAAAGATGAAGATTATGCCAAATATTCTATAGGATCAACATATTGTTATTAACAGACTCCCTTTTATACAAAGACCCCTATCTTACTAATACTGCAGATTTATTAGTGACCTGGACCTATGAGCACTCGCTCCAAGGAATATCATGCGCCCACATAATGTAACTGGTGAGGGCTCTGTCATTTGTGACTTACTATCAATAGAGATCTGTTACTATGAGAATTGCTGCTAAAGTGGGGAAAAATAGAAAGCCTAGAACATTAGTAAGGTATGTTATCCTTTATTTTAATAATGTATGTTTTTAATAAAAACAAATGGGAATAGAGATAGATGTAGTGATGTACTGTTTATGTGATCATCGCCAGCTCACGTACCATTAAACTTTCCCGCGTTGCAGCAATTCCCGGAGCAGCATTCTATGTTCTGTGCTAAATATATCCCATTAGCAGAATGGTAGATCCGTGTATCACAGGATAAATCGCCGGCACAACCTTTGTGAAGTGAATATTGATAAGTTCCATCTGTGAGAAAAAAGAAAGGAAAAATATAAAGTTGATGTAAGAGATGTCAGTACAATGTTAACCTGGTATCACAGGCCTTTGCTTATTATAGATAAATGTTTATAATGTTTTACAATATTTTCTGAAAATGTGATGACACAAAATCCCAAAATAATGCATTTGTAATATTATATTTTCCACCAATACTTTTGCTACCTAGTTCTATTTATTTCATTATAAATAGTTCTTATACAAAATGATACAAATATAATAAGAATTTAAATAGAAAATGTTACTGTTTAATGAAACATAGAAACTACAAATAATATATTAGAAATATAAATATGTTTGTTTTAAACAATACAATGTGTTAATTATGTATGAAAAGTGTGAGCTGTAAAGGTTATTAAAAATCACTGTGCAAAGGCAGCTTTTCTAAATCTCAGAGCTTCCCTTAGACTGCACTTAAAAAACCCAATCTCATGGTACACAGCAGGTATTTCAGGGCAAGAAGTCAAGACAGCACAGAATCCTCATGTTTAAGAAACTAGTTGAACCATCTGTACCATAACACAATATCCTGAACATATGGTGTGATTCTGGACTTTGAAGTCTGATTTTGGCCAACCTTGCTATGAAGCCATGCTTCGGAAACTTTGTCACGTCATGTAGCCCTTGGTATTTCCACCATCATGGCCACACTGGGTGTATGTGTATAAAAAAAAACAGTAAACAAGAGATTTTGTGCATTTATAAAATGGTCTCCTAATATATTAGTTTGTCACACTCTTTATGAGACTGGTTCGTCTTCTGTTGCATTTTGTTACATGCACTTTAAGCCTTCTTGAGTGCATGTTGAGGCTAGTTATACACAGGTTGAGGTTGCTTTTGCTCCTAAACTGATAACCCCCTCTTTCCTTATGCCCACATAACTCAGTGCTTAGGCAGCACACACTTGTAAAAAACACATTTATGTAAAACCCTTGGCTTCAGCCTCTCAACTTATCACTTAGTATCCAGACACAGAGCATCGACAAAGTACAGTATGTCTCTCCTTATTGTTTTTATACTCATTTCAGTATATTTTAGAAAATTGCACATTTGTGGAAGAGATCTTGTTTATCAAAATAAAATACTCGCATGTTTCATAACAAACATTTTAACTGCCATCATTTTCTCTTAAGCTTACTAAATGTTTAATCAATAATTTTTCACAGAATTGTAAAATTCATCAGATCACTGAACCCCCCCCCCCCCCCCCCCCGGCACTTCCCAGGACCTCCCACTTATCTCCTCTCCCTTTGGAAGCTCAGATTACTCTGATAGTGGGGTGTCACAAGATCATGCAAGATTATGAGGCCATTGTAAAAAATGTTTTAGATTTTTCTGTTCATGTATATTCAGCGCTACGGAATATGTTGGCGCGTTATAAATAAACTATAATAATATATTAAGTACTGTATACAGATTTAAATTTGCTTCTTCCTATGCCCATAATGTATATAACTATCCAAATGGCCTATGAGACAATATGTGCATTGGTAAAGAAAATGAAAATACCACTGGAAGGAATAGAAATACTATTAGCAATAAGATTAGCAAAAAATTTAAATATGTTAACACTTACTTATCTTAACCGTTTCGGAGATTGTAATACACTTGGAGTCCTTAGGACAGGAAATCTTTTCTTCTTTGCAGGTCCCATTGCCACGTTGGTTACAGGAGAAGCAAAAAGTACCATCAGCTAAAGAAGGGAATATTTTTAAAACATAACTGTTGGTTCCAGTTCATATATAAGCTTAGAATTATTTCCCCCCAAAATCACCTAACTGCTTAAAGATGTATTTTCACCCATACATAGTAGTTGTTTATTGCATGTATCAACTCAATTAGAAAACATTGTCTATGCTGGGTTTTTATCACAAAGTCATCTCATGTTCCAGATTAACTGTAACACATTTTAAACCCAACGTATTATATCATGCTCGAAACAATATAAAATCTAGTAGGATATATTTTTATCGACATTAACTTTCTAAGCCACAAAGATATATAGTCACATTGAGAAATCTTGGTGCATTTTTTTGCATTTGGTAATGTCTGGCTTCTTCAATGCTGGGTATATATAAGTCTAGGTCTATGTTACACAAGTTAAATGTATAGTTAGGCTGCTAGTGAGACTTAATTCTCTTGTCCAAAGTCCACATCACACTTTTTGGGGATTGTGAGGCTCCCTGAGGGAAGTTTTATGTTTTCATATGTTAGTTGAATACAAACTGGAATGCCCTATGGTCCCTTTGATTGTTGCTATGTGCTTCTGGGGCTACTACCATACCACAATATTGGTCTTTCATTTTTGTTTTGAATATGTGTTGAGTGAATTAATGATTATTATTTCTGCGTATAAATGGGAAATAGTGAGTTAGAGCACACTAGTGTGCAGCAGTCAGATCAGACATGTTGTATGTTACGGCACCACGATCTTCGCGCGCTGCAGTAAAGCGCGCCGTCATAAGGGCGCCAAGAACTGAGCTACAGCCTGCCTCAACAAAATTACATCTCCCAAACAGCACTGAAAGCAAAACCAGCAAAAACTTACCTATAATGTTGAAACCTGAAAGTGAGCACAAACAGAAAATAAGAAATTTCATGTTCAAGAAAAAATAGTTCAATCTATTAACGTCAACCTCCTTTGGTCTCAGGATCATACACAGACTACTTCTTACTATGCAGATATTTATATATTGTCTAAACATGATGTGATAGAATCAACAAGGTTTCTGGCGCCATTAAGTTACACTGACATTTTTTTTTACCCATGAGATGATGTGACTGAGCAAACAGTCTGTTTCACACAATGGATAAATCAAATAATTAAAAATGGCAGACATTCTATATTATACACTCGCTTCCATTTCTTGGTTATGTTCATTGTTTTCCTGTAAGTACATAAAGCAGCCACACCCTGATCAGCTTAATCTTGAGGGCATATTGACTTCATGTAGTTGGGTTATGTGCTATTTAAGAACTATAATCTTTGAAGTTCAGGTATCCCTTTTCTCTCCCTTTTCCATCCCTTTTGACATTTTCTCTAAATAAAAAAAATAAAAAAAAACTACACAACCAGCAAACATAGGTAATTCATGGAGCTCCATGATTCCATTTTTTTCTTTGTTCTAGTTATTTATAATAAACATTTAGACAATTATCACATGATTACCCTCAATTCTTACTTCATAGTATCTAAAACTCTGGTCTCGTAAGAATGTATTTAATTTCCTGATTTCTTGTTACCTATGCTTGTTTTCTTAATATGTAAATGATCTGCCTCCAAAAGTACTTTTTAACTCTTGATTCAGTTTTATATTATATTTCAACATATCAATTTCAAAAGCAAATTGGGACGGGAGGAGATGAACAGAAAAAAAGAAAAAGGGATATCAGATTGTTGCAAGAATTATTATCACGTTATAGTAGATAATTGGCATACATTCATTTTCACCAATGCATTTTACACATCTTGGAAACAATTATAAGGCACTAAACATGCATTGAAGTCAATTATACCATCTCTTTTGTAATGACATTATATGTTGCACATAATGTAACTATAGAGTTACCTAAATACATCTGAGTGATTGAACTATGGCAGCCATTTTTGTTTAAATATGTTATACTACCCTACATTCTGGCTGTCAGATTCTCTATTCTGAATACTGACCAATTTTGGTAATGACCTTATTTATGTTTGGAAACTTTTTCAAATTTCTGCTAAACCATGTCTAGCTGCAAGGTTACTAATGTGTTTTGTTTCCTTGTATATTGTGCCCAAGGTCTTGAAAATAGATAGAGCCATGGCTCAAATTGAGGTAGATTCTAAACATGCTGATCTTAGAGTATTAAATAGGGTCAAATAGGATTGGATCTTTGGGCAGAACCACCACAAGTGATGGTAGGACCTGTCTCATCTTGTATAACCTAAGATGCCTGCCTGCAGTACTAGTTTGCTAGCCCCATATTGTATTTAGTTCCATTTCGGCTGAAACAGAAAATCACTTGACATGCGACCGGAGCGATCCAATTTGCTGGTTACCTAGCAATGGAGATGCCCGGAGAGGGCACGAAAATTACCTCCTAATACTCTCACATAGAGCCTACCACTAAGGGCTCAATTTATATATGATTTTTATGGTGATTAAGCCTTAACCCATCATATAACTTTTTCCATTGAGAAAGCCCCATTGGTAAACGGGCGAAACGCGTTTGGTATCGTTTCTTTTTATGACATGATATGCTAATATCTATTATTATATAGCATATTTTTGATTTTTATCTACTATGCCTCACTTTCAGGGTCTGATGTTCTGACCCCTACATACCTTCATACTAATACTATTGGTATATTATTAATTTTATTTGAGGTTCTTTTAGAGCCCATATATTGGTGGTCCAACAAAAAGTCCACATTGGTCTATACTAGGCACATATTTTACTGTGCATTTCATAACCACCACACCCCACACACACACACATTTTTGGGGACTCAGATCTCTATTGGGGAACTGTCTTTAAGGGACTCTAACCACAGTTCCAGTATCTAAACTTAGCTCCACATTATATTGGACCTGAGACTCCTGTATGAGCCAGGACTTTCAAGAACGCATGCCATCAGGATTTTGACTTCACCATTTCCATGTGCTTATTATACCTCATTGGTATGAGGGTTTTACATGTGAATCTTAACATACTACACCATCTGGAGGTTTGCATTTCTCCACCACCCGCCCCACCCCCTGTATTCTATTTAAGAGGTAAAACATACCAATGATGAAGTGTTTTGTGGGATTATTCATTACAATTGGAGTAAATGAAGATTGAATTATGTATTTCCCAAATGTCTTGCCATTCTTCTTTTTCAAGATTTTCTCCCAAAAATAATTTTCCCATTAGATGATATACAGTAAAAGAAAAAAGTATTTGATCCACTGCTGATATTGAACGTTTGTTTGCCCACTGACAAAGAAATGATCAGTCCATAATTTTAATGTAGGTGTATTTTAAGAGTTAGAAACAGAATAACAAAGGAAAAAAACAAGAAAAACGCATGTCAAAAAAGTTATAAATTGATTTGCTGGTCAATGTGTGAAATAAGTATTTGACCCCTTGGACTTAGACCTCACCCAAGATTTGATGGTACATGGTACATATTGTCCCCTTAGCAGAAAAACACCCCCAAAGCATAATGTTTCCACCTCCATGTTTGACGGGGGTGGTGGTGTTGGGGTCATAGGCAGCATTCCTCCTCCTCCAAACACGGCGAGTTGAGTTGATGCCAAAGAGCTTGATTTTGGTTTCATCTGACCACAACACTTTCACCCTGTTCTCCTCTGAATCATTCGGATGTTCATTGGCATTCTTCAGATGGGCCTGTACATGTGCTTTCTTGAGCAGGGGGACCTTGCCGTCGCTGCAGGATATAGTAGCCGCAAGTCTTACGGCTAGGTTACGGTCTGCGGTTTTACATGTTAGGGGAATTTAATAGGGCTGTCTGTCATCATATCTCGACTCAACTACTGCAATTCACTCTTTGCTGGCCTCGCCACCTCTTGTCTGTCTCCACTCCAATCCATACTGACACCTCTGCTAGACTTATATTCCATACTAAAAGCTAAGGGTCTGCAGCTCATCTTTGCCAATCACTCCACTGGCTTCCTGTAGACTCCAGAAGTTAAAATCATGACCCTAACATATAGAGCCCTCAACAACAGTGTACCCCCTTATATCTCTGCTCTTGTTTTAAAATACTCTCCCAACCACCCCCTTCGTTCTGCTAATGACCTTCTTTCCTCCTCTCTTATCACCTCGTTTCACTCCTACCACTATCTGGAAGTTTTTGCCTCACACCATTAGACTATCTTCCTGCCTCAAAACCTTTAAAACATCCTCTCACCCTCAGCCTTAATATGAACAATTGCACACTCCACAGCCTAATAACACTTACATACACAATCTACAGTACAAAACACAGACACCTTCACTTGACTAAACAAATTGCTTTCACACTGCCATCTTGAATTTGTCACCCTTTTGTATCACACTTAAACCCTTTAGATTGTAAGTTTGTGAGTTTTCAATATTGTGTCGATATGTTGGAAACAAGCACTATGTACATTTGATTTTAAGCTCAAAAACAGGGCCCTCCATTCTTTATTGGTTTTGCCATGTACTTAAAGGTATATGCAAGTGAGCAGGGTTATTAATCCATCTGATAGAGGAGAATTATTTGTGTATGAAAAAAAAATATTTGCATGAATAAATACAAAAATGTACATTTCAACCGTTTCCCAGCCCCAGTGAATTGCCCTCCAGCCCCAGTGAATTGCACCGGGACCCCCCCAGCCTCATTTATTATATAACTATGTAACTATAACAAAATGGCAAAAATATTTAGACCCACATTTATAGTTTAGACCCTCATGCAACATGATTAATCAGAATTTTCTGGTTCAAGTAAGACACTTGAATGTTTAATTAAACATAGAATTTAATTTATTTCTACAGCAGTAGTGTCCTTGATTCAGTGCTAATGTAAAAACAGTATGTTACAAAAATATTTGTAAGTTGCTTAGACCAGTACTAAAACATGTACACTGTATTATAAATAGAAGATAATATTTTGATGGCTTGTCATATTCTTACGCTTTGCAGGGTTAGACAAACTAAGTCCTTCAGAGAGAAAGGGTGACATAAACAAGAAATTATTACAACAGGAAACTAAATAGATCTTTGAATTAAATATTTAGTCCCCATTAGGCTTAAATGAAGGTTTTACATTTTTTTTTGTTTAGTCACTCAGTCAAGTCCGGCTCTCCATGACTCTATGGATCGCAGCATGCCACATACATCTCTCAGTCACTGCCCTTCTGAGCTCCATCAATTTCATGTTCATAGCTTCAGTGACTTCTTCTATCCATCTCTGCCTTTGTCGTTCCCTTCTTCTTGTGCCTTCAATCTTTTCCAGCATCAGTGTCTTCTCTAGGGAATCCTGCCGTCTCATGATATGGTCAAAATATTTGAGCTTGAGCCTGATGATCATACCTTATAGTTAACAGTTTGTATTGATTTCCTGAATTTCCGGAAGTACTGATTTATTGGATCTTCTTGCAGTCCAAGGGACTCAAAGTACTTTTTGCCAAAACCACAATTCAAAGGCGTCAATTCTACATAACTCAGACTTCTTTATGGTCCACCTGGGAATACCATAGTTTTACCCATGGGGACCTTTGTTGATAGTTTAATATCTTAATGTTTTACTAGCTTGATTAAGCTTGCCATAGCTTTCATACCCAGAAGCAAAGATATTTTAATTTTATGCCTACAATCACTATCTGAAGAGATTTTGCATCCCAGTAAAATACAATCTGTCCATTTCTTCCCCATCTACTTGTCAGGAACTGAGATTGCCATTTGCCATGATCTTCGTCTTTTTAACATTGAGCAGCAGGCCAACTTTTGAACTTTCTACTTTTAGAAGTTCCTCCTCACTTTCAGCCATCAACGTAGTAGCATCATATGTACGGTTGTTGATATTTCTTCTAGCAATATTGATTCCAGCTTTGGATTAATCCAGCCTGGCCTTACACATGATGTACTCTGCATATAAGTAAAAAAATAGGGTGACAATATGCTACCGTGTTGCACCCTTATATCTGGCTTCTGTATCAGTCACGGTCTCTCCATCAGGAATCAGCACTTCCAGGAGTCTCAGTAATCTTCCTGTGGTTGTGACCAGGACAAGTTATTTGCAGGGTGGAGATAGGTTCAGTATCACAGCCACCAGGATCCAATAAGAGAGCATACAATAGCTATATGTCTCCATAGTCAACTAATTTATTTTTGAAAAGTCAGCAATATTTCTAGCAGTTAGATACAAAGGGGGTGTGTGCAACACAACAATGACAGGGAGTGACAGGCAGAGGAGATTGACTCCACATGGGATCTAATAGTCTGGCATCCTGGCATCCCGTCTGGCACCTGTGGACAATAGGCCAATCTCCAATACACACATGTCATCTCTGGCTGTCTAGCACATCCAGATGTAATTAGCTAATCAGTGTGATCACAGTGCCCCCCTACCAGACATTCTTAGAACTAGATAGTCTCAAGCAGTAAAGTAGAACATACAATTGTATTCAATTCAGAGTATATACATTTCCTCCTTATCCTGACACCATTATTTTATTTGCTATTATAACAATAAATCAAATACTTTAAAAACATTAAGTGTACTCCAAGTTAGTATAATGTTCAATACACTATTCTCCTTTCCATATAAAACCGCACTAATAGAAAATCTAGTACAGGTACCTGAAGAAATTATCATATGATCATGGCTCTTATAATCTTAAATACAATTTTCTCCTTTTCCCAGTTTTATTAAGCCTCTTGAGGAAATCAGGTCTAATCACGTATACGTCTGATGCGCTTTTATACCATGTGATTACAGTGGTCTCATAAGGAGATCTTAAAGAAATGCCCCATACAGCTTTATAAAGCTCCCTAAATCAGTGATTTAACCTTATGGTGTCCGTACCACACACTCTTAAAACTAGTCTGAAACAGTAAAGCTGAAAATAAAATTGTATTCAATTGTACTTTCATCCTCATTATTTACTTCCTATTATAATAATATATAAAATAGTCACAAATCACTGTATTTCATAGTAACTGTGAACCAATGTACAGTATATTGTATGCACTGTAATATTTCATATTGTTTAGTATATTAATCATCATAGTATATTCTACTATTCATATTAATCCACCTATTACTAAATTATTCATACAGTAATTTCCCCGTTATCCGGCAACCACAAGGACTCCCTATTGCCAGATAAGTGTAGTTGCCTGTAAATCAGGAATGCCCCCCAAAAAGGTCTAAACGACTCTTAACCCCCCCCCCAAAAAAAAACTCAAAATTCATTTAAAAAGGCATTAGCACCTAAACTTGGCCATTTAGGCCCAGAATTTTTTTATTTTTTTTAAAGTTAGTCTTTTTTTTGGGCAGTCCTGAACTGCCGGCTATGCCGGTTTATCAGGAGTTTCTGTAGAATGGGGAATTGATGCAGGTGCCGGTTGCTTGAGAGTGCCAGTTGGTTAGGGGCCAGATAACCGGGATTTTACTGTGTAAGTAATCAAGTTTTTGTAGCACAAATACTTTCAAAAATTACAAATATTATATGTATGTAATGTCAAATTAAATGAAAACACATAAAATATACTGAATTAGCTGTCCTACTTCCCAGGGGAGATCTAGTTCTGTTTAATTGTGATCTCAAGGAAACTGATTACTAAAATTTAAATGTTTATAGATCATATAAAAGGACACTCACTCAGAGAAAGAAATACAGTCTCATATGGACTTTGTTCAGTTTATATAAATGGAAGTTTAAGTCCCGTTGGTACCTGTGATTTTAAATTATCCATCTAACTTCTTTTCTTAATAATTTGTTATCCATGTCATCTCTTCTAATGTTTAGGAGCACTGCAGAATGCAAGTACTCTTGGATTTCCATGTATATCTGATTGATATTCTGTGAAACTGTGGTATGCATCTTATTTATTCACTTGTTCCAAAATGCATTGTCTGATGCCTATCTTTTGTGTATGTTCTAGAAAAACCTAAATGCAGGCTAGAGTAAAAAAATGGAAGCTAAATCTGAATGAATACATAATAAAAGTAAAAACAGTATTGGAATATAAAACAATGCCATAATACCATTCCACTCCAATGTGATTTGTGCTCTTTTCCACAGTAGCAACAAATACTGGGTAGAGCTTTAATGCTCGCACAACAATACATGAACCATTCAGGACACCAGGAGTTATTGTAGTACTCAGCATGATCATCTAATTTGGGACTCTGCTCACAGCACCAAATGTTAGGTGGGAAATCCAATAATGAAGAACAAAAAGTATCTGGGCTAAATAGGCAGAACAATTACTTATTGCACGCTGTTCATGGAGACATTTCACAGTAGTATTATAACAGAGGTGTCTGAACCATATTACATTACATAGAATTATATACCCAACTAGAATATTGCCCCTATGGTCTAAACTCTTTTATTTTGAGTTAAATTGAGGTGTAACTTCAGCTTTCGAGGTCCTGGGTGCCCCCTCTTCCTGTAGGTAAGCTTTTTATGTATTTGTTGTGTGTATTTATTGTGTTTTTCATGTTTTGATGTGTGTGAGTTTCGGACTATTTTTGCAAGGTCGTAATGGGTCTTAACGTGTCTCGTATTTTTCTTTCGTAACTACGTAAATGTTGCGAGGTCCGCAGTTGCTGGCAAGGAGCGCCTTTGGAGCTCCATGCAAGCAACTGCGGCCCTCGCTTTGCGTCAGCAACAGCTTGCATGCTCACAACTATATATGTGATATATAATATTACACAAATGCATGATTTTACACGTCAAAACAGTCAAGATTACAGCAAATTAGCTAGACTATGATATTGTGTGCCAAGCCGACCAAGGACAAATATCATGTCACATTTACAGATAAAGAAATAGTTTATTACAGAGAAATAAAAGAAAATACTCAGCACATGTATCAAAGTTAACAAAAGTATCAAAATGGTGGTTAGGCTTACAAGATGGCGGATGATATATAGAATGGCGGAAAGAATATAAATCAAACTTAGCATATAAAATGGTAGACATTTCTCTTAGAAAAAAGCAAGTTAAACAATAACCTTGTGTGCTTTAGGATTTGTAAGCCTCAATTTTATTTAATTAAACTACTGAAAAATGCTATTTTTCTTCTTCAACTTGGACACTTGTAGCGCCTCATGTGTCTTGTAAGTGTTCTTGTAAGGGTTGTCTCTGCTCCTGTAAGAGGTTAAGATTACACAAAAGGATTTATTTCACTGCAAACACTCGCAGAGCCTTACAATTACACTTAGGACTGACTCTTATAGGAGCCATATAATTACACTTTAGATAAGAATCTCCCATACAGCAGTGAACAGATCATAAGTAGCATCAGGTTTGGTGCGGGAGGAATGTAATAGTTACATGTAATGTTCACTCGCAAGATTTCCTACGGGAGCCATGTAGTCAAGTCTATAGACTGCACCATTTGACAAATAAAAAAAGATTCTCTGGTATCGTACTGTCAAATAAATCCATTTATCCTCAATTTCAACCATAAAAACTGATCAGTCTAAAATCGACATCACTCCAAAAATGTTTTAAAAAAATTAAGTAAACTTGCACATTTGGTTAATAATGCTGGGGTGTTGGAACATATACGCATGGCAAGACTTACGTAAATTATTTAAGGAAACAGATGGACAAGTGTCAAGAGACAGGGGTGAGGACACTTTTGGAACAAATTAAATAGTCCAGTTGACAATGGGAGACAATAATAATTACTGTATTAATCCATATGTTTACTGAATTTTAAAATGCCTAAAAGCTTAAAGGTGGCAATGAATGAGACACCATATTTGGCACAGACCATAGCATGAGATGTAGAAGCGTTCACATAATACCTTTGTGAAGATTAGAAAAATCAGTACTATAATGTTTATCTTCATCATTCAATTTCAGCACAGACAAGTAAAAATTTAACTTTTAGTACATTGTGTGATTTTTAAATGTTAAAGATATATGAAAGTTTCCCAGGTTTTAAATGTTTCTGTTCTAACAGCCAGTGATTAACAAAAATATGTATTAGATTGAAAAAGTAAATATACCTACATATTTGTTTGGCGCAAACTGAAATCGAACACCTAAAGGTCATCAGCTGGTGGTTCGTTAGCTCTGTCATACACCAACAGTTGCTCCCACCGTCAACAGTTCAAATAAAAAAAATGGAGGCAGTAGTTGGTACATAGAACTAACTTCCAGCAGAAGTGGTAGAAGGTGCACCAAGGCTGAACCCACACTTCAACCAGTGTTTGGTATGGTAGCATGATTGTATTTTCTGTGTAAACTCTATGTTATTCTTTGTTGCAGTGGGGAAGGGAGAGAGAAACTACAGAGCTGAGAGCTAATTGTGCTCAGTTGGAGGTTCATTAGCTTTGCCAAATGCAATCAGCCAATCCCAACATCAGCAATTCAAATGAAAAAAAAAAAACCTGCAGCAGTAGCTGATACATAAAATTGAGAATTAGAAGTGCTAGAAGGTGCACCAAAACTTCCTACTTCTAAGTCATTAATAAATATGTTAAAAAGGAGAGGACCTAAAACTGAACCCTGAGGAACCCCACTTACCACATTAGTCCAAACTGAGTATGTTCCATTTACAATATTTTAAGACACTCCCATTTGCTATGTGAGATAGACAAAATCAAGAATAGATATTATATTTCTGTTGGTGTAGAACATAGGTTCCCAAAGTGGGTGGTACTGCCCACCAGTGGGCGCTGAAGCATTCTAGGGGGGTGGCAGCGGGTATGCTACTTTAGTCCATCTGCGCAGCAGAAAAGTCTCAACAAGTACCAATCTTTTTATATGTGTAACATTTAATCAAAATCGGTATAGCAATAGTAGTTTCAAAGATGAAGCACATATTGGCCATTACTTTTTGCAAATATCAGATGGCTTGAAGGGGAAAACTGTTATAATGGTGGGCGTTAAAAATGTTTTTGTCTTCTAAAGGGGGCGGAGGTAACAAAAGTTTGGGAACCTATGGTGAAGAAGGTGTAGAATGTAGAATCCCTGAATATCAATAGAGTTAATAGATACAAGCTCTCAAGTCACTGTTATTTCCAAAAACATGTACCAAACTGTAAATCTGAAACTGTCACAATCTTGTTGATTAGCAATTGCCCCTATTCAATTGAGGTTTCGGCTGATCCGGTAGCCCGTAAGTGAGGTTGCAAGTTATTTTGGAGTCTTTTTGTGGGTTCCAAACGGCTTACGAGTTAAGGTCTTGAAAAATGACAATATAAAGACACCAATGCACTCTAAATCATGGGGAAAGCAATGTAAGGCATTACAATTACATGCACAATAACTCCTAAATATCAAATATTGCAAAAAATTAAATTGTATTTTCCACATAAGTTGTAATGGTCATGCGTATGCCAATATGAAAAGCCATGTTGCAACATGCTAAAAGATATTAAAAACAGACTACCTCATTCAATTGCAACACAAATACATGCAAATGACTGACATATAAACCCTTTCACACTCACAGAGGCTCTAATGTGGACCCTAAAAATACAAAGATCATCTTATATACATTTCACTCATCACATCTTCATTTGGGACAACAAAATGTGTACAAATTACAACACTCCATGGCATATATCAAGTACAAGGGAATCATTTCGCATATGGTTGTTCAGTCTCTCACTTGTGTCCGACTCTCTGTGACCCTATGGAGTACAGCACACCTACTAATGTCTTTGTCTGTGCGTATCCACAAGGTTTGCATGCCAAAGATACTGGAGTGGGTTGCCAGTTCCTTCTATAGTGGACTGTGATTTGTCTGACCTCTCTGCTATGACGTCTACAGTGGCCCTACATGGTATAGCTCACAGCTTCATTCAGGTACACAAATCCACTCACCACCACCACTTAGCAATCCAGAAGGGGACCAGGGGAACATACACCACACTAATGTAAATTGATGAATAGCAAAACATAATGGGCCACCAGCAATGGCATGGGAATTTCCAGGATGGGTGTAGAGGAGATGGATGTGAGTTGGCTGTTGATCCACATGCCCCTACAAAGCCTCCATGTGTTTTTGCGGCTCCTCCTGATGGGTTAGAGTAGATTAGTGTGGTGTTTGGTCCCCTTCTGGATTGCTAAGTGGTGGTGTTGAGTGGGCTTGTGTACCTGAATGAATCTGTGAATGTCATAGCAGAGAGATCAGACAAATCACAGTCCACTAGAGAATGAACTGGCAACCCACTCCAGTATCACCTGTCATATTCCTATCAGGCCCTCAGGGGAATGTTGATACTCCACAGTATCACTAATTGGACCTTGCATGTGTATTAACCCTTTATTTTGATTATATATGATATATATTATTATATGATATCTAATGCTGTTTTGGCTATTATTATTATTATTGTTATATGTATTGATCTATTGCTTAGTAACTAGGGCTTATTAGTTTACATATACAAGAATGTGACACTAATGTGATGCATGTGGATGTCCCATAACCCCAACCATTGAAAACACACTGACACAGTGAGAACGATATAACAAAGCTTTGTTTCATACACAGACCACAATATGAAATGGCCAATAATGTGCATTAATATCATTGGTGTGGTGTGGGTGGATACCGGCATGGTAAGAGGTTGTGCTTGTGAACAAGGGGATACTTAAAGGGGCTAATGTCATAGTCTAGAATAAGCATGATGAATAGCACCTATCAGGGTCACACGTGGTCACTACACCACTGCAACCAGAATATGGTGGGAAAAGGAATCATCAAAAATCACTCCATGTAATTGGAGAAACCATTCATGTGCATAGACCTTACAACTTGTCTATATCTGCTCAATTAAACAGATGAACATAATCATGGATAATCTCATACAGATCTAATCCACACACAGTGTGTTGTCAGATATTAGGGAATAATCTGAAATTGATTTGCAGAATATGTGACACAGAGAAAGGAGGTTGAGGAACATGCCTTCATGGTCGTGAGATTGGGCTATTAAGACCTACTCAGACCAGAACAATATATCAACCAGAACACTTTTTGGATTGACGTCAACATCTCATCACAACTGAAATCCACATTGAACATCAGTTGCAGAAATATTAAACATAACTATATGTGTGCACATTCTGTAGCCAGCCATTAGTATGTCAACAATAATACAAAATGATATTCATTGTGGAGTGTGGATGAGGAGGACTTAGTGCTGTGGTTCTCAATCCTCTCCACAGGAACCATCAGACAGGCCATGATTTATGTGAATCAATTAATGAGGCAAATGGTGTTCAACAGGTGATGGAGCCTTGAATTGCTTAACATGTGTATTCAAACAGTGTTTCACCCAAATCATGGTCTTTGTGGTGGGTCCTGGGGAGCATTTGACAACCACTGACTCGGGGGACGTTCACACCTACTTCCTCTTTCTGAGCACTGGGCCCACACCTTCCGGAACCACTCGCTTCCTCCCTCTACCACGGGCAGGAGGTGTTGGATTGAGTGGTGCATCCAACTGTGGTGGTTGTGTAGCAGCTGTCATTGGTGGTAAGGGGTGAGATGAGGAGGCTGTAGGCTCTGGCTGAAGTAGTGGTAGAGCCTGTGAAATGGAAGGCTGGAGTGTAGGCATGTGGGCCTCAGCCAACTGCACCAGCCACGCCATGGCTTGTCTGTCCCTATGAGCCATTTGCTCGTACCTCTCCATCCAAAGATTATGCCTCCTCACCTCACCATATATTGCTCTGATGCTTTCTGCCTGGCCGGTAGCAATTTCATTCTGATGTGCCAGCTGAGCTGTCAGCTGTTGGACTGCTCTGATATTGTGCTCCTCAGCCAAGCGGACGTGCTGATATATGTCACTCAAGGTGCCTGGTGCGGGGACGAGAGTCCCTATCCGGATGAGTCCCTATTTGATGTGCTGTGCTAAGGCCAGGTGTTGCCCGTTGTGATGGTGTACCCTGTAGGGATAGGGATGGTGTTGCCAGTAAGGAAGAGATAGTGCTGTTGCCAATGGAGATGGTGCTGGCAATGGGGATTGTACTGGCAATGGAGATGCTGTTGCCCATGGTGTTAGCCCAGTCTGTTAGGGCACAATGGCTGCGACACCAACAGCTGTGACAACAGCTGGGGCAACAATGGCTGCGACATCTGCTGGGGCAACAATTGCTGCAACATCTGCAGGGGCAACAATGGCTGTGTCATCTGCTGGGGCAACAATGGCTGCATCATCTGCTGGGGCAACAATGGCTGCAACAACTGCTGGGACAACCACTGCTGAGAAAACCACTGCAGTGGCAAAATCTGTTGTGGCCCGGTCCAACACACTTATTGCCTGAATGTCACCAGGTGGCAGTAGTGGGCCTGTTGAGAGTGGTCCCCATGAGCTTGAAATTCCTGCAGGTGGTTGGTGGCTCATTGAACCTCCAGTAATTTGAAAGGGCTGGGAATCAAGGACTGGGAATGTGTCCGTGATGCGTGTGAGGGGCCGGGGGGTGATTCCCACAATGGTCATGCTGCTGATGGTCCAGCCTCCTGTGATGGGCCCTGAGCCTCTGCTTCCTCCACCACCACCTGCGTTGGTGATAGCGGTGGCTCTGGTGAAGGCACTGCCTGTGTCTCCGCGGGCAGGGTACGCCTCCTACGTACTGAAATGAGAGGACAAATGCTGTGCATTTACATATCCCTGACATCATGGGGACTTGTAATTGGCTGTGGTTATTGTTTCCTGCAGATAAACATTGAGCTGTATGAGCATTGTGGATCATAGATTATATCAATATATATATATATATATATATATATATATCTACAGCTGGTGCGTTGTGCCATCTGCAGTTCATTAGGACACATGCTCAACTGAATCTGCTCTGCATTGTGTGAGACTTACCAATCTGTAACCAATGTTTAGCAATGGGTGTTAACATGCTTATGAGACATGGTCCAGTTTAGGCTAGTGCATGACACGCACATGTAGTCCCTCAGAGTCTGTAGCCGCATATGCTGCAGTGTGCACACCAATATATGTACTCTCTTTTGGATGTTAAACCATTGTGGATCTACAGATGTACCTTGTTTAACGCTGGGGATAGCTTCCAAGCAGTTGGAGTGTTAAGTGACACAGCTTTAAACAGTGCAGTGTAACATGGGGGAGATAGGGATAGGGGAACTCATGACCAAAAACAGACAACTGCAATTGATATTTATACTGTTTTGTTTTATATTAACTTTGAACAAACAGAAAGCACAATACTTACACAAACTGCATTGGCAACTGCTATTCAGATTCCGTTTTAACCACAGGTATTGGACAGACTTTTCATTGATAACAATTAGGATGATAATATTATATAATATAATATGTACATGGTTATTGATGCCCCTTATATCTGTAGTCAAAACTATAAATCTTACAGTGCTATTGTATGTTAGTTATCTATGTGTGTGGGGTTCATGTGTGTACCTATGAGGGTGTGATGTTTCATATTATACTCACTTTGCAGGGTTTCCTGATAGCCAGTGTCCAACTGCCCTGGAAGGCCCACTACTGCTGCTGGCTCCAAGGACTCCTTGATAGTCCGCTCCCATCCACAGTATGTGATGTTGAGTGGTGGGCCACCAACAGTCCCACAGGCTGCTCTGGCCTCCGCTGCCATCTTCTTCTTAACCTTCATCCGGCAGTCATCATATCAGTGTTTAACTGACCGGACATCACGGTATGCAACCCCTAATGAAGCCACAGATGCAGTCACCTCACTCCAGGCACATGACTTATCGCCAGGCCTCATATCCATAGCACCATGGATGATGCTACGGAGGGCATGGACTTCCCTGAGGAGGGTTACTGTCTCCTCTTCGCTATAATTGTGGGCCCTCTTCTTTGGCACAACCTCTTGCCCTGCCAACTGTGCCTGGGGTTCCTGGCCTCCCTGTTCTCTCTGGGGCCTGCCCCTCATCCCCACTACCTCCTCCCCTTGGTATCAGGCCACTGACACTCTGCTCCTACACCTTGTGTGCCTACATCTGGGGCACATCCCTCCCCCCATGTTCTCCTCCACCTGTACCTCCACTCCCTGGCCTGCTGCCTCCTGTCCCTCACTCCATACCTCTATCTCTCCTCCTCTCCTACTCTTCTAATTCTCTATCTCTCTCTATCACTCTCTATTTATCTCTCTGGCACTCTCACTCGCTCTCACTAACACTCTCTATCTCTCTCTAACACTCTCTATCTCTCTCTCTAACACTCTCTATGTCTCTCTAACACTATCTCTCTCTCTCTCTCTCTCTCTCTCTCTCTCAGTCTCTGTCTATCCCTCTCTCTATATATCTCTCTCAAAAACTAACCAAAGCCTAGACCTGTGTGTTGACTTTCTCAGCTACAGCACAGTCAAAGAATTACAGTTTTCACAGCCTTTTAAACCGTTCCCACAGCGTTGATTGGCGTCCTCTGCTTCCTATTGGTTAATTGACCTGTGACACCATAGCAACTTAAGAGCCCTGACTGATTTTGCCACGCTTCATTGGATCAGATACTCAGAAGCGTTACTGGTGAAAACAGGCTTTATGGGCTTGAGGCTTCGGCTCGTAACTCACGCCATTCTTCAAATGTATAGTATCGTAAACAGAGACAAACAGGAGCTTGCAATGCACCTGCAGACATTCGGCCATCTGCGATTGAGTTGAGGGCTTGGAATTGAATGTGGCTCAATGTCTATTCTTCTTTTGGCCTACCACTATGAATGAAATAAGGCAGAGGAACTTACTTCACCAGTGAAGTGATGAGAGTGATGAGCCGTCTTTGGAAAATCGTAGGTGTGAAGAGAAAATTACATATTTCTTATTGTGCTGCATCCAATAGTAATGTAGAATGGTATAAACGCATTTTATTGATATTTGTATAGGAAACAGGTAAGGATTGGGGTGTGAAGTTACCTTTGGTGTTAATGGCTATCCACTCCTAGTATTGCTACAAAAATGCAACCATTTGAATTGATGACTGGGAGACGTATGATACTCCCACAACACCTTATTTTTAGGACACAAGATTATCATTTGGTAAATGCTGCCCATTAATATATAAAAAGCAATTCAACATATCCAATGTAAAAATGGAGGAAATCCAAATTTGGTATCAAAAACACATTTCTCGATCTCTGTGAAAGAGATGTTGGAACAGTTAAGGAAAATTTTTATTTCTGCATCATACAATTCCAATAATCAATGTTCAAAACTAAGTATTGGTTTTCTTATTGGAGCTGCAATGGGGTCCATACTTGGAGCTGTTGTGGGTACCACTATGTCAGTAGTTAACTCTCTATCAATTGAAACAGTGAAAAAGGAATCTAAGAAACTGTGTGCTTCCCTAAAATTTGCATTTTGGACTTGATTTGCATAAACATAAAAAGCACAAAACATCAAGGTTTGAATCATTATTTTTCCAGGAACCTATTACTATTACTATTACTTTTATTACCACAAACTATCTATAAGAAATGAAAGATTGTATAACAAGCATAATTAATTGGCAGATTCCATTATATTTTGTAATCAACGACATTGTGAGGAATATGTTCACTAAAATGTATCACCAGGAATTGGATGATATGCAAATAAGAGTGGCTTTTGAGATGGGAAGTACTGACCCAGAAAATATGGAACTTGGGTTCTTATTGACCGTATGTTTTATTACGCCTGAACATGTGTACCAGATAAAACCGGTCTATAATGTTGGAACATGGAAACATGGCATACATATACAAATACAGGTTCCACCTATGTTGGCATATCAAGCCTGGGTGAATGAACCATATTTCATTTTTGATGTGAACGATTTTGTTGTGTTCAAAGACTTTAACTATTTATGTCCAGGAAAACCATGTGTGCATGATACCACACATGCTTTTGTGCGGAGTAAATTATATGGTAAATGCATTTGAAAAATGTCAAGTAATTATGAACACATCTGATGATATGGTGTCTACTAAAGCTATAAGTAGGAAAAGTGGTTAGTCAGTGCTTCATTAATTAATATGAGTATTTCTTACCCTGCTCATGGTACATTCCTCTTGCACACAGAGTATCATTCATTAAGGTTCAAAAATATGCAATTATTAGCATAGGTGAAGTGACCCTTTTTCTATTTAGATACAAGTATACAAGAGGGGGAGGTGGAAATCATAGATGCTTTCCAACATCAGGACATACCTATTGATCTCAATTTAAAATTCCTATTATATCACAAACCAAATCACACCATTGTGATTTCTGTCACTTTTTTTATTATTGGTAGGATGGGTGTTATTACATACTTAGGCCTCTATTTAATTCCAAGTCCGTAATTACATTGAACCCAACATTTTGGCTGTGGATTGGAAATATTTTACATATATATAAATATTCAATTGACCCAAGTCAGAAATTACAGGCTCACAGCCCCAACACGCGAACCATGAACCGATAAGTAGCATTTCAGGGCATGGCCATGATCAATTAAGCAAGTCCGTAAGTTACAATTTAGACAGAGCCAATAGTAAATGAGACCGTCATCATGACATTAGTAAAAAATGGAGTTGAAACTATAATCAATTAGTTTCTAGAAGTACGCAATCGGGCTCGCAATCCAGAAAGGTAGAAATCAATAAAAATAATTAAAACTACTATTCTAGTTCGTGTAGGTGGCCTCATATGTATTAACTCCTTGATTCCCTGGACAGATATAACACGGAAAGAAAAATAAAAAAATATTGCAGATTTGTGAGCTTGAGACTGTTGTGCATTGAATTCTAATGTCTTTCATTGTTTTCTCAGCATTTTTAAGTACAGTAGTGTGTGTTTATTTGCTTTGGCAGTGTTACAAATAGGTGTTTAACCCATCCCCCATCACTCGTCTCTCTCCACTTCAATCTATAATGAATGCTTCTGCTAGACTCATCTACCATACTCATCTCTCAATGTCTGCAGTTCCGCTCAGTCTGTCACTCCACTGGTTTCCCATTGCCTCCAGAATACAATTTTAAATACTGACCCTAACATATAAAGCCCTCAATAATAATGCACCCTTTTATATATATGCTCTTGTCTCTAAATACTCTTCCAACCATCATCTTCACTCTGCTAATTACCTTCTTCTTTTTTCCTCTCTTATTACCTCCTCGCATTCCTGCCTTCAGGACTTTTCATGTCCTACTCCTATTCTATGGAACTCCTAAGCTCGCTCCACTAGACTATCCTCCTGCCTCAAATCCTTCAAACCCTCACTAAAAACTCACCTATTTAAAGAAGTATATCACCTTCAGCCGTAATTTACTCAATATATTTTACCTAACTTTTCTATACCTCACCCATACACTTTAGACTCAAAGTTTGTGAGTTTTCAATCTTATTGGGTGCTTCAGAGAAAGTACGCTGTATGCTTGATTTTAAACTCAATAACAGGGCCCTCCATTCTTTTGTAATGTGTTAAGTTTGTTTTTGACTTGTATCTACACTGTTTATCGCTACAGAATATGTTGTCATATTACAAAAAATGGTTAATAATAATAATAATAATAATAATAATTAGTCATTAAAAATTGTATTCTTTTTTATTATTATTATTGTTATATGATATGCTTATATATTCTTGTATGTATATATATATATATATATATGTATATGTACATCTGGGTATTTTTGTGTTAAAAAGGTGGCTATCTAGGGGGCGTGGACCGGAAATTAGCAATTTTGCCACTT
This sequence comes from Discoglossus pictus, assembly GCA_027410445.1. Classification (NCBI taxonomy): domain Eukaryota; kingdom Metazoa; phylum Chordata; class Amphibia; order Anura; family Alytidae; genus Discoglossus; species Discoglossus pictus. The sequence goes on from JAPZIH010000731.1 coordinate 136,481, forward strand.
GATGCTGCATTCGGGTTGATGGGGAGCGACCGCGAATATTGAGCTGGGGTGCTCTTAGGCTTGAAGTGAGGCTGGACGCTGGACTCCAGATCTGTGGAGACAAGAAGCTGTGTGCCAGGAGCTCCTGGGAGTGCTTATACAGGAGGAGGTTGAAACAGAAGCTTTCTTTTTTTTCTTTTTTCTTTTAAAAAATACAAACATTAAAACATACATTTAAATCTCATCAATTTATCTTTTTTACAACAAATACTTCCACATACAAATATAAATACAAACAAGGCTTGAAAATTAAAAAATCCAAAATAAGTAAAAATTGTTTTTACACAGAAAGCAAAGGAAATTGAAGAAAAGAGGTTTAAGGGCCAAAATTACTTCAACTGAGATCTGTCTTCTACTTGATCCCATATCTTCCATTTGTACTCTTTGACCACTATCACTATTTTTTCCAATCATATCTATTATCTCTTTCCAACTAGGAACAGAAGAAGACTTCCACTTTCTAGCAATCAATAATTTAGCCGACATTACAATTTGAGTAAAAAATGCCTTTATATCCCATTCACAACGCTAATATAATTGGCTATGAGTCAGAAATCTGCAGTGGGGTATTGGTGAAGGATTTAGACTTCAATGAGGTTTGTGTAGAATATAAGAGAATTCAAGCTTTGATTAAACCTGAGAGGAGTAAATAGAATATCCACCAACTGGAGTCAATGAGCTCATTGAGCAAATTATTGACAAAATTATATTACTGAAGACCTTATACTATATATGTATGAGGCTCTGCCACTGCGAGATCCCTTCTAGCTAGAGACCTGATATAGGAAAGCACGCCGGGATCCACTTAGGTTAGAGGCAGCGGAATTTAAATCCATCTAACTGTACTTGATTGTCCGACACCAGACCGACGGTGATCAGAGGACATACAGCTATGTAAAGATCACAGGAAGTAGGGCTGGATGAGGCTGGAGACTGCAGATGGAGAACCGCTGAAGTGAGAACCAGTGTGGTGTGATAGTTTGTGGCACTGCCGGTGAGACAGTTCTGTCGACGCAGGGGGTAGCAGATTTTACCCACGTGGGATGATGAATGATGTGCTGATGCTCTTGGTGAGAAGCAGAGGAGTACAGATAAGAGAGTACAGATAAGAGAATCCCTTGCTGTTGGTGTCCTTTATCTATAGAAATTGGGAGGGAATAACCTCTATTATAAAGTGTCATTCAGCTCCGGACTTTAAACCTGGAACCCTCTCTCTGAAAATTGTCAAATCAAACACATGGTGTATGTTGAAAGTCAAGCACATAGTGCTAAGTATAACAATTATCAGATAAATGACATACTGATGAAGAAGCTATAAATATAAAATCAATAGAGCTGGGTAAAGAATGAATTTTTAAGACAACCTCCTGGAGTACCAGACAAATTAAAGATCTTATGCAAATCTTTCCATACCAGATGATCATATTTACCTGATACTATTCAGGAAATAAGTGGCTGCAATACATAGATGTTTCAAAGTTAAACACCTTACGTATGTAATATTATAATATAACAGAAAGAAAGAAAAGAAAAAGAAATATGGCCAATAAATCCAATAAATCAAAATCTAAAGATACAAAATTGACACCACAGAAAACCTCACCTTTCTTTTCTCCTAAAGCTAATCCTGTGAAGAAATCCCAATCTGAACCCCATTTGGGAGAAAGGGAGAATAACCAGAGTATATCAAGTAATAATGATGTATAGGTTTTAAATCAATCAACTTTAGCCCAGGAAGAGGCCTCAACCCCTTCAAAAATGAAAGAAATTCTGGCAGAATTCCAAATAAATTTGACGGCAGATCTCAAACAGGAAATAGTGGAGAATTATAAACCTATCAAGGAGATACACTTTAGAATTGAAGATATGGAGAATAAATTAGATGAAGTCATGGTAGATCATGCTTCAGTAATAACATATACTACATCCTTACAAAATAAAGTAACTGAACTTGAACATAAACTAACAAACTTGGAAAATCGCTCCAGAAGAAAAAATCTCAGAGTCAAGGGAATTCCTGAAGAACAACCTGATCTGAAGAAATATCTAAAAGACTTTTTTCCACCTTAGTATCTAGGTTCACTCAAGAAACAAATATATTGGATACATTCCACAGAATGCCATTGCCCTATAAAGTGACTTGTTCACAACTAAGAGACGTTATAGTTAGATTTTAACTTATTTATAAGCTACAAACAAAAAAAAATTTCCCCACCATATAACGATATAAAAATATTTTCAGATATAGCTTCTGCCACACTATTACGAATGAAAACATATGGAGATATCACAAAACCCTTGAGATGGCAAGAATTGATATACAAATGGAGATTCCCAAAAGGACTTTTGAAATTAAAGGACTCACAATGGCATAGAATCACGTCAGTGAAGGAGGGAGAAACTCTATTATCTAAATGGGACATTAGACTGGAAAATTACCAAAAATGTAATCAAAGGACAGATATGATAATTAAAACTCCGGCAATTGGCAACACTGGCAATTGGTTAATCATTGGAATATTAAATCTGTCTGTTATCTATAGAATTTGAACCACTGACATTTTAGTTAGAATTTTGCTACTTATAGAATTTAAGGCATAGGAGTCAGGAAATAAGACTTCTACACTTTGAAGATATCTTTGAGTAATTGTTATCTGAGTCACTTTTAGTCACGTGATAAATTATAAATAATTCCTAAATTATCATCCCACACTGCGCTGGTGGAGATGACTAAGGCAGGGAGCGCCGAAGCCGCTCACTGCGCTGGTGGAGATGAGCGCCGTAGCCTTGCGCATCATACCTACAGCCAGCGGGACTACACATCAACACACAACTCAAAAACACAATTCAAAGTGTGAGACCCGTAGCACTTTGAAAAAATCACCTATAAAAATGACGGCCCGTAACACAAAATAAAACTGCCACAGCGAAAAACACGAAAAACACACTACATACAAAATAACAAACAAAATAGACACACAGCAAGAGAGGACAGCCAGGACGTCTGGGAATGAGGTTACATGCCAATTTCGATAGAATTCCCTAAGCGAGAGAAAAAATGGCAGACGAAAAAAACGAAAACGAGGCTACACGACCCCTAAGCACGCAAAACAACGCCAAGCACATACGACTTTACACAGACCCGTATGACCGACTAAATACACTATTAGGAAGCACGCTAAATGCTCCACACCCGCCTAACACATAAACAATCGCAGCCATTTTACGACACTAACTGCAAACTAATAACATTAACATTACAAAATGCAGAAATACACAGATAAACAAACGGTTTCCCTTCGCGCACGCAGCCTATTTACACTGCACACTGCAGACATTGCTGACACTTACACCTCAGCTCACCAACAGTGCAAATCTACATTGTATGCTGCAGGAACATCAAAAAAGATTGTTAGCTCTTCAGCATATTGTTTCTTGCATATATTAATTACAAATAGGTAAAGTTTATTAATTTATAACTTTGATAATTAATTAATATACATAAAAAAATACATACACAGAGAAAACCAAATACAAAAATTACGGAATCACAATAAACAATAAAGGTGATCAGCGCGCGCCTCACAAGCAGCGCCAACGGTGTTTACAGAACCACAACTACAGCAGGGAAGAGGCTCACAATGCGAGCCAAAAGGCCATCAGCGCAAACCTTACAATCAGCGCCAAAGAAGCTCTCATAACCAAACATACACCAACCAAGAGGCTCGCAATGAGCTGACGGTACTCACACAACCAAAATACTTACTTTCTGTACCAAACAGCATTACCTGCCTTACAATTCTATTGCTGTCATTTTTTGACGGGCAAGTCACTAGTAATAATAATAATCACTATAATAGTTGAGGATCTGCAGGGCTGTTCGGAACGCTTACGATGTTGTCAATGCTTTTGTGGCCCATTGGGCCACTACTGCAAGTCTCGCAAAACAAGGCGAGCCGCCCACCGCGAACCCACAGGACTTAGGGCTCGCGATGAGCACCACAGGCACTCATCCCCAAGTGGCACCGGCCTCTCTCAACTCCCTCTGCCTCTCTCTCATCTCCCCCTCTGCCATCGTTACGGGCCACAACCGCGGGGCCTGTGAGATTTAGACCTCTCTCATCCCCCTTTGCCTGTCTCTCATCTCCCCCTCTGCCTCTCTCTCATCTCCCTCTCTGGCTCTCTCTCACCTCTCCCTCTGCCTCCCCCCACTGCCCCAGCTTACCTGGAAACACTGCCAGTAGCTTATCCATACCTGGTTCCAAACCCTGCCAGTAGCTTGCAGCCCGTACTCACCACTGTCTCCTCCTCTGTGGCTCCCGTACTTCGGCCGGAACTACTTTCCGGCAGGATGCGCATGTGCAATGACGGCTTGATCCAGAAAGTAGTTCCGGCCCGAAGGACGGGAGCCGCAGAGGAGGAGAAGTCAGTGAGTGCGGCGCTGCTGGCATTGTTACATCCAGGTAACAGACACAGAGGAGGGGGAAAGGAGACACAAGGGAGGGAGAGGAGGGGGAACGGAGAGACAAGGGAGGGAGAGGAGGGGGAATGGTGATACAAGAGAGGGAGGAGGGGAAAGGAGAGACGAGGGGGGAAAGCAAAAGGGGGAAGGGAGAGGGGGAAAGGAGACATGGGGAAAGGGAGGGTGAGGGAGAGGGGGGAAGGAGGAACAGGAGAGGGAGAGATGGGGAAAGGAGACATAGGGGAGGGAGATGGGGAGAAAGGTGACACAAAGGGAGGGAAAGGGAGAGGGGGAAAGGAGGTAAAGGAGAGGGGTGGAAAACCACACAAGGGAGGGAAAGGAGGCAGAAAAGGAGACACAACGGAGCGAGAGGAGGAGGAAAAATAGACACAAGGTGGCAAACAGCATTGCCAGACTTATTCCCATAATTTTTTATGGGCAATTTCCTAGTAATAATTATAATAATAATAATTATATTATTATAAATGTTTAATTACAGTGACTTGTCAAGAATTAAATAATTATGATTGCTAACAATATACCCATACAAAAATACTACTAAACTATTATCTTCTATATCCAGCTTTAAAAAGTAACTGCCTTCTCTATGTAATAACAATCACATACAGCAGATTAATGTCACTGCACTAGATATCTTATAATATCTGAATAGATTTTATATCATAGTGACATATTCTAGAGCATATTCTGAGCAAAACATAAATATTTAAACATTACTCTGAGCCTGGTAGGCACATAACCAGGGCTGGAGGCCCAATATAACACCATATGTAACTGTAAAAAAAAGTGTCACAGTCCCTTAAGGCAAGTCTCAAGGCCATTGTAATAGCACTCAAAGTTGGTAGCCACATGGGCAAATGTCCGTCCATGATTAGTTGTTCCTAAAAATCAGAAGGTAAGCATGCAAAATGGCAGACATTTCTCTTAGACTAGAGCTAGGTTAACATAAAGACTTGTTCTGCTTTATTGCCTATTTTATGACTATTGTGTGCTTTAGGATGTGTATACTTCAATTTTATTTGAATAGAGTACAGACAATTCTAGGGTACTGGAATACACTGGGTTACTTGTAGCTCCTTAAGTGTCTCATAACGGTTTTCCCCTGGAAATCCTCTGAAAATTAACTGATTTTAAATCTTCAACAACAAGTAGACAAAAAAAGGTAAACAAACATACAAGATTAAACATCTTATCACATGTAAAACAGAGGGAGTCATATATTTAATAACATGTTTATGTGGAGCCAGATACGTAGGAAAAACCTGTAGAGAGTTCAGGAGACGTATTCTGGAACACATATATAGTGTCCAAAAAGAATATGATACCCCAATAGCTATGCATGTCAACAACAAACATAAAGGTGATACCAAAGTTCTGACATTCACTGGTATAGACCACGTAGCCAAAACAATAAGGAGAGGAGATATAGACACTGAGCTACTCAAAAGAGAAGCCAAATGGATCTATTTATTAGATACCAAAAAACCCAAGGGCCTTAATGAAGGCTTTACGTATACTCCTTATATCTAAATCCTACCAGACTAGAGTATTTCTCTATATTTTTGTCATTTTTTATCTAGATTCTTCACAAGGGGCCCAATCTGGATTAACTAATATATTTAAAATGGGTTAGTTATTGCTATAAGCAGCTACCAGCACAGTCACCTTTATATTAAAATAGGCACTGATCACCTCATATGGATACTAATATATGCAATTCTACAATTGGTCAGTAGATTCCTATTTTTGATGTTAGGCAGAGAGCAGGCAGTTTGTCTCCTCAGATCCTTAGATAAAAAGCCCCCTCCTTGTTCTTCAGACAGAAGCTATTCAGCCAATATTTAGCAATATTTAGGAAGGCATATCTACTTATAAAAGGATTCTGACAAGATTTTTCTGTTATGATTTTGGTATCTACTTTTAGGTTTTAATAGGTAATGATCATCTCATATGGAAACTAATATATACAATTCTATAATTGGTCAGTATAATTCCTATTCTCAATGTTAGAGATACCTTATCTCTTATTATACAACCCATTAATATTATTTAACACTATCCAGATATTATACTCAATAAGCCCCTGGTACTTATGACATTCAATACTTAACACCTACTTGTTTTCAAATGAAGAGTCTAATACTTTAAGATTTTAACTGCACTTTTTATGCCATTTGGCTTTTTAAATTCCGTTTATGTTACTATGACAACGCTAGCCTTTAAATAGGCATTATGGGAAGGCTAACGTAACCCTTGACAAAATTCAAGAAACGTACGTCGGGTTCACGTAGGAACGCAGTCGCGGGTCTATGACGTCATTCAGAAGCGTCTAGACCGCGGCGTGTGAGGCAGAGAGCAGGCGTTTTTTCTTTTCAGACCCATAGAGTAAAGCCCCTTCCTTGTGCTTCAGATAGAAGCTATTTAGCCAATACTTAGCCACAATTTAGGAAGGCACAGCTTTTTATAAATAGGATCCTGACAAGATTTGCCCGATATCACTGGGATAATATTGAGGCTATTAATGGTGGAATGATACGGTTCTCATATCAGGCCCATAGACTAAAGTCCCTCCATTGATTTTAAGAGTTATGCTATTTAGCACACTCTAACTTTGAGGAAGTTTCAGACATTTATAGATGGATATAGGTGACTTATGCAGCAATAACTGAGAACTATTTGGGCATCATTTTATTAATGTGCACTGCAGTCCCTTAAGTACAGTGTATGTTTTACACAATATAGTGGGGTGCCACTCAAAGTCACAGCAATATTTAAGCACCCAAACTTGCCACTGTGTTCCTTGAGGAATCTACCATACAGGATAATTGAATCCTTATACTTATATTACCATATTTGCCATATGCAACATACTTTCCTAGCACTTATTATCTATGTATAACATACAATTGTATATTATACCTACTAGAGCACTTTGCACTTTATATATTTAGCACTTTATTTGCACTATAGTCACCTTTTTTGTGACGACACCAGCCCTTTTTTTTTGTATATGGCCAATACACCTTAGGCAGGTTTCTCTATTGAGATATTATTTCCACCTATTCCATAGCTCCGCCATCTCTCAGCCACCTATGTGTATATATTTTAATATGGATTTTAACTATTTATATTAAAAGTTAAGTTTTACTGTACAGTTTATCCTCTTCGATCTAAGACAAGGATTATTAGGTGTGCCCTCAAATAGGATCTTTTCTCTCTACTTGGCTTTATCAAATCTATCCTAAGGTGCACCCTAATCTATACATTTGCATTTGGGTCTTGAACTTTATACCTGAGCCACCAAACTGTACAATTTCTTGTCAAATCGTGTATGAACTTAGTTCTATCTTGGTGTTAAGCCCGGTATACATAACTACCCAGGATCCAACAAATTACAATATGACGGGTTTCCTATCTCAGAATTGGAACCCAGAATCCTGGGATAAAGATGTTAAACTAGTATTTACTAGTGACACTAACATAATAAGACCTAATGAATCCAATCTTAGAAATCAGTTTTCTGATCTCAATACACTATACAAAAAACAACATCAAATTAGATGGGAAATAGCAAGTTTAGAAAATTATTTAAGGAATAAATTAGTCCCTAGAGGACTGAGAATTAATTTATTTCCAACCATTCAAAATTTGTCTGAGGACTTTGTTAAAAAGTGGGATCAAACCCTATTAAAATGTTCTAGTGAACTTATGAGCATGATTTTAGAATGGGAACAACATCAACTAATAGAGGTACAAAAAGTGCTAAAAACTAAAGTTGAAAAGATCAAAGAGTCCTCTGAGAACCCATTATTTACTGAGTCTGAACTGAAATTACAAAAAGACATAGAAAATTTTCAAAAGATGCTAATGGAAAGGAAACAAAAGAAATTCCAAAGAGATTTCAATGATTTCCAGACCGGCAACATTTTTAGGAGACCTAAGAAATATAGGGACTCTAGACAAAGAAATGAGGGGTCACATACATCAGAATCTGAGTGGTCGGATATAGATACTAGACCCATGGAGGCACTAACAATGGAGACCAGATCCAATATGACTTTTTTAGATGGAAAAAAACCAGGAGGGGTAAGAAAGGCCCAAAGTACATTCAAACCACACAAGAGGCCAAAAAAGAATTAAAATCCCTACAGGTCTTTAACCTCTCAAAATACCAACTTTCTAGTCATCATACATCTGTACTACAAAAAGGATTGAATTTTTCACCCACAGACGACTTTAATTTGTTTGAGTGGATAAAAGACGTTAATTTATTTGCTAGAAAACTTGCTCTAAAAAAACATTTCTCAAAAAGAGGTAATAATACCTATTTAAATAACTATGATCAGAAAACTTTGAAAACACTGGAATGTCTATTAGCTGAAAATGAAGAAGTTGAGCTAATAGGACCCTTTTCCGAATTAAAAAACAAGAGTAAATTTACTCCACCACTACACATTAGTCCGAATATAGAACTATTCGTTAAGAATATGGAAAAGGATCTAGAACAATTAGCTCTAACCAAGAGACATTCTTCTAATTTGACCAGGCAAGAAACACAGGCCCTCAAAGAATTAAAAACCAATAAAAACATCATCATAAAGAATGCAGATAAAGGGGGCAATGTTGTTGTTCTGGACAAAACAGACTATATTGAAGAATGCCTCAGATTACTCAATGACAAAAATTGTTATACTAAGTTAAGTCAGGACCCAACAGTGAGATTTTTAGAAGAATTATCAGCAATACTCCATAAAGGTTTAAACAATAAAACCATTAACAAACAAGAATTTGAATTCATGCTCAAGAAAAATCCCAAAGTAGCAACCTTTTACACCATACCAAAGATTCATAAGAATCCCAATAAACCCCCAGGAAGACCAATAGTATCGGGTATTGATAACCTAACCGAAAATTCTAGTAAATATCTAGATCAAGTTTTGAGAGAATTTGTAGTTAGTCTTTCTTCCTATGTAAAAGACTCTAAGGACGTACTAACTAAATTAGATGGTGTACAATTTACAAAAAACACCATACTGGTATCATTGGATGTAGAAGCTTTATACACCAGTATCCATCATGCCAATGGAATAAATGCTGTCAAGTACTTCCTTGATAAACAAGGTAATCAATACACCATACACAATGAATTTCATCTGATCTTATTAGAATTTATTTTAACCCATAATTATTTCATCTTTATGGATAAATTCTATAAACAAATACGGGGTACAGCAATGGGTATGGCTTGCGCCCCCACCTACGCCAATTTATACCTGGGGTGGTGGGAAGAGCAAATGGTTTTTACAGAAGAAATGGAGATATATACTTCTCATATAGAACTTTGGGTTAGATTTATCGACGATATCTTAATACTCTGGAATGGCTCTATTGAACAGCTACAGAACTTTATAGCATCTCTTAACACCAATTATTTAGGCCTCTATCTGACATCAGAAAGTAACCAGGAGTCAATTACATTCTTAGACCTAGAGATTTTTAAAACTAGTGACGGTACTGTTGGTACTAAGACTTTCAGAAAACCTACAGCTACTAACAGTCTGTTACATGCAAAAAGCAGCCATCCTAAGGCCTTAATTGAAGGCATACCGACAGGACAATACCTGAGAATAAAAAGAAACTGCTCAAATGATGAAGACTTTGAAAAAGAATCTCAGGGTTTACAAAGCCGCTTTTTGGAGAGAGGATACTCTAAAAATACTCTAAAAAAGGCCTATTTAAGAGCCAAAAATACTAGAAGAGACTGTCTCCTAAAGGATAAAAAGAGAGAATCAGATAACTCTATAAGATGCATAGGAACTTTCAACAATAAATGGCATGAAATCAAAAAAATCTTCAGTAAACATTGGGGTATATTACTGGATGACAAAGACTTGAAACCATTTCTACCTCCCCAAGCAGCCATTACTAGTAGACGCTCTAAAAATTTAAAAGACTATCTCTCAAAAAGCCATTTGGAGATAGAAAAAGGCCAAACATGGTTACAAAAAACGAAAGGCTGTTTTAAATGTCACTCATGCAAAGCTTGTAAATATGTGAAACCGACAAAGCAATTTTTTTCTGAAGAACAAACATACAAGATTAAACATCTTATCACATGTAAAACAGAGGGAGTCATATATTTAATAACATGTTTATGTGGAGCCAGATACGTAGGAAAAACCTGTAGAGAGTTCAGGAGACGTATTCTGGAACACATATATAGTGTCCAAAAAGAATATGATACCCCAATAGCTATGCATGTCAACAACAAACATAAAGGTGATACCAAAGTTCTGACATTCACTGGTATAGACCACGTAGCCAAAACAATAAGGAGAGGAGATATAGACACTGAGCTACTCAAAAGAGAAGCCAAATGGATCTATTTATTAGATACCAAAAAACCCAAGGGCCTTAATGAAGGCTTTACGTATACTCCTTATATCTAAATCCTACCAGACTAGAGTATTTCTCTATATTTTTGTCATTTTTTATCTAGATTCTTCACAAGGGGCCCAATCTGGATTAACTAATATATTTAAAATGGGTTAGTTATTGCTATAAGCAGCTACCAGCACAGTCACCTTTATATTAAAATAGGCACTGATCACCTCATATGGATACTAATATATGCAATTCTACAATTGGTCAGTAGATTCCTATTTTTGATGTTAGGCAGAGAGCAGGCAGTTTGTCTCCTCAGATCCTTAGATAAAAAGCCCCCTCCTTGTTCTTCAGACAGAAGCTATTCAGCCAATATTTAGCAATATTTAGGAAGGCATATCTACTTATAAAAGGATTCTGACAAGATTTTTCTGTTATGATTTTGGTATCTACTTTTAGGTTTTAATAGGTAATGATCATCTCATATGGAAACTAATATATACAATATCTATAATTGGTCAGTATAATTCCTATTCTCAATGTTAGAGATACCTTATCTCTTATTATACAACCCATTAATATTATTTAACACTATCCAGATATTATACTCAATAAGCCCCTGGTACTTATGACATTCAATACTTAACACCTACTTGTTTTCAAATGAAGAGTCTAATACTTTAAGATTTTAACTGCACTTTTTATGCCATTTGGCTTTTTAAATTCCGTTTATGTTACTATGACAACGCTAGCCTTTAAATAGGCATTATGGGAAGGCTAACGTAACCCTTGACAAAATTCAAGAAACGTACGTCGGGTTCACGTAGGAACGCAGTCGCGGGTCTATGACGTCATTCAGAAGCGTCTAGACCGCGGCGTGTGAGGCAGAGAGCAGGCGTTTTTTCTTTTCAGACCCATAGAGTAAAGCCCCTTCCTTGTGCTTCAGATAGAAGCTATTTAGCCAATACTTAGCCACAATTTAGGAAGGCACAGCTTCTTATAAATAGGATCCTGACAAGATTTGCCCGATATCACTGGGATAATATTGAGGCTATTAATGGTGGAATGATACGGTTCTCATATCAGGCCCATAGACTAAAGTCCCTCCATTGATTTTAAGAGTTATGCTATTTAGCACACTCTAACTTTGAGGAAGTTTCAGACATTTATAGATGAATATAGGTGACTTATGCAGCAATAACTGAGAACTATTTGGGCATCATTTTATTAATGTGCACTGCAGTCCCTTAAGTACAGTGTATGTTTTACACAATATAGTGGGGTGCCACTCAAAGTCACAGCAATATTTAAGCACCCAAACTTGCCACTGTGTTCCTTGAGGAATCTACCATACAGGATAATTGAATCCTTATACTTATATTACCATATTTGCCATATGCAACATACTTTCCTAGCACTTATTATCTATGTATAACATACAATTGTATATTATACCTACTAGAGCACTTTGCACTTTATATATTTAGCACTTTATTTGCACTATAGTCACCTTTTTTGTGACGACACCAGCCCTTTTTTTTGTATATGGCCAATACACCTTAGGCAGGTTTCTCTATTGAGATATTATTTCCACCTATTCCATAGCTCCGCCATCTCTCAGCCACCTATTTGTATATATTTTAATATGGATTTTAACTATTTATATTAAAAGTTAAGTTTTACTGTACAGTTTATCCTCTTCGATCTAAGACAAGGATTATTAGGTGTGCCCTCAAATAGGATCTTTTCTCTCTACTTGGCTTTATCAAATTTATCCTAAGGTGCACCCTAATCTATACATTTGCATTTGGGTCTTGAACTTTATACCTGAGCCACCAAACTGTACAATTTCTTAAACTTGGTGTCTGCACAGTTCCAATAATGCTAGGGCATTAGAGCAGATACGCATGCCAAGACTTACTTAAATTATTTGAGCACAGATGGACAAGTGTCAGGAGACAGGTGTGAGGGACACCTCTAGAACAAATAACACAGTCCAGTAAACAATGGGAGACATAAACAAATATGGCATTCACCTTACTGTCTTCTAAGATGCCTTAAAGCTAACAGTTGGCAACAGCTGAGCAGTAATATTTGGCACAGACCACAGCATGAGATGTAAACGAGTCCTCATAATGCCTTTGTGAAATTTATAAAAATCAATACTAGAATATTTATCTTTATCATTCAATCTCAGCTATTTACATTTCTCTGCTTTTATTACCACAGATAAGTAAAAATGCAACTTTTAGTATATTGTGATTTCTGAAACATATTTTAAATGTTAAGCGCATTTTGGAGTTATTTTTCTCAATATATGCTCATTTCAAATCATTGTTTAATCACTTCTTTTAGCTGCGGCATTACCCCATTAATCTATCAGATGCTACCATTTTCTATTTATAATATGTTGTATAAAAGTGTTGTCTTGTCTAAATCTTGTCTTGAATAGATTAATGCTACCCTGCAATTTATTTTGTGGATATTGAAGAAATATATAACTAAATTAGATGTACAATGAAAATAAATGTTGGGCCTCCAGTCCTTTTAGCCCTCTAGTATCCTAGGCCCAATAAACAGGAAACTACTTCATCACAAAGTAAATGTGAGTTGT
>JAPZIH010000731.1:155000-379334 GCA_027410445.1 Discoglossus pictus
ACATGTAATCACACTTTAGATAACATTTCCCATATAGCAGTAACCAGTTCATATGTAGCTTCAGGGTTTACTGTAGGAGAAATGTAATAGTTAATGATCACCGGATTGCCTACAGGGTTTTCTACATGCGTCATGTAATCGAGTCCATAAATTGCACCATTTTAAAAATAAATATGTTATCTTGCATTATATTGTCAAATAAATGCATTGATTCTCAATTTCAGTTCTGGAAACGGACCAGCTTAAAAGCTGCAACACCGCAAAAAATTTAAAATTATGGTAAACTTCATGTTTGCAGAGTTCCAATAATGCTAGAGCGTTGGAGCACACATGCACGCCAAGACTTACGTAAACTATTTGAGAACAGATAGGTACTGTACGTGTCAGGAGAAATAAAACAGTACAGTTGACAATGGGAGACAGAAAATCTATGGCGTTCATCCTGACTCCACATTGGAAACTTAGGCCCCCATTCAATTGAGCTTTTGAGTGTTACTGTAGCCCGTAAGTGAGCGCACAAGCTAATTTGCTAGATAATTGGCATCTTTTTGCAAGCTCCAAATGGGTTACGAGTTACGGCCTTGAAAAACCCATAACTTACACGCTCACAAAGCCTCTGATCTTTTACCTTCTCATGGCTAAAATCACAAATCGCTCATAATTGCTCATAATCCCCAAGCCTGTAAATGGTTTAACACCCGTAAATGGCAAAAGAATGAGAAAATCCTATGAGTGCTAGAGAGAACCCGCAAGGGGGTTAAATACCTGATCATAACCTGCAAATAAAATTCCATACTGCACTGTAAATAAAGGGGAAAGCGATGGTAGACATTAGAATTAATTGCACAAAATCTCAAGCTCACAATTCGGCAATAAAATACATTTATTTTCATGTGTCATTTCAGGGTTAAATCGATCTCGGGAATCAATGAGTTAATACATATCCGGCCACACATATGGATTAGAACAGTATTGGCATTCATTTTTTATAATTCTGTATTTTCCGGTTTTGCAAGTCTGATCGCATATCGGACTCCCGAACCTAATTGATGGAAATGTAACCTTCATTTTCTATTGGCTGATTTGAAATGGGAGGTTACGGCCTTGCTTAATTGATCATGTTCCCGCCCTAAAATGCTACATACTATTGCATGGTTTACGGTTTCAGCTTTGGGCCAGTAATTTGTGGGCTTGAGCAATTGAATAGCATCACAATCGGAGACGAACTGAAGCAAGCAACACACCCGCAGATATACGGCCTACAGTGCCATCTGGTCCTAATTTTACTATTTTCAAAAGTATGTCAAATGTTATCCATGTTTTTTTTGTACCCCAAGCACTAGGGGATCAGTTGATACTATAGAAATCACATATATAGTTGTCAGCAGCTGGGCTTGGCAAAATCCGTTGCTAACGCTACAGGGAAACTGCGGGCTCGCGAAGCGCAAAAAAATATTTCTGTGCCAAACACCATTCCTTGACTTACAATTCTATGGCTGTCATTTTTTGACAGGCAATTCGCTAGTACTATATAATTATAATAATGATAATGATAATAATAATAATAATAATAATTAACTTTATGATACACTTTTGATTTTGGACAGTTATTATCATATTACCTCTCTCTACTGTCCTCCAAGCTACGCAAATTAAGGTGTTAAAGGCTTTCCTTTGTCTTTTAGACCATGATGCATTTATTTACCTCACTTTGGATTGTTTCCAATGTATTAATATCCTAATGATAGTTAGCTCTCCAGGGAGATGTATTCTGTGTGATCTCTTGAATCAAATGCTATTAAGCTGCATTAGTTCCACTCTTTTTCTGCTGATAATTCCTTTTCCTGCAGTTTTATTTCATTGTTTGCCTACTTTTAAATGTAATAACTCCCACCCCCCTTCATTTATTGTGATTTAAAAAATGCCATTAAAGGTGCTATTGCAAGGGTTCACCTTCCATGGGGCCCTATTAAATTGAAAATTGCAACAGTTACAGAACGATTTAATAGAAAAAGCACACAATTACAAGGCCGAAAGCCAAATCCATAAACCATGTAACCATACGTAGCATTTCAGAGTATAATTAACAAGCCCGTAAGTTTAGATACATCCAATAGTAAATTAGAGCGTCATCATCACATCAGTAAAACATGGCATTTAAACCTCACTCAATTAATGTTTAGATGTCTGATATGCGATCAGGCTCGAAATCCAGCGATTTAAAAATGAATAAAAATGAATAAATAAACTATTCTACTCCATGTGGGTGGCCTGAAACGTATTAACTCCTTGATTCCCAAGATTGATATTCCTAATTCCTTCAGCCAATCAGAATGGGATACAGCCTTCATTCTGATTGGTTCCAAGCACCTGCATCTGCTGATTGCCTGCAGTCTGATTGACAGTTATATCAGCCAATCAGAAGACACATATGGTTGGAGCCAATCAGGATTGGATATACCCCATGGGGTGTATCCCATTCTGATTGACTGAAGGCAATAGTGCCTTCTGATTTGATTACAAATGGCTGACAGGTTCATCAGCTTATCAGAATGGGACACAGGGCTCTTCATTACCCTATTCTAAGTTTACTGAGGGGGGTTGTTGTGAGATGCAGGGTTTTTTACTGTATGTATTCAAGAGTTTAATTGTGTGTACAGTAGTTAGGGGTTTAAATGTATGTAGTTAGGGTGTATTCTGTATTTATTAAGGGGTTTTACTGTATGTAGTTAGGGGTTTAGCTGTATGTATTTAGGGGTTTAATTGTATGTAATTAGGGGTTTTACTATATGTAGTTAGGGGTTTTATTGCATGTCGTCATGTATGTTTTTATTTTATGTAATGTATGCTTTTTATTTTATGTAATATAGGTATTTTATTTAAAGTAATTTAGGATTTTTTTACTTTATGTTACATAGGTTTTTCATTTTATTTATTTTAGGTTTTTTAATTTAAGTAAAGCAGTTTTTTTATGTAAGTTATGTTTTTTACTTTAGGTAATTCTAGATTTTTTTCATTTTGCGTAATTAGTGGAGTTAAAGGGATTTTATTAGGGTGTTAGGTGGGTAGTGTAGGGGTTAACAGGGTAGAGGGGGGTTAATAGTGTAGGGCAGGAGTTGGGTAGGTAGTGTAGGGTTTATGGGATGGGTTTTACTGGGTACATTTGGTGTTAAATAGGCCCTGTTAGGGTTAAATAGGACTAGATAGGGTTACATAGGACTAAATAGGGTTACATAGGACTAGACTGAGTTAAATATGTCTAGATGGGGTTAAATAGGACTAGATAGGGTTACATAGCACTAGATGGAGTAAAATATGTCTAGATGGGGTTACATAGGGCTAGATATGGTTACATCAGACTAGACGGGGTTAAATAGGTCTAAATAGGGTTAAGTGGTTAGTGATAGGGTTAATTAGGTATGGTGAGGGTTAAATAGCTTTAATTAGTTAGAGGGGGTTAATGGAATGTTATAGAGGTTAATAAAGTAAGGTGGGGGTTAATAGGGTAGGGTTTATTGGTATAGTTAGGGTTAATGCGGTTTTGTTAGGGTAAATGGGGTATAGTTAGGGTTAATTGTGTAGTGTAGTGCTTTGAATGGACCCTAATGGCACTAATGGTGTTAATATAGGGGTTAATAGTGTCCTATAGAGGGTCTGTATAGACCCCTGTTGGACTGAGGGGGTTCATTTTATTCTCATGAGGGTCTATATTGACCCCCATGACTGATGGGGTTAATCAGTGTCCCATAAGGGTCTGTATAGACCCTTATGGAACTGAGGGGGTTCATTTTATTCTCATGAGGGTCTATATTGACCCCCATGAAGGATGGGGTAATTTTAGATGCCTGGGAGGGTACTTATAGTACCCCCGTGGCAGGAGGTAAATTTTTTAGTTATCGCAGGTCCTATAAGAACCTTCAGGACCAGTGTTGTGAAATTTTAAATTTTAAATGCATTGGGGGTCCCGATCAGGACAAACGCTGCAAGGGTTAATGTAGGGACACTGTGGGGTTCCCTAGAATTGGGGGGGGGGGGGTATTTTTTTTTGTGCCGCAGGGGTACTTACAGTATCCCCCCTGCCAGGATTGAGCAATAGTGTGCCATAGGCCCTTTAAGGACCAGAGGAGGGAAATACAAATTCAAAAGGGGTAATATGGGGACCCCCAAAATAGGGGGTTAATTTTAGGGCTGGGGGTACTTGAAGTACCCCCCTGTGACAGGGCTGATGTCGGGAGCCTGAGAGTGATTACGCAGGCTTTCCTTAGTCATGATGGCAATCTGTTTTGCTATTGGCTAATTCTAACCGATTGCAACGTGCTTCACTAATTGATCTTAGCACGATCTCACATCCAACATGCAAGAGACTGGGTTACGAAAGAGCCTTTCCCGCACGTAGCTCGCAGGCCCTTCTAATTTAATAGCAACCTTACTGGGCCAAGTTTGAATCACCAAGCCCTAACATGCTACACTTTGGATTTACGAGGCTGGAATTTAATATGGCCCTAGTGATGTTATAAATGGTGTCTTTGAACACTTAAAAGCAGGTAAAAAAGCAAATAAATGACACTTTGTAGACACTTCATGCTCTGAATGTATATTAAATTATTATAACCATGAACAAACCTATAACTACCTAATTGTATTAATGAAACAAGATAAAACGATACATGAAAATGTGTGGAATAATATTTACATCTTCATTTGACATGTTTTCTCTGCTGGGTTTTTTGCATATTCCCACTGATAGAATAGGTTTATATGTGTTTATATATATATATATATATATATATATATATATATATATATATATATATATATATATATACATTATATAAGAAAGTGTCAGGTACACTCACAACAGAAATGTGATTAAATATTTACATTTCTGAGAATGTACACATACTCACTTTTATTCAAGTAAGAATCCTACGGGACCATAATTCCCTCATGCTGGAAATCTGCTGCAGGTCCAGTGTAGAATGGGAATCAGGACTATGGGACTGCTGATACATTTTGAAGGAACACACATCTTTGTTTTGTTTCATTATCCCTTTAGATTTGGATTATTCATAATTTATGCAACAGATTTCATGGGTAAGAAGCAATTCACTTTAATCCAACCGCTATTTTCACTTACCTATATAATATATTTCATATTACTGTGATTTTATTATAAATACATTAGATTTAAATTGCTTCCAAGCTTAGAATCACAATTTGTGATTTAATAAATAAGGAGCACTATTCCATCTAAATAAGCATTCCTGTTTGGGCAGATGACATTATGTGACCTGCACCCACAAGAATGATCTCTCACTTTTCTGCAATTCTTCCTGACGTGTTTAGAGCAAAGGTTGGATGTCCTACATCTGGTATGGCAGGTAAAGCTGTGTGTCATCAGCATAGCAATGGTAATCCCAGAGGCAACATGTGTACTGTTAGTAACACTGGAGATAAGTAGAGCCTTGTGACTTTCCTGCGGAGTAAGTAATAGGAAACAATCTGGAATCTGTTGGCTCTGTTTGGATCCAGGTATGTAGTTATCGAAGAGGAATCAGATCCTTGAATATTTCTTCATACTCTTTTTTTAACTTATTTTTTATTATTATTTTTAAAATGCAGACAAATAATGTAAACAAATAATAATACATAAAAGATAAAAATACAAATATTTAAGTGTAGTGTTGCATTATATGACAAAATGTTATTAACTTATAAAGTCACAACATCTCCAACTCTATAACTTATTTTGAGCCTTTTATAAAAAAGGAAGACTATTGTAGCATTATTATTGGGTCTAACTTTAATTCAAAGCTCAACATATTTTTATCACTGCTTGTACTGTCTGCAGAATGTTTGAATTCCTATCATATATGAATAAATGTGACCAATTATATATCTTTTTAGATATGTTTGTATATAATGTTTTTTCTTGAATATATTTATACTCTTTTAAATCAGATGGATAAAATGAAAAGGTTTAGTAGCTTAAATAGTACCCTCTTGCAACTTCTACATAGAGACCTGTACCACCTCATCTTGCTCTGTTGTCTTATTTTCCTCTCACGGTACACTCGGTACTTTTCACCCAGGTTCTTTTACACAGCATTCACTAATGCTCTCTGATTAGGTTAGGGAGATAATCTGGGTTAGATATTGATCTTCAAAATGGCTGTGTTGCTGGGTCACACAGTGGCTGGTGATGGAAGGTTTGATGTCACAATTTTTCACTTGCATGCTATTTTTAATGGCGGAATGCAATGGGAAGCACCTCAGCTTAGACTTGTACCCATTATTTGTGTACCTCATTTGTACTTTCAGTATGTAATTACAGATTTGGCATGTTGTCTATAAATGTTTTGTACCATTCTCTGTAGTTCTGGGTCACAGATGGATCCCAAATCTTGAAGCCATGCAGTTGGTACAGGTATGCTAGGTCTAAATTATGGGCCCTTTTTTTAACAGTCCTTCATTGTATTATTTAATGTATTATATATCTAATCTGAAGTCTTTAAATATTCAAATAAGCTCTCAGTTACAATAGGCTCTTTTCTTTGGTGCCCTTTAATAAGTTAGACATCAGTAGCTACTGTAGGTGCCTACCATGAGATACCATGTGAGGTACTCCAGTGGGTTCTGATAAATAAAAAAGATTGAATTGCAAATTGTACCATGTCATGAACCCCAAAGAACTACTGGACTTTTGGATCAGGCAATTGGACTCTGATGGACATTAGCTACATGTGCTAACTGACCCAAGGACTATTATAATGGCCATAAGGATTTTTTGAAAAGACTATGTAACATTCTGTCTTTATATGTTGTATGTTTTTTTTTCCATGCCCTGGTTATATACCCAGGGGTAGCACTGGACTTCTGAACTAATATGGACCCTGGGCTGGCATGGATTAGTAATGTACAATTCTTCCCCTTTCTTCAGAATAATGTCATAGCCACTGGCACATTTAAACTGGTACAGCCATGTTGGCACAAAATGGTTGATTTTGTTCATGTTATTTGTCTATTATGGATCTTTCATTCCTATTTGTATTTACTGGTGTATAAATGGTACCCAGTAATGTTTGGCCCTAAACTGATGGATTTTCCCTGGAGGGTTTAATAAAGCATATTACCTGGGTTCCTCGGGTGAAGGGGGCCACCAGTTACAGGTTACTTAGTTGAGGAGTTTTGGAGACGGTCCAGAACCAAGGGGAGTGATGGCAGATGCCAGGGAACAATTGGTATTCAGTTAGAAAGGGTTGGTGAAGATTAGTCGCCATTGTTCTAGTGTGAAATGGAGTCAGCACAGCTTTAAGGGCCAGTTAATTAGTAATCACAATCTATGATTTCATCTCAGCATGAGCTGTCAATTAGGATGCCACCTGGGAGCAAACTCACAGCTGTTTTCAAACCTAACACATAGTCTTCAATGGGGCTATGGGACGAAAGAGCTGTCAAAGGGCTTGTCAAAATAGAAGTCTGAAGCACTTGCTTCCACAAACAGAGGTCAAGTGTGATCAAGTGATTACCACTGCCATTCCTTTGATCCTTTGTTTGTTAATTAAGCCCTTTCTAAGAGTAACTACACCCATTACCAGGTCTGTACCTTCATAGTGTCCGTCTGTTAAGGGTACAGAGTCAGATTCCCCATCTGGATTCTGCCTTTGCAACCAAGGGTAACTTATCCCAATACATAACTTGGTTCTACCTAGTCCCCAAACCCAAGTCCCTCTGGCTCTGTAAACTGATTCTATCTGCTATTAGGGGCTACAGAGTGGGATGCCCAAGTGTGCTCTACTTCTTCTACTATACGTAACTTGTCTCTACCTAGAATTATCCCTCCCTGTGCAAAGGGCATCACAGACATGCTAGCCAGTCTACCACCCTCCTTTATGTTCCCCTTTAATGATTCATGGCTCCTCACTGATATGGACCCCAACCCCTTACCCAGACACTTTGGCTCCTGTGCTCACAGTACCATAATCCACTCCTGCTGTGCCCAGATCCTCATCAGTGGTAGCTTATAGCTGGGACCATAGACTCCTCAGCACTTTTCTGGGGAAGTGGATGGTGCTGTGCCCTGGATGGGAGTCCTAGCACACGTAGGGCAATTAAAGGTCTAAGCGTGGTCAAACTCTAAGACAACTGAATCTTTGTTGTCAGCATCTAAAAATGGTATAAAAGGGGTGAGCCAGCCATTAAAATATAGGCTCTGTTTGGAACAAATATGCATGGTATACAAGATTTTAATCCTGCAAGGTGCTTTGAGGAAAGCACTATTGACTCTGGATTCTAAGCTCAAAGACAGGGCCCTCCATCCTTTGAAATGTGTTAATAGTGTTATTGTTTTTTGCCTTAAACGTAACCCATGTATAGTGCTACAGAATATGTTGGCGCATTATAGATAAATGATAATATAAATAATGGTGTGTTTCATTTAGAGGGAAGGTCATTATCTTTTTTAATTTTTTTACTTTAAAACTTATTTCTGCAACTTGTCCTGAGATTCTGCAAACTGGCCTAGAAACAGCAACTTGGTCTGAGATTTGCCAACTTGCCCAGCATCCGATTAAGTTATTTTGTGTGTGGGAATACAGAATCTATATTATTATTATTATTATTATTTTCTTTATTTATATCACGTCAACATATTCTGTAGCGCTGTACAGGGGTTTAGTATATGGCAAAAAACAAACGTAACACCTTATAAAGATTGGAGGGCCCTGTTTTGGAGATTATAATCAAATGTACATAGAGCTTGTTTGCAAGGCACGGACACAATATTGAAAACCTGCAAACTTACAATCTAAGGGTTTAGGTGTGATACAAGAGGGTGACAATTGCAAAATGGCAACGTGAATGCAATTTGTTTAGTCAAGTGGAGGTGTCTGTGTGTTGTACTGTAGATTGTGGGTGGGAGTGTTATTAAGTTGTTGATTGTGCAGTTGTAATTATTAAGGCTGAAGGTGATAAGATTTTTTTGGTGTGTTTTTAACAATTTTTAAAAGGTTTTGAGGCAGGAAGATAATCTAATGGAGCGAGGCAAGGAGTTCCAAATAGTAGGGGCAGCACATGAAATGTCTTGAAGAAGTGAGTGAGAGGAGGTGATGAGAGAGGAGGAAAGAAGAAGGTTGTTAGCAGAAGAAAGGGGGGTTGGAAAGTATTTTGAAACAAGAGCAGAGATATAAGGGGGTGCACTGTTGTTGAGGGCTTTATATATTAGGGTCATGATTTTAAATGTGATTCGGGAAGCTATGGGAAGCCAGTGGAGTGATTGACAGAGAGCAGCTGCAGACACTGATTGTTTGGTATTGAAGATGAGTATAGCCGAGGCGTTCATTATGGATTGGAGGGGAGACAGACGAGAGATGGGTGGGCCAGCAAGGAGTGAATTGTAGTAGTCGAGTCGAGATATGATGAGAGAGTGTATTATAATTTTAGCTGTGTCTTGTGTAAGATAATGATGCATTTTGGAGATGTTTTTTAGGTGAAACTGACAAGATTTTGTTATCAATTAGATGTGAGGAATAAAATAGAGGGCGGGATCCAGTAGAACCCCAAGACAACGGGCCTGGGGAGGTGGGAGTGATGATGGTGTTGTCAACAGTGAGAGATATTTGAGGAGTGGAAGCTGTAGTAGAGGGTGAAAAGATTATGAGTTCAGTCTTAGACATGTTGAGTTTGAGTTGACGGGTAGACATCCAGGAGGATCGATCAGGTGCAGAGAGGTAGATTTGAGTATCATCTGCATAGAAATGATACTGAAATCCAAAGGATTTTATGAGGGTGCCAAGGGAGGAGGTGTAGATGGAGAAGAGGAGGGGGCCTAGGACAGAACCTTGGGGAACACCAACAGACAGAGGGAGAGGTGAAAAAGAGGTACCAGAGAAGGAGACGCTTAATGTACGATCTTTAAGATAGGATGTGAACCATGAAAGAGCTATGCCCTGGTTGCCTAATGAGCAGAGATTTTGGATTAGAAGAGGGTGGTCAACTGTTTTGAAGGCAGCAGAGAGATCCAGGAGAATTAGAATGGAGAAGTGACCCTTTGCAAGTTAGCAAGTCATTGGTGACTTTTGTGAGGGCTGTTTCAGTTGAGTGTTGGGCTCAGAAACCAGATTGGAAGGGGTCAAGAAGGGAATTGGAGGAAATAAATTGAGTAAGGAGATTGTAAACAAGCCGCTCAAGCAGTTTAGAAGCCAGGGGAAATAGTGAGATAGGGCGGTAGTTGGAGGCAGAAGCTGGTTCAGATGAGGGCTTCTTGAGAATGGGTGTAATTATATCGTGTTTTAAAGAGGATGAAAACTTGCCAGTGTTTAGAGAGAGGTTGAATAGATGTGTGAGAGCAGGGATAAGTGTGGTGGATAGGGATTAGCTGTGATGGAATAAGATCATGTGGACACGTTGTAAGGTGAGAGGTTGATAATAATGTAGATACTTCATCCTTGGTTACAGGGTCAAAGGAATCCATAGTGGAGGAGGGATTGAGGAAGGGTAAGGGCTGGGTGTTGTCGGTTTGTGGAGAGGATGGTGGGATAGTGCCAAGCTGGGAGGAGAGCTAATTTCGGATGGTTTCAATTATATTTTCAAAGTGGCTGGCAAACTCATCAGCAGTGAGACAGGAAGGGGTAGGAGGTGGGGGTGGGCAAAGGAGGGTGTTGAATGTAGCAAATAAAGATTTAGGGTTGGAGGACAGGTTTGATATTAGTGATGAGAAGTAGTGTTGTTTGGCAAGGTTGAGGGCAGAGAAGTAAGAGCGCAAGGTAAACTTGCAGTGGAGAAAGTCTGCTGAAGTGAGAGATTTCCTCCATAGTCGTTCTGCAGTGCGTGAGCATCTCTGTAGGTAGTGTGTTTGTGTATGTGCCATGGTTGCGGATGAGAGCGAGGGCATTTGCTTGTGATTATGGGGGCAAGAGAGTCAAGGGTGGAGGTTAGAGTAGTGTTGTACTGTGAAGTGGCGATGTCAGGGCAGGGTGGTGAGGGGTCTGAGAAGGGGTTTTAGTACATTTGAAAATTGTTGTGGGTTTAGTGCTTGCAGCTTTCTGCATGTTCTGGTGGCAGGATTTGAAGAAGGGTGGTGAGCGGAAGATGAGTGGGGGGGATCCCTGAGACACAATACCCGGATGAAAAATTATGAAGTTGTCTGCAGCTGTGCTCTGTGAGGAGATCAAGCCAATGGGTTTCCAGATGTCAGGACACAAGACCCGTCCAGCGATGATTCAGGAGTTCTGATGGGATGACATGATCAGTCAGGAAGAGTGTTCCGAACGGAGTAGACCTCACCTCTGGCTGTGATGTTAAGCCGGTTGTGGAGGGTGAGTTGATGAAAAAATTCTGGGTATGAAGACACAGGGTACAAGGGGACCTGACTGATGATCAGAATAAAAGGTATGCTATGTTCGGGATACATATGCATGGTGTGGTTTATTTTGAGGGCAGATCATTATTATTTTTGTTTTGCTTTAAATTAATTTCTGAAACTTGATCTGAGAATTGGTAACTTTTCCTAGCAGTGGTTGAACTACTGCTAGTGCAGGAGGTGTAATGTACTGGGGTCCTGCTCTTGGGGGGCCCAGGTGCTATCTAATATATATATACTAGCGAATTGCCCGTCAAAAAATGACGGCAATCAAATCGTAAGTGAGCTAATGCTGTTTGGTGTGTAATAGTAAAATATATAATATATTAATAAATGAATATACTTATTGAAGCATTGTGTTGAAGAGCTGACAATCTGTTTTGATGTTGCTGCAGCATTAGTGGTGTTGAGCTGCTGTGTAAGCGTGATGAATGTGTGCAGTGTAACAGTGTGCGTGCGCGAGACGAAACCGTTAGCGTAGTGGTGTACTTCCGCATTGGCGTCAAATGGCGGGTAATCTGTGTTATGCGTCTTTGCGGATTATCCGTCGGTGTTTTGTGGTGTTTTTCGAGTTTCGTGTGTTGCTTTGCGAGTGTGTAGTGGTGTTTTACGTGTTGAGAGTGCTGTAGCCTCGTTTTGGTTTTTTTCGTGGGCCATTTTTTCTCTCGCTTAGCGATTTCATTAGTGTCTAAAGTGTTTTATTTTTATTTAAATGAAGGTGTAACTTGTTTTTTTGAGGTGCTGGATGGTTCCTCTTGCTGTAGGTAAGCTTTTTATGTGTGTGTTGTGTGTATTTATTGTGTTTTAAATGTTTGTATGTCGGCGTGTTGCGTCCGATGTTTGCGAGGTCGTAATGTCTGGTAACGTGTCTCGTATGGTGTTTGCGTGTGTAGCCTCTTTTTCGTTTTGTTCGGCGGCCATTTTTTCTCTCGCAAGTTTTTATTGTGCAAACTCTTTTATTTTGAGTGAAATGAAGGTGTAAGTTGCATTTTTGAAGTCCTGGGTGCTTCCTGTTTGTGTAGGTAAGGTTTTTATGTATGTGCTGTGTGTATGTATTTTGTTTTTAATTTTGTAATGTTCGCGACTTGCGTCCGAGTGTTGCGAGGCCGTAATGTGTGTGAACGTGTGTCGTATGTTGTTTGCGAGTGTCGTAATGTGGGTGTTGTGTTATTTGCGTTGCGACGTGAAGTTTGCGAGGATCGCAGTTTCTGCCATGCAACGCCTTTGGCGCTCCATGCCAGCAACAGAGGCCCTCGCTTTGCAAGGGTCCTCAGTTGCTGGCAAGGAGCACCTTTGGCGCTCCATTATAGCAACTGAGTCCCTCGCCCAGTGCCCTTGCTTCGCGAGGGCCTTGGCTCGCTGCGTTCGCCCAGTGCCCTCGCTACGCCAGCGTGAGCAACGGCCCGTACGCTCACAACTATATATGTGATATATATATATATATATATATATATATATATACCTTTTTCTGTTCGATTTCTATTTTGTATTTTGCTTCACTGTAGTAATTGATCCCTCCTGGGGACCCCCAACCATCCAGGATCACCCAACCAGGCGCCCCACCCCTCCTGGCACTTTAGCTGCTCACCAAATTATTTACCTTCTTAAATAAAAACATGATTATTTTTCATAATAATTTGTTTTCATTAATGGTGTTTCTTAAATATGGTCACTGGCACCTCATGTAATATATATATCCTGTGTGTGGGTATATGGAACCTATTCAAGCTGAGGGTAGGATTGGTCATTTGAAGTTTTCAAGCCAAATGAATAGCGTGTTGTGACTTGTTCCAAAGTCCATGAGTCCTGGAGAGTCATGACAATATTGTTTATCATAAATGGTATGTGTGGCCGTGAACATGATCAATTAGTCAAACCCGTAGTAACGGGTTTAGGCATAGCCATTGGCAAAAGAGCATGCCAGCATAACTGAGGAAAGCCTGCAGGAACCCCTGCAGGCTCCCAACATTACCCCTTGCTGCTGGGGTCCCAATTGGGACCCCTGCTGCAGTAGAACAGTTAACCCCTGCCGCGGGGGTACTCCAAGTACATTCCCAGGACCTAAAATTAACCCATATCCTGGGGGGCGCCATCTGAACCCCCACAGTGTCCCTGTTGCATTTAAAATTCAAAGTTCCTGACTCGCAAGACCTTAAAGGTCCTTATAGGACCCACGCTAATCTAAAAATGAACCCCATCACTCATGGGGGTCTATATAGACCCTCATGTGACTATTATTAACCCCATCACTCATGGGGGTCTATATAGACCCTCATGCAACTATTATTAACCCCATCAGTCCAATAGGGGTCTGTATAGACCCCTATAGAGCACTATTAACCCCTACATTAACACTATAAGTGCCATGAGGGTCCTCTAGGACCTTCATGAGACAAAGTCTAAGCGCTACACTAATAACGCTTTTCTACCCTATTACATTCTAGTAACCCCCTCTAACTAATTAACAACAGTAAAAACTGCTGAAATAGAGAAAAGCATAATTAACTGTTTCAGAGCTTACATTTAGAGAGATAGAGAGAGATAGAGAGAGATAGAGAGAGAGATAGAGAGAGAGAGATAGAGAGAGATATAGATAGATAGATAGAGATAGAGTGATAGAGAGAGAGAGAGAGATAGAGAGATAGAGAGAGAGATGGTTAGAAGTAAAAAGATTCCACCTTAAAGAAAGAAAGGGGTTCTTCACAGTAAGTGTGGTTAATCTGTGGAATTCTCTACCAGAGGAGGTGGTGACAGCGGATTCGATAGATAACTTTAAAAGGGGACTAGATTTATTTCTAATTAAAAAGGGAATTCAGGGTTATAATGGATAATTAGAGAGGCAGCATTGATCCATGGAGAAGTCTGGTCGCCGGTGTCTGGGTTCAGGAGGGATTTTTTTTTTTTTTTTTTGTTATATACAACTAATTCATTAATAGTTACTCGGCATATTGCAGATCAGAGGAGATCTTAAAAGGTTGAACTTGATGGACTGAAAGTCTTTTTTCAACCTTAATTACTATGGCCCTCATTCAATTGCGATTTGGCCAATTAAATAGTGCTCTAAATAAGCACATAACATATTTTTTTCAAATAAGTTTTTAGTTAGTGAAAACCTTGCTTTTGAATAGATGTTTACTATGTTTTTTCTTTAAAAAAATATGTTATGTGCTTATTTAGAGCACTATAGAAATTGGCCAAATTGCAATTGAATGATGGCCTATGTAACTATCTCTCTCTCTCTCTCTCTCTCTATATATATATATATATATATATATATATATATATATATATATATATATATATATATACACACACACATATATATATATATACACATATAAATATACTAAGAGGGCATGGATATTTGAATTATTCTACAACAACCTCTATCGTGCTAATGCAGCAGTTGGAGATTTATCTCCAAAATGAGCAAACACACATTTTATCTGTGAATGTCAGATGCCTATTTTTTTGTCATTTGTGAGTACAATGTCATTGATGATGTTGAACAAGCAAGTTCTGTAAATGGCAGTATGTCCATGTGGGCCTGTCATCCATGTAATTCTACAGCATTTGCAAAAAATGGCTCTGCCCATAGTGGAAAATGTAAATGTTAAATCATGAGAACTTGTATTATAATGAATTATTACAGGAAAATAAGTTATAAAATGGACCATTGATTAAACTGCAAGTTTGAAGTCATATTCTGATTTAATTGTATAAATCTACCAACTAGAATAATCTTGAAGTTTATCACCAAATGAAAGAGAAAAGTATTCACTTAAGCTAGTCATTAGGAGAGTGAGAGAACTTCTCCATATGCTTACAATGCCCAACTTTCAACCTCACTTATCTAACACTTCTGCTCAATTGTTTTAATAACCAATTGTTAAAATATTATTTATATGTGTACCTTTCATTACTGCAATAACTGGGGCTTTTACTACAATTGGCTGTAGCAGTCATCATTCAGATGACTATTGTTAGATGAAATAAAGTATTAGTCTATCAAGGACAGATTGTGTTTACACCTGAATTGCCCTCCTCATAGATGATAAGCGGATTCTCAAAACAGTTAAGTCATAACACAGAGTAATGCAATATTTATTACTGTTTATTATTGTACTGTAACAAGAGCTACAGCAGCAAATCAGTATGTGATCAGGTACAGTTGAAAATATAGTGGAAAACTTCATCAAAGCCAAGTGATAGGCTAACTCCTATTTCACATATCCGAGGTGATGTACATGATTTCATACTGTAGTCAATTTCTTTACCATCTGTAATAAAAATGTCTTATGTTAGCAATCGGTATAATTGTATTATGCTGATTATACTGTAGATAATACATTTATTTTCTACTGACTGAAAAACTATTTACCTTCTTATTTGGAAAACTGAAAATGTTTACCTTCATTTCTTCCTCTCCCAATGTAATGAAAACATTTATTCCGAGTCCCTCTGCACATCCTGACTTCAGTGGCGTTACATTCCTCAAAACCGAGTTGAAAGCAGGATGGACATACTCTTCCATTGGGGGCTTCACTGTCCTCAGGGGTCACTAGTATAGAATAATAAACAAACACATTGTGGCGCAAATTATAAACACAGGCTTTTATATAAGCCTACATCTTAAAAAACATCTGTAATATTAATATGCTATTAATTTAAAACAAATATGAAGGTTCTATTGAATAGATAATCCGTATGGGCGGAGTCAGAAAAATTTAATCAATGCTCTACTCTAACATATTTTCTTTATTGATCCATTATTAAAATAATATATTAAAATAAAAAACACTGCTTTAATTAAGAAATCCTTTGGTATTCTAGTACTAATCAACAATAAATAAAAAACCCTATGTAAGCTTCTCCAGAGGATAAGTAAAAATATAACTGAATAGAGCCTTATAAATTACGTATATAACACAATACTAATATTTCAGAGCCGAAAAATTTAAAGGCTGTATATAATAAAAAATGTTTTATGACCTTAAAGAAATAAGATCTAAACTAAATACGATCACCACAAACAGTAGATATCAACAGTCACTGAAATACAGTATATATCCACTATGGAAGGCCGTACAGATTAATATATAAATCAGTAATCCTCATGTGCTAATATAGCTGTAATCCTAGGGTTACTGAAATGTACTTATAAGCACCAGATAAAACAAAAGAATATATTAAAAACAAAGTGAAGACATGAGCAACGTGTAGCATAAATCTATATGTTGATCAAATTCTCAGAGCCACAGTGTGGTTAATTAGAGATAGATCCTTCCACACTATAATGTCTAAGTAGGTAAAAAGTATAATAACATTTTGTGGCAATCAAAAGTGTGGGTGGGTTCTGTTTGGCACGTGCTCGTTACCGGGTAGCGGTGGTTGCTGGCTCAGCAGAAACCGGTTTATCTGCGTGTTTGCTTGGTTATTCTCATAATGGAAATTAGGTAAGACGTGATTCTCAGAGAAACTGAAATGCCAAGGAAAAGGAAGACCACATTTGTTAGTCCGATAACAAAACCTTCCACTACTCCTTCAGCCATTTGGCCGAATCCACCACCACCATCATCCGAACAGTCCATGCCTCAGACAATGAGTAATAACAACAATGAAGGACTTCTCAGCAGTATGTGTGATATGTTCCCCAGCTTGGATCCTGCACTGGTTGATATGGTACTCTCTGAATATAAAGAGGTTGACGTTGTGATGGATTATCTTCTGGAGCTATCTAACACAGCTAAAGTTGAAGCTGTGAATACAACTGAGAATTCAGATTTTGATACTATAGTATCCACTCTTGGTTATAATCAAGGTTCAGAGAAATCCAGCACCAGATGAACCATCAAATGTTGAATATATTTGCTCAGAAATGATGTTGACAAATGGTTCTTTATTATCTCAACCAATGTGGAATCCTTTGGCCTCTCCATTGTATCCAGTACAAAGTCAGTTGCCTATATTTTTAACCCCAGTTGTTACTAGTCCACTGCCATGAAAACGTCCTTCTGCTGGAAGAGGCATTGGAGGCCTGTCCCTGAATCCCTCTGTTCCTGCATGTAGCTTGAATACTAACCACATTTATTATGTTCTAAAGAATGTTGAAAAGCCAAAACCCATAGTTATCCCTGATCCTACACAGACAACTCCACCTGCTCCTATAACCGTTCCTCTGAATCCAAAAAGAATTACCCACTTTGGAGGAAAAGTGCTCATGCTGTTGAGGTGTCCCTGGATCTGGAAAAACACCATTAGCAAGGCAAATGCTACAGCATAACCCAGTTGAATGTTTCCTAAGTACTGATGATTACTTTAGAAAAGATGGGCAGTGTCATTATGACATAAACTGCTGAGGAGAAGCTCATGAGTGGAATCATAAAAGAAGCCTTTGAGAAGGGTATCTCACCTATTATATTTGAGAATACCAACTTGCAAGGATGGGAGATGAAGCCATATGTGTCTCTGGCTGTCCAGTATAAATATAAAGTAGTGTTTTGCAAAGCTTATACGCAGTGAAAGTTTAACCCCAAAGAACTTGAAATAAAAAATTATTATGGAGTGAACAGATTGCAAGAATGCTGGAACATTATGAATGGTATGTTAGTGTTAGCTCAATTATAAATTTGCCACAGAAGGAGCACAAGGTTGTACATATTCGAGAAAAGAAATGGGGGACGGGGGGGGTGAGATGGACAGAACAGCATCTTACCATCAGATTTGTAAACAGATGTTACTGAAGGTTCATACACAGGGGAATCGGAGAGCGAAAGTGTTTCAGATCCTGATACTGCAAAATATGAAACTTTTACTGATGTGGCTGATTGTTTAATTTCACCTGGGAGGAATATATTAAGTCCAGGTTTAAGTCAAGCTTCCCTTGAAGAAGAAAATACATATAAAGACTGTTTGATCTTTCATGGTCTGTCATTGCAGCCAGATGAAAGTCCTGAATTACTACATTTTGTAGGAGATTGGCCAGTAGAACAGACCATGAATCAAAGGGCACCTCAAAATAGTAAGGAGGGCAAGGCAAATAAAATGGAGTGCAGTGTGATGTTTGAAACATCTACCCAGCATATTGGTGAAAAGGAAAATTCACAGGAAAGTGAAACTAGAAAACAGGACTTCCTATTACTGGAATTTAATGAAGAACTTGATAATTCTGTTATTGCAGAACCAGTGGGTGATAGTGGATAGTGAAAATTCAAATCAGTTTAGCCAAACAAATATATTAGAATTAGAAAAAGAAGTAAGTACCCTGCTAGAAAGCTTCCAAAATGATGAAGACAAACCAAAGCAAGAATGCCAAGATGACTTAAAGAGAGTTAATGAGTCTTCTGAAGTTCTGCATGGAGAGGAAAAGGTTATTGAAAATATGCAAAACACTGAAATATTAAATCAGAACAATGAAATGTTAACTTGTGAGTCAATTAAGAAAAAGCCTAGACAATGCAAATTAGCACTAACTTTCAGAAACAGCTCTTTTGAAAGCAAGGAAGATCAATCTACATGTCAAGCACAGGCAACTGAAAACTCCTATGTTGAGACCAGTAAATGTTCACAGACAGAGCCTCATGAATTTGCTTTAGCTTGGAGAATAGAGAAGAATAACATGAATATCTCAGACTCAACAACAGTTCTTACTGGAAGATCTGAAAGATAAGAAACTGTACCGTATAGAGTTATGCACGATAAAAGCACAAGATAGCCTAAATATTCTCTGCAAGCTCTTTAGGTCTGTTTCATTTGATGTATTGAATAATCGTTTTGACATTGTTTGGGCAACAACTTTGCTTCTAGATTCTGGAGAGGATGACTATAGAGAGGATGACTGTGAAGTAGAGGAAATAAAGATAACTGGGGAAAGTGCACCTGCACATTTAGAAAGATGTTGTCATCTAGATGAAGATTTGGAAGTTTGTGAACAAACTAGCACATTTTACCACAAAAGCTATATACCAGCAGATGGTTACATATTCAGTGAACAAACAGACCAAGTACAAACATTGGACGAAAAGTGTAATCTGATAAATATAGTACCTTTTGATATTGTAGATGACTTAAGAAATATAATTTCTTCGCCTATCACAGATGAGAAAAAAAAAATCAATCAATCTGAGGTTAATCAGAAAATAGCAGTAGAAATCCAACTCATATCTGCATTTCAGGCTTCTGATCTAGACGAGGAGACATTAAACATATCTGATTTAGATTTTAACACTATAGTGAGCAGTGTTTTAGACGCAGATGATAACCGGGAAATTCATAACTCTGTCACAGATAGGTCCTTAAATATTAACCTTCAGGATGAAGAAGATGAAAAAAACACTGTTGAAGATAAGGAGGACATGATAAAAAGTAACTCTGGATCACTGCCCAAGCAGTCCCTACACTTTGATCATCTAGAATTGTACTTAACTCCAGAACTTGCATTTCAGCTCAGTGAATTATTTGGCCCAGTTGGAATACACCAAGGATCACTAACTATCGAGGATTGTGTGGTTCCTATAGATTTCAATTTGGCTAAAGTGATTCATAAGAGATGGAAAGAATCTGTTATGGAAAGGGATAAGCAAGAAATATTATTATACCAGCTCCTTTTTGGAGATAATAAACCCTCTGAAGACTTTCAACTGGATCATTACATAGCGAAAGACTACATAGCGAAAAACTGCACTTCATGGACCAGTAGAACACAAAAACTAAGAAGGGGTCATTACGACAAATCATGTCAGAGGAAATTGCATTACAGGAGCAAGAAAATCTGAAGAGATCTCCACTCAGAAAGAACTGTGCAGAAAAACTGAAGGACAAGCAGCTGTTTGAAATGTTTCCTTATAAAGAACAAAAACTGCTCATGGAAACTTTTATGGAAAACAACTACTCTCTTAAAAAGACTAAGCAGTTTATGTGTTCTGTTCTTGAAGCTGACCCTGTGCGAAATGTAACAGCTACAGATCTTAAACACTCAATAATCCCTGCCTCTGAAAAGTATAAAGAAATAAAGAAATTGAAAGTCGACAAAGATATGCTTGGTCAGGGAGCCTTCCAGGACTTTGATTGCCCAGATTACGATGAGTTCAGGGCAGAATCTTTCCTTTATAAAAAAAAAAGCAGCAAGAAAGCTTCAGGAAAGCACAGGAAGCTCACAACAGGGGTATGAACCAGGGTGCTACTTATTATGCACATCAGGGATATTTTTATGGTCAAAAGATGAAAGAGGAAAATCACAGAGCAGCTCTGCAAATAGTCCAGAGAGCTAATGAGTATCTTCTGCCAGAGAACATATTAGATTTGCACGGCCTCCATGTTGATGAAGCTATAAAAAAATGTAAACAGGTGCTTCAAGACAAGATGGAGGAATACAAGCAAAATGGTGGTAAACCATATCTCTCTGTGATTATGGGAAGAGGAAACCATAGCCAAGGAGGATTTGCACGCATTAAACCAGCTGTCATTGACTACCTCATAAACCATGACTTCAGGTTCTTAGAGATAAGACCAGGTGGCTCTGAGTGTCACGTTGAAATAAAATCTACAATTGGATCAAGACCACAACAAACAAAAAAAAACTATTCATTTACAATATTTATTTTGTTTTTTATTTTTATGTTATGCGCCTATATGTGTATAGCTATATTTGAGATAGCTTCAGCAAATTGCACTGTGTTTTTAACTGAGGTAAATGGCAAAGTGAAAGCCAGGAAATAATTCAGTTTTAAGTGGATTTTTTTTTTATATGTCTGTAAGATCTCATAGAGGTGGGGTATATTGTACAAATTTTGCTTTAAATCAGGTTTAGTATATGGGCTCATTTATGTATATTTAAATGACTGATCTGTACTGATTCTACTGTGTTGAATCTATAACTTTTAATTTGTGTCTCTAACTTGTTGCTGCTAAGTGCCTATGATGCATTGGACTTTACATTTTTGACAAACAACATGGTGCTGATACTCAAATATGGATTATTTGTGTATGCAGATGTATGGCAACTGATCAGTTTGGATTTTAAAACAAGCTGTTATATTTTTTTATTTTGAGTTTCTCCGCGCTTACACAGTAATTAATATTTATCGTTGCATATTTAACTTAGTCCATTCTGGATTAATTTCCCCAATTACATTTTTTCACTAAAACAGAGTTATTTCAATAGCTTTTATCTGAACTAGAATATTGATAATACTTCACAGTCTTCTTTTTTATCTCATGCACTTTTTATTTAAAACTATAAACCATATACGATGTTCAATTTAGTTTCCAACAATGTTTCTGCACAATTACCAAAAATTGCAGAGTGAATTTTGTGGGTATGTTTGGCCAAGAGAAGCCACTTTATAAACTCATTTTGCAATATATTATATTTACAGATATATAATGTCTCAACTTTAAAGGCATTGAAAGGTCTACTACAAAAGATTAATGATCCACCCCTCTACCCAGATACCACAACTTGATAGCACACAAAATATACATTTTAAAAGGGATAGCTGCTCTTTTATGTATGTTTAAAGATCATTCTGAGGTATTTTAACAGTTAATAAACATTTAAAGCAACATAAAGGTATTTGTAAATGTTTTTTTTTTAATGTAATATTTAAAGTATCTTATTTTAGTTAATTTTATTGTTTAATAATGATGCTCAGGGACGTCTAATGAATTCATGACCAGTGTATTAACAGTTTTTGTATCCTTTCTTAATTTTGGGGACATTTATTTCATGTTACTAGAATCTGAAATTGGAATAATAATTCAGTTTCCAAATATGTTCGTTCTAATATCCATAAATACATTTGGATGTAAATGTATTTGTTTTCAGATGCATATTAAATTAACTAATTCAATTTATCCAACTAATCCAATAGCAATTTAAACTATACTACAATGTTGAGGAGTTAAAAAAAAAAATCTCACACATTTTAAGTTTTTATGCACAATTGGGTGAGCTATTATAAGAATATGTGTAAATGTAAATGAAATGTATGGTAATATAATACATTTATAACCATTTGTAGTATAAATATGCATAATCAGTAATTCAATATGCCTTATTGGACCAGTGTAGGCACTTTTTACGTTGAACCTAGTTTTGTTAGGTATTAACAATGTTGTTCATTAATTAATTTTTTTAATTAACATTAAAAATAAATGTGCAAACAGCAGCAAACTAAAGCTATAGCCAGAAAATATAATTTGGAAACATAGTTTGCCTCATTGGTTACCACTGCGGTGCCTCTCCCCATTTCTCATTATCCTGGGCACTGCTGAAAGGGAGCTGAATGATTTCAAATCAAACTTTTTATGCTGAACGATGCAATCTGAGATTACATGAGATAGTCTTTCGGCTTACTTTAGCAGGATTTAGGACTTTGTATAATGGGAGAGGTGGGGAGGGTTGTAGCAGTGGCTTCTGATGAGGTGGACTATGTTTAGCCAGAAATTTTTTTTTAAAAGATTTGCTGCTATTTGTACTTTTGTGTTTAATTATTAGTGAACTAAAAAATGTATTTGGCGTGAAGAGTGCTTACACTTGACCTTTAAAGGGACACTGTAATTATCCAACACTATACAGAATGCTATTGTCCACTGTAAAACAGATAACTTTTGCAGTGTCCTTTATTTAAAATTTTTTTTTTTTTTTTTTTATAAGTGAAGCCGACCATGTAAGAATGCATTCTTGTACCTCTGATAGAAGTGTGATATTTATCTTAATTTATTTCCTGGTGCTTAACACTGTGCCAATAATGGACTTCAAGAGAGACTTGTTTGGAAGTAAGATATAAGCTTTCGTGAAATACGTTAAAAGTATGAATGCTTAGTGTCACTACTGATGTGAAATTGGGGATCAAACACTTAAAGAAGATGCCAAGATCTAATTAACAAGCTTGCTGCCTCTCTGGGTGCATTTTAATTATTCAAACACGGCAAGTTTAGCAATTTTTCAAACCCTGTTTTAGGGGATTTGTTTACTTTGTTTTAATCTCACATGTGAATTAGTCTAGCTACCTATTTAGGGAAACAGACATATCTTGGGGTTATGCCTCTAGGGCAGCCTTCCAGGTAGGAGGTACCCCTTGAGGTCCTAGCCAGATTAGTATTTTACACCTTTTTGGGATTATGTGAATTACATTTTGGCATATTCTTCCAGTGTTTGATTTTTGATTTTGCATTGTTGGTGGCGCTTAAAGTACTCATGTTTTTGGTGGGTATTGTTGAAGGTTCTGTGTTATTTCCATGCAAACCTCCCTTAAACATGACTTGCTTTATGATTACTCGTATCAAGTAACAGTGTTATTTCCGTTAAAATCAATCCACGAAGTCTGGCCTGTTCAGGGGGCTACTGAGAATGGAAATAAGAAATTACAGAAGTCTATTTTAAGGTGGAAATTTAGTTTTGAAAATCTCCAGACAGAAGTAATGCATATGTACATATCTCCTCTTGTGTCTTTAAAGAAAATATACATTTCATAATATTTTTATATTTTCTTAGCTGGGGAATGTGAAACATTATAAATGGATAATCTATGTAATGAGACAGAATTCTTGTTTATAATGCTATGTTATATAAAAACAAACACAGTGTCCAAGTATGCCAGTCTGCTAAATAAAAATACTATGTGAATTACCACAATGGTAACATTTTTAATGTATCATTGATTTGAGGTCAACAAACTGATTGATTATGGTGTTTACACAAAAGAGATGTACGTAATATTGTAACTGCAACACAAAATGTTGGGAAGTACATTTAAAATGTGTAATTCTATTTTTTTAAATCTATATTTTATGATATGTAACATACTACATTTTTGTATTTTCTGTATACACAGACAAAATAGCTAAGTCAGAGAACGAACTAACCTTAATAGGTTAGGTCTAAAGACATGATAATCCACTCAGAGAGCAACCTCTTTTAGCCACTTGTGCCCTTCACAGGGAGAAATATCCTGTAGTATATCAGTCTGGTCTCACTCAAAAGAGCGACCCAGCCCTGAAATACCAAGCAATTCTACCCTGAACAGGAGAAACAGCAACCCCCAGACGCGTTTCGCCCTTTATGGGCCTTGTCAGTGAGATGCAGCTGAACTCCCTAAGGCACAGTGAGCAAGGGGTCCACATCTGGAGTCCCCTATTACCCTTAGGGAGACTAAACAAAATAACAAAAGTCAGAGGTGCTCAATCAGAGAACAAATTAACCTTAATAGTATACACAATGTGATTTTACTGAGCATTGTTTTGATATGTTTTATGAAAAAATAAAGTTACATTTAATAAATTGGACATGGAAATTAAACAAACAAAAAAAAAGTAACATATGATGTTAACCCTACAAGTAATAGTGGTACAAATACAGCCTTGTGCAATCATTCAACTTCTTGCACTGATTGAATACTGTGAAACAAAGAATTGTGCAAATAATACTATAAATAAGGAGCAGTCTAAAATATACCTGTGGAAAAACAAAGGATCTTGGCACACAATGATCTTAATGCATATTGTGCTAAGATTAAATCAAGATATACATATACTTTTTACCTACTTAGACACTACTTTATAGTGTGGAAAGATATACTGCTAATTAACCACACTGTGGCGCTGAGTGTTCGATCAATATATAGATTTATGCTACACGTTGCTCATGTCTTCACTTTGTTTTTAATGTATTATTTTCTGGTGCTTATAAGTACATTTCAGTAACCCTACGATTACAGCTATATTAGCATAAGGATTCCTGATTCACATATTTATCTGCATGGCCTTCAATAATGACTGTTGATATCTACGGATTGTGGTGATCTTATTTAGTTTAGATCCTATTTCTTTAAGGTCATAAATCATTTTTTTGTTATATACAGCTTTTCATTTTTTCGGCTCTGAAATATTAGTATTGTGCTATATATGTCATTTATAAGGCTCTATTCAGGTACATTGTTAATTATCCTCTGGAGAAGCTTAAATAGGGTTTTCTATTTATTGTTGATTATTACTATATAATATATCATTAAATAAAATGTATGAGTTTTACAAGGTGTTAGGCACCAAGAAATATTTATTATAGGTTACATTTATTGTTTGTTCCATTAATAAAATAAATGGATAACACAACTTTTGATACAGTGCCACATGGGAGACTATTGTGCAAACTAAGAGATACAGGAATTTCAGTAAATATCTGCTCATGGATTGAGAGCTGGCTAAAAGACAGGAAGCAAAGGGTTGTTGTAAATGGAACATACTCCGATTGGACTAATGTGGTAAGTGGGGTTACTCAGGGTTCAGTATTAGGTCCTCTCCTTTTTACCATATTTATTAATGACTTAGAGGTAGGATTGGAGTATGGTGTCTCCATTTTCGCTGATGACACAAAGTTGTGCAAGGTAATTAAATCAGATAATGATGTGCTTTCCCTCCAAAGGGATTTACATAAAATTGAGGAATGGGCATCTAAATGGCAGATGAGATTTAATATGAATAAATGTAAAGTTATGCATCTGGGAAGGAAAAATAGCCATGCAATTTATAATCTTAATGGAGCAAATATAAGGGTATCGGATATTGAAAGTGATTTGGGAGTGCTTGTGGACAACCACCTAGGTAACAGCGCTCAAAACCAAGCAACAGCTGCAAAGGCAAATAAAATATTAGCATGTACTAAGAAGGGTATAGAAGCAAGGGAAGCATCTGTAGTGAGAAATGGAAAGACTAGAACATCAGTAAGTTATGTTATCTATTTATTTTAATAATGTACAAATACTGAAAATAAGGTATAACGTGGAATATTGATTAATGTTGGCTTTAATGATCATATTTGTATACACAATTATTGTTCAATAGGTACAAATGCCAACAATAACCAATATTACTTCTTACTTGTTCTAATTCCGAAAACAAAACAGATGCACATACATACACACATAGACACACAGGCCATAGCCTTTTCATTTTTTGTATTTTCAATCCCTTTGGACATACCCCTGTGTTTTGGGTTTCTCTGATCAAATGTGATTATTTAATACTCATATTCAAAATTATATGAGTTAAAACAGTGAAAAAGAAGTATATTAACAATACTCAGAATCTGTAAATACTTTGTTATGTCTTTACTCTATGTCTTTATTTAAAGGAAGTTTTTAATAAAAATAATAGTTTCTTCCATTCCTTTCTAGTTTCTGATCCTTATACAAAAAATGGTCTACCATCATTAACAGAAAAGATGAAAACAATAGTTATTCATTAAAGGTTGAAATATTTTAAACTGTGACGCCAAAGTCAAAATAGTGTTCAATAAATATGCCACCTCAGTGGTATTTTAGCAATGTATATGTGATCATTATGTACCATTAAACTTCCCAGCATTGCAGCAATTCCCGGAGCAGCATTCTATGTTCTGTGAAAAATATACCCCACTTGCAGAAGAGTAGATCTGTGTATCACAGGGGAAGTCGCCGGCACAACCTTTATGAAATGAATGATGATTAGTTCTATCTGTGAAAAAAAAGAAAGGAAAAATATAAAGTAGGTGTAAGAGATGTCAGTGCAATGTTACCCTGGCATCAGAGTTTTTACAATATTTCCTGAAAACGTCACAACATCTTGAAATACTGCATTTGCATTATGTTTGGTTTCCTCATTCAATAAGAATACTATGTCTACCAATTTCTATTTATTTATTATAAATTGTTATTATACAAAATCATGAAAATATAACCAAAATGTATATAGAAAATGTTAATACTTCATGGAACATAGAAATTACAGATAGTGTATCAGAAATATAAATAAGCGTGTTTTAAACAATACAATGTTTATTTATTGTAAGAAAAGTGTGAGCTGTAAAGGTTATTAAAAATATAAAAAAATAAAAAAATTACCGTACTTGGTAAAAACTGCTTTTTCTTTTTCCTCAGACTGTATTTAACTAACCCAATCACAAGATACACAGCAAGTAGTCATTTTATGCTCTAATTGAGGGCCAGGAGAAAGGACAGTTCCCCCTGAGATTGTTTACTATTCTTTAGCATTTGGTCTTGTTGGGTGCATGTTGAGGATAGTTATGCACAGACTGAGGTTGGTTTTGCTCCTAAACTGGCAGCTCCCTCTTTCCATATACCCCAGGCCGCACACACTACCTGCATGGTGTACAAAATTACGATAAGAAATGCTTGTAAAAAAACATTTATGTAAAACCCTTGGCTTCAGCCTCTCAACATCTCACTTAGTATCCAGTCACAGAGCAAAGCAAAGTATTCTCTCGATATTGTCTTTTTTTTCTTATTGCAGACTATTTTACAACACTGCACATTTGTGGTAGAGATCTTGTTTACCAAAATAAATTATTCACATGATTTTGCACAATTTGTCTTTGAAACTCCTACAAATAATAACAGACCCTTCAGATCCATCAGCTCTCTGAGATCCCCCCCCCTTATAAACTTCCCAGGACCTACACCTTATCTCCTCACCTTGATTACTCTAATAACCGGGTGTCACAAGATCACATGAGATTAAGATGTCATTTAAAGAAAAAATATTTTATATGAATATATTAAATACTGTATTCATATTTCAGTCTTCCTAAGATCATAAAATGTATAACTATCAAAAAGGTCTATAAAACAAAATATGCATTAGTAAAAACACATGACAAACTTAAAACGTGTTAACACTTACTTGTCCTAAATGTTTCAGAGACTGTAATACACTTGGAGTCCTTAGGACAGGAAATCTTTTCTTCTTTGCAGGTCCCATTGTGACGTTGGTTACAGGAGAAGCAAAAAGTGCCATCAGCTAAAGAAGGGAATATTTGTAAAACATAATGGTGGCTCCAGTTCATATATAAGAATAATTTAACTGCTTAAAAATTTTTCTTCATCCATTTGCAGCAGTTGTTAATACAGTTAATAATTCCATTAGTAGACATTGTCTATGCTATTTTTTTCACCTCAACGTCATCTAATTTTCCAGATACATTGTGACAT
This sequence comes from Discoglossus pictus, assembly GCA_027410445.1. NCBI lineage: Eukaryota > Metazoa > Chordata > Amphibia > Anura > Alytidae > Discoglossus > Discoglossus pictus. Next base: position 183,345 of record JAPZIH010000731.1, read on the forward strand.
GTTTTAAGCCCAAACTATCATTTAGTGCTTAGAACAATATGGATATATTTTTTACTGGAATTAACTTGTTAAATCACAAAGTTGTATAGTTACATTAAAAAATACCATAGTATTGTTTGCATTTGGTAATGCCTGACTTTTTCTATGCTGGATATGTACAATTTTATAATGATATAATATAAAAAAAGTGGGAGAAAAAATTAGAAAAATATATATGTTGTGACCGCAACACGCAAATTCAAAAATTCAAAAATATTTAAAGAAAAATGTAGAATAACCCTTTGTTAAATCTCAAGGAAGTGTATAGAGCTTATCCATCAATGTTGTTACCACTAAGGGGTCAAAAATGGTGCCTACAATAGCAAACCCCTATTTGTGATATGTTTCTCATTAGTAGTTCAAAAACTTCTCATAAATACACTTTTATTTGGAGGGATATTTGTTTTAGATACCCATATTAATAAAGCATCTTCAAAATACAATAGAGACCTGTGTATGAAAAAATAAGTCTTTATAGTCTTTTTTTAGACTTAAATAGGACTTTATCCTTTTGCTTTCCTTTGGCTTCTCATTACAGATGTTGGTTAGTTTTTGAGTCACAGTATTGTATTACTTCATTACTTATGGCATTATAAATTGTGCAAAATGCTTGAAGAGGATTTTTTTTAAAGTGTCAAGATTTCATCAAAATTATTCACTAGGAAATTGCCCGTCAAAAATGACGGGAATAAAATTGTAAGGCTGGCAATACTGTTTGCCACACAATGTGAGGCTTTTGCTCCTCTGAGCACCTTTGGTGCTCATCGCGAGCCCAGCGCTGAGCACCTTCTCCCCCCATGTACCACAACTATATATGTGATGAGGAATATGTGTTACTGTCAGGTGCTTATTCAGTGTTGAACTCCAAGTACATTGAAATCTTTTTATGAAGATGGCTAAACACCATGGGCCTCATTCTATTACCGGCCGTAAATCGGCCGTAAGGCTGCGATTCCTTGCGGGGGTTCTGTTAACTCGCGATTCTATTATACGGCCCCGCAAGGATCTCCCCTTACGGCCGGCCGCATATCTTGAAACCGGCCGTAAGTTCTGAAATCTAAAAACGCAAAAATAAATTCAAGCCTGCACTGTACAGCTCTGTAAATGCTAGGGATCATATTGGGGGACATGAGGATTAAAAGTAACCCACTCTCAAGCTTGCACATCAGCCCAAACCCGAGTTCAACTTAACTGTTTATTTTCCGGCTGCGGCGTGGGCGTGTCTGAGGTGCTCCAAGCCCTATGGACTTTTTACATGTATATTTTACGGATATTAAAAAAAAAATATTTTACGGATTTGAGTATAGGGTAATTATGTGCTATTTTTGCTAACACGAATATCACTTTATAGACTCCGCAAAGTGCAGGATGGCTTTATTTGAGCTATTTTATGTGCTTAATTGGTGCTAGCGGGACCTGTTTGCTGCAAGTAAGCTGCGGCTCGTTTTTAGCCTTGCAGACAGGGTTCCCGGAGCAATAAAATCGCAACCAGGCTTTTCTTACGGCCGATTTCCTTGCGGCCGTTTTAGATCAAAGGCTTTCCTCCGGCGCGTTCGGCCGCAAGAGATAGCAAGGCGCCGGCCGCAAGCCTGCTGGAGTCCCCGGCCGGAGGGGAATAGAATAGCCGGAAAGCTTGCGGCCGGTCCTTGCGGCCCCGCAGCGGCTGCGGCCGGTAATAGAATGAGGCTCCATATAATCATCTAATTTATGTTCTATTCTTTTTTACTGGAATCCATTAATATTCATTTTTTTAAAATGTTTAATTAATTTTCTCAATTTATGAGTCTTCATAAAATTAAGATTTCTTACATGCACTTGGCACACTAAACAATGAATGTTTTTAAAATTAATTAAAGTAAATAAAGATAATATTTTCTAGGATGGCTACACATGATATGACCATCTTATTTTTTTCTAGTCTTTCTTACTGGAATTCATTGATCTTTCAGAAATGTATAATGTTTAATTAATTTTCTCAATTTATAGGTCTTGATAAAATTGAGATTTTTTCTGAAAAATCTTTCAAATATGCACTTGTTGTGACTAGCACACTGAGAAGTTCACTATGGACAAACTATATCCCATGTAAATACAGACAGATTCCTATATCACAAGCTGTATCACAATCTCTCATATATATCATTGGAATCAATTTGACATTTCATTAGTGATTTTGCTCCCACTCAAAAATTGGCACTACAATAATTCCTCTCTGGTAATATGTTGTATAGCGACATGGAATATGTTGGCCCGTTAGAAATAAACAATAATATTAATAATATTAATATGTTTCTTTATTCAGTTTCTGTTAAGCAATATTTTACATATATTTATAACTTAAGCATCCAACCATTCATATAGGATATACAGTCCTCTATATATACACAGTCTTCTTGCACAACCTAATATGGATACAACCTAATATTAATACCTGTATTCAGATATGGTTGTGCAAGTGGACTCTGTGTATAAAGAAGACAAAAAAGTGGATTTATGAGAAGTTTTCGGGCTACCAATGGGAAAAATAGAAAGAAGGGGTTTGCTATAGTAGGCACCATTGCTGGATAAACTGTATATAGATCCTTGAGATTTAACAAAGGATAATTCTACAGTTTTTCTTTTAAATATTTTTCATTGGTTTTTATTTGTGTAGCTGTCACAATGTAAATAAATATAAATATAAATATATATATTTTTGTACGTTTTTCTTTTTTTAATTATCATTATTAGTGTTAACAACTCTTATTTATTTCCTATAAATCAATTTTTAATAATTCTAGAATGTCAATATTATCAAAGTTAAATTTACAGTTAAACTGATTTTAATTGTGTTAGTATTATCTCTGAATAGAGTTAATTTGTAATTAAACACTGAAATAATGTTATAATTCACATAGTTTATACTTTAGTTTATGAAAGAGTAAATCTTCAAAGATTGTCCATGGAAGGTGATCCCAAATAAATTAATGCCATAGTTTAGCTCCAGTAGAGTCCATATTCTCTTTGACTGCTTTAAATCATCTATTACTCACTATGGATTCTAGTTAGTTGTTAAAGAACAACAGTCCATGATTTTAGTTAAATAACTATTAAAGAAAACTCAACAAAATGACATCTCCCAACAAATACTGCGAGTAAGAAAATTATAACTTACCTATAATGTTGAAACCTGAAAGTGAGCACAGACAGAAAATAAGAAACTTCATGTTCAAGGAAAAAAATGTCAATCTACTACCTTCTAGCCCGTCTGGTCTTGGGATTATACACAGACTAGTTCTTACTGTGCAGATATTTATATATTGTATTGTATTTATATCATTGTCATGGTGTGTTAAAATCAACAAGGTTTTTGGTGCCATTAAGTTACACTGATATTTATTTACCTGTGTTTTCTTTGGATATGAGAAGATGTGACTGAGCAAATAGTCTGTTTCACTTAATGACTAAATCAAATAGAAAATGGCAGACAATCTATATTATACACCTGCTTCCATTTCTTGGTTATGTTCATTGTTTGCCCGTAAGATCATAAAGCAGCCACATCCTGATCAACTAAGTCTTGTGGACATATTCTAGAAATATAACTCTTTCAATTACAGGTATCCTTTTTCTCTGTCATTCTTTATTTTGTTTTTGTAAATTAGTATAATAAAAAAACTTAAACTGAACAACCTTCCAAATGTAATCAGAAAAGCTTTGGACTTCAACTATATTCCATCCAGCTCCATGCTTCCATTTTTCTTTGTTGTATTGATTTATTTTAAACATTGTTCATAATTTTTACAACATAATGGTTTTCATATACATCATTTTTTCAAGATTATTCTCAATTCTTACTCCACAATTTCTATGCACTTTGGTCTATTAAATAATGTTCTTCATCTAATGATTTTGTATTAATATCTCCTTTTTAATATATAATTATCTGTCTCTTTAATGACATGAATACACTCTTGTTTTAAGTTTTATATTATATTTCAGCATACAATATTCAATGGCAAATGGGGAGGGAAAAGGAGGAACAGAAAAAAGAAAAGGATATTAGATACAGTGAGGGAAAAAAGTATTTGATCCCCTGCTGATTTTTAACATTTGTCCACTGAAAATTTTGCACAACAGAAATTTAAGCACACACAGACTCCAAAAAATTAGAGGGAACATAGCTGGGGAACCAACTTAAGATGTATAAAATAACAATGAGAAAGTGTTTGTAGGATTGTTCTTCTTGAAGGTGGGAAATATTTTTGGCTGACTGAAGCGGGACTTAGAAAAAAATACTTTACAACCTCACAAAAATATGACCTTAACGGCCGAACCACGCGCACCTGAAAACATTAAAAACACAATAAATACACACAAAAAATAAATAAAAAGCTTACCCACAGCAGAGGGGGGGGGGGGGGCACCCAGGACCTCTGCAAGTAAAGGTACACCTCCATTTAAGTCCAATTTCCTGAGTTTAGACAAACGAAAATCCCCTAAGCGAGAGAAAAAATGGCCGCCGAAAAAAACGAAAACGAGGCTACACGGCCCTAAAGCCGCAAAACACCACCAAGCACATACAGCTTTTCAAAAAAGCCGTACGAGGTAAAGATACACTTTTAGTAAGGAAGCTAAATTATCCACACCAGCATACCACATACACATTCGCCGCCATTTCACAACACTAACTTACACAATGCAGAAGTACACAGCTAACCTAATGGCTTCCCCTCGCACACGCAGCCTATTTTATCACACTTACACCGCAGCTCCACAACAGTGCAAACCTACATTGTATGCTGCAGAAACATCGAACAAATTGTCAGCTCTTCAGCATATTGCTTCCTGCATATATAACTTACCAATAGGTAAAGTATATTAATTTATTAATTTATTCATTATTTCATTGGCATACAAAAATACATATACACAAAAAAAAAATATTGCAATAAACACAAAAGACATTCACCGTGCGCCTCACAACGAACGCCAACGCTGCTCATACCACACAAAATGCACCAAGGGACAGCAAAAAGCACATCAGCCCGACCTTACAATAACAGCAAAAGCCCCTGTAATAAAAAATAAAAAAAACATCCAACAGCCGCGCAATGAGCGTCGAAGGTCATCACGGTAAAAAACGCTTTACATTATGTCTAAAACAGCATTCCCTGGCTTACAATTTCATGCCCGTCATTTTTTGACGGGCAATTCGCCAGTCATATATAATAGTTGTCAAACTGCAAATCATTGTCACGCTTTGCGAGCTCGCAAAGTGAGCTCGGAGATCTGCGTCCGCATTTGCAGAGGTGGAGGCTCCAACGTCGGTTGCAATGAGCCAAAGGTTCATTGCAAACCGCAAATGCAGTCCCTCGGGAAGCAAGGGTCCACATTTGCGGAGGTGGAGGCTCTACGCTGCCTCAATCCCGGGACAAATAAAATCCAGAAAAGCACAACTTTGCAAAAAAAAAAAACACCCCGCGGGACTTAGAAAAAAAAATACAATCTGCGGGACTTAAAAAAAAAACACTAACGCGGAAACATGAGCCACGGGACTAAGAAAAAAAATGTAATGAAAAAAAAAATACAAAAACATCACACACAGTTGGGGGGGACAGCCAGGACCTCTGGGGTGAGGTTTCATGCAAATTAAAGTCAATTTTAGTCTGTTTCGTCACTTCAAAATTGGCTAAGCGAGAAAAAAAATGACGGCAGAAAAAATTGAAAACGAGGCTCAACAACCCCAAAGCTCATAAAACACTGACAAGAACGTCCGACTTTTAATTACGACCCGTGGAACTTTAAAAAAAAATAATACGTGGTCACAAAAATACGAGGTTAACGGACGAACTGCGTACATTCAAATACAACACAAAACAAAATACAACAAAAGAAAAATAAGAAAAAAACACACAGAGCATGGGGGTACAGCCATGACATCTGCCACTAAGGTTGAAATCTAATTAAAGTACAATTTAATGATTTTAGACAATTTTAAATAGTTTGGTTAGTCTTTCTTCATAATATAGCCCATCCATTCCCCTTATTTGTTTTATTGCCCTCCTCTGTACTCCATATTCCATAATGAGAGCATACTAGGGATTTGTATAGTGGTAGAATTATTTCTTCCTCCCTTGCTTCTATACCCTTTTTAATACATGCTAATATTTTTTTTGCCTTCACAGAAGCTGCTTGGCATTGAGAACTGGTACCCCTAGATGTAATACATCTAGGGGTACTGAGGGAACTGGGCTCTGTAATATCCAAACCATTATAAATACTTTTCCGAGATTCACTCACCACAATGTTGGAGACTGTGGAGGAAGGAGGAGGAGCGCAGGAAGGAAGTGACCGGGGGCTCTGCTTCTGGTGCTAAACCAGCTACCAATGACAGCAGAGCAAGGAAGGTCCTTCCTGCGTGTAGTAACAAAGAGGGTGTCAGGAGAGACAGAGAGACTGCCAGCTCACACAGGACAGGAGTCAGCAGGTTGGAAGATGTAGAATTCTCTCAATAACTATTGAATGTGCAATATAACATTGAATATGTCCTGTGTGTAGGTAAGTGTGTGTGTGTGTGTGTATGTATGTACATATGTGTGTGTATATGTGTATATATATATATATATATATATATATATATATATATATATATACATTTATAGTTGAATAATCCGAGTATTGCAGTGAATAGTGATACCTTTTTTATTGGACAAACGTATCCATAATAAAGCGACAAGCTTTCGAGAGATAATGCCTCTCTAATGTCAAAAAGTGATACTAATACAAGTATGAACTAAAAACAGTAAACAGAAAGAGATGAAAAAAAATTGGAAAAACAAGAAGAACTAAATTAATTGGCCAGAGTTAAGTGAGAAATAGACCAGCATTGTGAATAATGTCCTGATAGATCAGTAAGTCTATAGATCAGGTTGTAGATAAGAACACAGCAGAGTAAAATAAAGAGCAATACATTTCAGCATAGCATGTAGCTTCCAAAAACAGTAATAGACGGGGGGGGGGGGGGGGGGGGGGAGAGATAAGTGGAATGTATGTGCTATAAGACATTGTTAATGCTCAAATCCTTTGTATTAAAAAATTTAATCATTTTTAATTCAAACGTTTTCCGCTGTTGGATAGTTCTGAAACTCCCTCTGAGTACTTTTTTTGAGGTTCTGGAAGGAGTGATTCTCCTGGGTGAGATGGTGTCTAACTGAAGTACAATAACTGTCTTCATGGTGCTTTTTGATGATGCTTCGATAGAGGTTCATTCACATGTGTGGTTTCCAGCCACTTTAACCAGCGTACATATAAAATAAGTATAACATTTATAAAAATAAGGCTAAGAAGAAGAAAAGAACTCAACTAAAAGAAAAGAGCAAAATCATTTATTATTAATAAAAGAAAATAAATAATCTTCTCCATTATAATTTATTTTCTCAGTTTGCAAACTTTATCTGAGAGAGACATTACATTTTTATGGTTTGCATCTTATTAAATCTCAGGGGCTGTTACCAAGGGTTGGACCATAGGCCCTAACTCCATTTAGTAGTGGAGTTATAGATAGGGATGCAATCCTACAAGGATTTCCATCTAGTGTCTTCTCTAATTAGCTGTTTTCTATTTTATCTTGGTAACTTTACATTACATTCATATCTATCATTGTTTACGAGTTAGCTTGCAAGTATTAGAAGTTGGTTGTAACAGCCCATTTAAATGACTATTTTTAGATATATGGAACACATTCTTAGGGTATGAAGGATGGATTTAATATTGTTTACACCATAATTGCTATCCTCATAAATAATGATAGGGTTCAAGCACAAAACCGTAAAGTCATAAAATGGAGCAAAATACTATTTATTACTTTTTATTAGTGTACTTACCAAGAGCTACAGCAGCAAATGAGTATGTGATCAGGTACAGTTGAAAACCTTGTTAAACAATTCTTGATTTCCAAGTTCAATTCCAAGTCCTAGTTCACAAACCGCAGGTGATACACACGTTTTCATACTGTAGTCAGTTTCTTTACCATCTGCAATGAAAATGTCTTATATTAGCAATCAGTATAATTGCTTTACATTGAGTACAATGTACATAATAAGTGTATTTCTGTTGACAGATTAAACTAATACATCCCTTACTTGAATGTCAGTGAATTGAAAATGTTTACCTCGATTTCTGACTCTCCCGATGAATTCTATACATTTATTCCAAGACCCTCTGCACATCCTTACTTCAGTGGCATTACATTCCTCCAAACCGAGATGAAGTCAGGATGGACATAATCTTCCATTGGGGGTGTCACTGTCATTAGGCGTCACTAGTATAGAGTAACAAACTGGTTACAGATTATAAACATAGATATTGCGGTACATTTACAATAAGAAATTTAAATAAGACTACATCTCACAGCAAATCTGTAATATCTACAATGGGTGTAAACAGAATTGCATCAGACATTTCCTAATATTCATATTCAAAATATTGTTAATAGGTCTTTTGGCATTTTTAAAAAAGCATGTGTGTAGTTAACCAGCTTCTCACTTACTGCACTATTAAAATTAAACAAAAATAAATGTTTTGTTGAATAAATCATATATATAGGCTTGGCTTCGCAAACGAAGATTTAAGAGGGTGGCCACATCTATGGACTCTCTGGTGGCTGAGAAGGCCAATGCGGTACACGCAGACTCAACGGCAGTGGATGCACGGGAAGGCTTGTTCTGGGTTGGTTGCTGCAGTGACATCTTTTTTTCTAAGTCTCCTTTTGTCCTCAAGACTAGCCCTGCATGTGGTTTGATGCCTGATGATCAATACAATAGGCATCAAAGGACTGTTTCAGTGAGTCCTTGTACCTCTTCTTCAGTCCTGTAACGGAGCTGGGACACGCAGTCCAAAATCTCCGCTGGTATACGATAAAATACCCACGAGGCACTACAGTTTCACCATCCCCGACCTCCCATATTGGACGACACACAATTTGGGAGTCAAAGGAATACTGACTTTATTTTGTTATTGCAGAAATATTTATACATCTCTTTGGCCACAGGTAATACACATGCCCATATTTGGCCACACACAATAAACATAAAGAGAACAATAGGGGGGTCACACCTCCCTGGCAACTTTGATACAATCAGACATTGATTCAATTACACTTCTTTGTTCTTATCTGAGAATGAAAACACTTTGGAAAATGCAAGGATCCTTTACAACTTTCTTATCTCTTGAATCTCTGTAACAGGATTATCTATTAGCCTAGGTCTGCAAAAGTCTGGCTAATATTCTGAGCCAATATATTCTGTAGAACATAAAACAACATATCTACAGTACAGCAATGTGATCATATTTTAACCAAGAATTAAATAATCATAAAACAGGGTAAAACAGGGATGGGTTCCGCTACCTACAAGTCCTTCTCTGCCATGATTGCCAGTGGTCAGCTCACCATATAGCACAATCTTTGGAAGCCAATCCTCCTCCATCCTAGAGATGTGTCCTGCACATCACAACTGCTTCTTCAATGGTATGGCCTCAATGACAGTGACTCCTGCCTGGTCTATGATTTCAGTGTTGAAGATGTGGTCATTCCAGTGAATGGTGAGGATGTTGCGGAGGCAACGTTGACGAAAGCACTCAAGAAGTCATAGGTGGTGGCAGTAGGTAACCCACGACTCGGAACCATACAGTAGGATGATCAGCACAACAGCTCGTACACGTTAACCTTTGTGCACTTGTTAAGATGCTTGTTGTTCCAAACCCTTTTATATAACTTGACAAATGTACCATTTGCCTTTGCCAGTCTGTTGTCAATTTCCTTGTCAACCTTTGAGACTGAGGAGATGATGCAACCCAGGTAGGTAAACTGTTGGACTGTTTTCAGCTTAGACTCGCCAATAGTGATGCAAGGAGGACAGCAATTTTCCTGAGGTGCGGTTGGTGACTTCAAACTGACTTCTACACCAAAGAGCAAATGTTCTAGGGAAACAAGGGCAGCATCGTTGTTGAAGAGTAGCTCTCGAAAGAGTCATTCCACTGTCTTTAGTCACCTCAGGCTGAACAGACTGTTGTCTGTGCAGAATCAGATGTAGAGTCTATCCTCAACATCAAGGTCTGTTGTGGCCCTTGGCAGCATCATACTGAAGAATAGTGTGAATAGGGTGGGTGCAAGGACTCACCCCTGCTTCATGCAGTTGCTAATTTGGAAGGGCTCAGATAGGTCATGAAACCTTCTGTAGTCGCCGACATCTGCTCAATTCTGAATTCTTTCCACGAGGTTTGTCCACCGCTGGTTCTGAATTTCTCGAAGCTTTTGTTGGAAGTTGCTGCACACAAGACAGAAGGCTGTTTTTACTTGTATGGGCAAGATGGCTGAGCGACATGCGATTGATGAGCGGATCTCTTTTTCAGCATTAATTCATGGATATCCTGACTCGTCAAACCAGTCTTTGTTTTTCTTTGTGGAAAACCCTAGGACCTCTTCAGAGGTCTGCAGGATGCTGGTTTTGAGATGTTCCCATAGAGCATCTGAGGAGGGATCCGTGAATATGCAATTTTCTAGGCCCCTCTCCATGTGAAGCATGCAGTGATGTCCCTAGAGAAGGCGGTTTGGTTGTTAAATTATGCCATCGTCTCCTGGGTCAGCATCAGGCGACCCATACACCTGAACCGCCTGCATGCAGGAATGAGATTGTCAGTTTCAGTGACAACTTCCACCTGCCGTTTCTCCCCTTTACCATTGCAGGGCTTGAAAATGTTAATTGTTCTAGATTGTTCTATACAATTTAAACAAAAATTAATGTTCTGTTGAATAGATCATATGTATGGGCACAGGGTTCAGAAAAATGTAATCAATGTTTCACTATAACATATTTTTGGGGGATAACGCAACTTACTTACTATTTTAGACTTTATTTAGGCGCATACTTTAGACTTTCTATAGGAGCAAACATATTGTTATTAACAGACATCCTTTTATAAATAGTCCCCTATCTTGCTAATACTGCAGATTTATAGATTTTACAGTGCCTTGCAAAAGTATTCAGCCCCCTTGACATTTTTCGTGTTTTGTTGCCTCAAAACCTGGAATTAACATGGATTGTTTGAGGATTTGCATCATTTAATTTACAGAACAGGCCCACAACTTTGAAAATGTATTTATTTCTTATTGTGAAGCACACAACAAATAGGACAAAATAACAGAAAATGTCAATGTGCATAACTATTCACCCCCCTAAAGTCAATACTTTGTAGAGCCATCTTTTGCGTCAATCACAGCTCCAAGTTGCTTTGGATAAGTCTTTATGAGCTTGCCACATCTTACCACTGGGATTTTTGCCCATTCCTCCTTGCAAAATTGCTCCAGCTCCTTCAAGTTGGATGGTTTGCGCTTGTGAACAGCAATCATTAAGTCTGCCTACAGATTGTCTATTGGATTGAGGTCTGGGCTATGACTCGGCCATTCCAACACATTAACATGTTTCCCCTTAAACCACTCAAGTGTTGCTTTAGCAGTGCCTTTGGGGTCATTGTCCTGCTGGAAGGTGAACCTCCATCCTAGCCTCGAATCACGCACAGAGTGGTACAGGTTTTGCTCAAGAATATCCCTGTATTTAGCACCATCCATCTTTCTCTCAAATCTGACCAGTTTCCTAGTCCCAGCTGCTGAAAAACATCCCCACACCATGTTTCACTGTGGGGATGGTGTTCTTTGGGTAATGACATGTGTTGGGTTTGCGCCAGACATACGATTTTCTTTGATGGCCAAAAAGTTCAATTTTAGGCTCATCAGACCAGAGCAGCTTCCTCCATACATTTTGGTAGTCTCCCACATGCCATTTTGCAAACTCAAAACGTGCCATTTTGTTTTTTGCTGAAAGTAATGGCTTTCATCTGGCCACTCTGCCATAAAACTATAATAAAGAAAAATTATGATCTATATTGGTAGTATCCTGGGTGCTTTACACCCCTTAATGTATCAAAAAAGTTTATGTAAAAAGAGAAAAAAAAAACTTTATTGGATACTATTGATCCAGAAACTAAGCCGATTAAAATGTATAGACATAACGTATAGATACCCCAATCATATTGAGTATGATTTGTTAAATCTTGTTGTATTCTGTATTCATACCATAAACTGTGCTACAAAATCCTCATAAATCAGAATATACTGATACTCCTGTTAATACAGGATATACTGATAATCATAGGATAGTGCAGCAATGTGTAAAAAGTGTGAGTATCTATATACATATAAAAACTGGTATACATAAAAATAAAATCTGTTACCTTAGAAAGTACTTAGGTGGATTGAAAGTATATACAATCATAAATGAATGGCTCTATAGATTCACTATAACGTTGACTATTTCAAGGAGAGAATGGCACTATTGGATATGAGCTAAACAAAACACATATAGCAATATACTTGCTGTTCAGTAGTGAAGCTCTCCAATATAATTCTCCATAGACTCTCTATTGTCAATGAATCATAAAGATATTGAATATATGAATAAAGTGATAGTTGAGCCAATATAATTGTAAAAAGGAAAAATAACACTCCAAAGAGTGTTTGTACTTAGCTTCCAGTGTTCTAAGGTTCAGAAGGTTGCGAAAAATGATGCCAACGGGCCGTTTCGTCCCTCCACGGGGACTTTTTCAAAGGCTTTTGACTTAACTCTGCCATAAAGCCCAACTCTATGTAGCGTACGACTTATTGTCGTCTTATGTACAGATACTCCAGTCTCTGCTGTGGGACTCTGCAGCTTCTCCAGGGTTACCTTAGGTCTCTGTGCTGCCTCTTTGATTAATGCCCTCCTTGCCTGGTCCGTGAGTTTTGGTGGGCGGCCGTCTCTTGCAGGTTTGCTGTTGTGCCATGTTCTTTCCATTTGGTTATGATAGATTTGATGGTGCTCCTATCAAATATTTGGATATTTTTTTTATAACCTAACCCTGACTTGTACTTCTCAACAACATTGTCCCTTACTTGTTTGGAGAGTTCCTTGGTCTTCATGGCAGTGTTTGGTTAGTGGTGCCTGTTGCTTAGGTGTTGCAGCCTCTGGGGCCTTTCAAAAAAGGTGTGTATATGTAATGACAGATCATGTGACACTTAGATTGCACACAGGTGGACATCATTTCCCTAATAATGTGACTTCTGAAGGTAATTGGTTGCACCAGAGCCTTTTATGGGCTTCATAACAAAGGGGGTGAATACAAACGCACCTGCCAATTTCCTGTTTTCTATTTCTAAAAAATAGTTTTATGTATATATTTTTCTCATTTCACTTCATCAAGTTAGACTATTGTGTTCTGATCCATCACATACAATTCAGATTAACAAAACATTGAACTTAAGTTTGTAATGTAACAAAACAGGTGAAAAGTCAAGGGGGGTGAATGTGACTGACGAGTGCTCTGTCATTTGTGACATTTCACAGGGAAACAACAGTAATGTGTGGGCCCAAGTTTCAGATAAATCTGAGCACTATCAAGATGGAGGTCACTATCATAGAGGGATCTGTTACTACATGAATTACTGCATCAGTAGGAAAAAAATAGAAAGCCTAGAACATTAGTAAGTTGTATTAACTTAATATGTTAATAGTTTACAATTACAAAAAACATATTTTAAAGCGGAATATTGAAGAATGTTGACTTTAATGATCATATTTGTGTACAAAAGCCAATATGTGCAAATGCCAACAATAGTAAGAAAAAAATATGAATTCTTAATTTTTCCAATTTAACAAACAAAATGTATGAACATGTGTACACACACACATTGTCACATATCCTGTTAATTTGGCCTTATTTTTAATATGTTAATCCCTTCAGAGGTACCCTTGTCTTGTCTTTTTCTCTATTCAGGCTAATTATAATAATTAATCATTTATATTCAGAATTAAATGAGTTAAGACAGTTGCCGCTTGAGTGAAAAAGCAGTATATTAAAAATGCATTAAATTAGTAAAAGTGAATAGAGATAGTGTCGAAAACAACAGTTCCTTCATTTATTCTCAAGTTAATCATTATACAAACAAAAACAAAATGTCTGTCATGATCAAGAGAAAATATGAAAACAATAGTAATAAATTAAGGTACCACAAAAGTTGCCATATGTGCTCTGCACCATCAGTTAGACCAGGGGTGTCCAAACTCGGTCCTGGATGGCCGCACCCAGGTCTTGATTTTTATTTGAATATATCCTTCCTGTGCACAGGTGAGTCAATCAGGATGACTGAAGAAGTGATTGACTCACCTCTGCACAGCAGGGATATCATCAAATCCAGGAATGTGTGTGGCCCTCTAGGACCGAGTTTGGACACCCCTGAGTTTGGGGGTGGAAAATCATGTGGAAAATTGGTTTACATTTTTGGGACTGATCAAAAATTTATTTCATATTGTCATTCTAGTTTTGGCTTTGAAGCATCCAACCATAACCTGCATAAATAATAAGTCTGAAGTTTAACTGTAACACATCAGTCATATGTGTGTTAGTAAATACATTAGTTAATTTAAAAAAAAAGTGGAAGTTATTGATTTTGAACGAATGACTTACTAATGAAAACATTTTATGAAACTCAATTTTCACTAGACCAACACACTCTGCTTTAAAACTGGGTAAAAGCAAAAGTAAATTTTATTATTTCTTGAACTATATATATTTATATTAAATAATGATGTGAACTGTGAACTGTGAGCTAGTTATTTATAATATATATTTATATCTATATATAAAATAAGTAGTACATTTGTGCTCACATTAGAATGTCAAAATAAGTTAGAAAACATATTTCATTTTCAGAAATCCAAGAAATCCAGTTATTGCACTACAAGCTGGGAACCTAGGCAGGGGCGTGCAAATGTGCCCACAAAGACTTTGCTCTTTAATCCAATACCATTTCAAACATAGCTCCTTTAAGGCATATGCATGCTGTTTTTTTAAGCAAAGCTAAGGATGAATTATGTACAAGACAGAAAACCTACCAATTGACAGCAGTTTCAAGGTTACTGCCCATCATGAGTGTAGGGCCAGTTCCTAGTTACATAGTAGTTACATAGTAATTGAGGGTGAAAAAAGACTTTTAGCCCAAGTTCAACCTTTTACGATCTCCCCTGATCTGCAATATGCATATTAGTTGTTACTTGATCCAGAGGAAGGCAAACAGAAAAAAAAAACAAGTGAAACTTTGCCAATTGTCTCAAATAAGAAAAAAATAATTCCTTCCTGACCCCAGATACTGGTGATCAGATTCCTCCCTAGATCAATTCATCCCTCTCTAATGGACCAAGATAACCCTGAATGCCCTTTTTAATTAAACATATATACAATCCCTTTTTAAAGTGATCTATTGAATCCGCTGTCACCACCTCCCTTGGTAGAGAATTCCACAGATTAACCACCCTTAAGGTGAAGAACCCTTTTCTTTCTTTAAGGTGGAATCTTTTTACTTCTAACCTCAAAGGATGTCCTCTTGTCAGTTGAAAACCTCTTGGCACAAAAAGCTCACTTGACAAATCTTTATACCGACCCTGGATGTATTTATATAAGGTAATCGTATACCCTCTTAGACACCTTCTTTCTAGAGAAAATAAGTTTAAGTTAGTTAGTCTCTCTTTATAACTTAGCCCCTCCATTCCCCTTATTAGTTTTGTAGCCCTTCTCTGTACTTTTTCCATCTCTAAAATGTCCTTTTTATAAACTGGTGCCCAAAACTGTACTCCATATTTCAAATGAGGGTGTACTAGGGATTTGTATAGTGGCAGAATTATATTTGTTTCCCTTGCTTCTATACCCTCCTTAATACATGCTCATAGTTTATTTGCCTTTGCAGCTGCTGCTTTGCATTGAGAACTGTTATGTAGGTAGTTGTCCACAAACACTCCCAAATCCTTTTCAATATCAGATACCCATAGATTTGCTTCATTAAGTTAATAGATTGCATGGTTATTTTTCCTTCCCAGATGCATAACCTTACATTTATTCATATTAAATCTCATCTGCCATTTAATTGCCAATTTCTCTAATTTATGCAAATCCCTTTGAAGGGAAAGTACATTGTTTTCTGATTTAATTACCTTGCACAACTTCGTGTCATCAGCTAAAATTGAGACACTACTTTCCAATCCCACTTCCAAGTCGTTAATATATATGTTAAAAAGATGTAGGACCTAATACTGAGCCCTGAGGAACCCCACTTACCACATTAGTCCAATCCAAGTATGTTCTATTTACAACAACCCTTTGTTTCCTGTCTTTTATCCAGCTCTCAATCCATGTGCATATATTTACTGCAATTTCTGTATCCCTTAGTTTGCACAATAGTCTCCCATGTGGTACTCTATCAAAAGCCCTTGAAAAATCTAACATCCACTGAGTTGCCTTGATCCAGGTTCCTACTAACCTCCTCATAGAAAGGTTGTTTGACTCGACCTATCCTTCATAGACCCATGTTGGCTCCTACTTATAATGCTGTTTGAATAGACATACTCTTGTATCTCATCCCTTATTAACCTTTTTAAAAGCTTTTGCCACTACAGACGTGAGGCTTACAGGTCTATAATTCCCCGGATTTGCTCTTGCCCCCTTCTTAAATATAGGTATCACCTCCGCTTTTCTTCAGTCATCTGGTAGTGACCCAGTGTTTAGTGAATCCTGAAAAGTTAAATATAATGGTTTGGCGATTACAGAACCCAGTTACCTCAGTACCCTTGGATGTATTCCATCAGGACCTGGGGCTTGACATTTATTTTTTCCATCCTCTTTAGGATTTCTTCCTGCGTTAACCAATTATTTGGTGAAGGTAGTGTAGCCCCATTATGATGCAGTGACCCAACCACTGGTACCCCCCTAGTGTATACCGAAAAAAATTACCTATTTAGCTCATCTGCCTTTTCTTGGTCACTAATTGTCAGATGGCCTGTTTCACATTGTAATGCTCCTATAGTTTCCATCCTGGCCCTCTTCCTGTTTATATAGTTAAAACATGTTTTAGGGTTAGTCTTACTCTCTTTTGCAATTAATTTTTCATTTTCTATTTTAGCCAGTCTAATAGCACTTTTGCTGCCTTGGTGATTTCCTTGTACTTCCGTAAAGCAGGCTCTGTCCCAACTTGTTTGTATAATTTAAATGCCTGTATTTAATCTGTATCTTGATCTTTAAATTATTGTTAAGCCATGTTGGATGTGATTTACTGCTTTTACTTTTATTCCCACATGGTATATACCGATGTGTATGTATATTTAGTAAGGATATAAATGTTGTCCATTTATGTTCAGTATTTTTACCTGTCAGTTCTTTGTTCCAGTCTATACTTTTTATTGCTGCCATTAGACCATCAAAATCTGCCCTTTAAAAATTAAGAGTTTTTGTTGGCCCCTACAGTTTTGTTTTTTTAATTCAATCTCAAATGACACTGTGTTGTGATCACTGTTTCTCAAAGGTTGCCCTATTTCAACATTTGATACCATATTAATATTTTTTGTGATGACTAAATCCATTATAGCCTCATTTCTAGTAGGTTGTTGTATAACCTGGGACAGATAAGGATCCCTCAGTGTACTCAAGAACCTGCCCCCCTTAGCTGAACTGCTGGTCTCACGTATCCAGTGTATTTCAGGGTAATTCAAATATCCCATTATTAAAACTTGCCCATGCTTAGCTGCATTTTCAATCTGTAACAGTAATTGCATTTCCTCACTTTGAATTATATTTGGGGGTTTATAGCATACTTATACCAATATTCTTTTGGAATTTGCTGCTCCACTGTTTAACTCTACCTACAAAGATTCAACATTATAACTAGTTCCAGTAAGAATATCTTCCCTGACTGTAGGCTTAAATTCAGGCTTCACATACAGGCAAATCCTTCCACCTCTTTTACCATTGCACCTATCTTATATGTTATACCCATCCAGATTAACAGTCCAGTCATGAGATTCATCCCACCATGCTTTGGTAATGCCTTTTAAATCCATTTTTTTGTTAATTGCCAATAATTCTAGTTCTCCCATGTTCCCTGGCAAGCTTCTGGCATTAGTAAGCATATATCTTATGTTATGAGTTTGTAGTTTTGAGGTGCCTGCCTCTGTACTTGAATTACTTAGTAATACCTCCCTATTGACTATACTAACCCTCCCCATCTCCTCCCCCATGAGTAATTAATTCATCCCTTATACCCTCTACATTTTCTACCCCATTACTTCTATCTAGGCTTCCCCCCACCTATTAGTTTAAAAACTACCCCAGCCATTCTACCATCCTTTCCCCTAGCACAAAAGCTCCCTCATCACTAAGGTGCAATCCATGACTGCTGTAGAGATTTTACCGAAGTGAGAAGTCAGCCCAGTGCACTAAAAACCCAAACCCCTCCTTAGTGCACCACATCTTTAGCCATGCATTAACCTCCCTAAGCTCCTTCTGTCTCCCTGGGATAGCACGTGGCACTGGACGTATCTCAGAAAATATTACCTTGGAGTTCCTTCCCTTAAGCTTGTTCCAGAATTCTCTAAAATCATTCTTTAGGACACTCCATCTTCCCCTAACTTTGTCATTGGTACCAATATGTACCAAGACCGACGGTTCATTTCTAGCCCCTCACAATAATTTATCCACAACATGCCGAACCCGAGCACCCGGGAGACCGCAAACTGTTTGATTGCTGGGATCTGGGTGACAAATCACCCTGTCTACCTTCCTAATAATAGAGTCCCCTACCATTAAAATCTGTCTGTTGCTCTGCCTATACTGCCCTCCCACCCCTCCAGTAGAACTATTCTCCCGGCTGTTACAGGGAACAGCTCTATCTGGCATTGCTATTCCTGAATGGACATACCCAACAGTTGAAATGTCTCATAATTACAAATTACAAAAAATACTAAACAATTTGCCTTTTTTTAACTCCCTCCTTTAAACAGTCACACACAAGTCCCAAACCTATATGCAATTTTTACCCAGATAAAAACACTCCCCTCTCACCTGTACCAAATCACTGCACACAGGAAATAAACACACTTTACGTGTCTGATCAAATCAGATGCAGTCCTATCCTACCTGTGTGACAGATTTTGTAGGGTGGTAATTTACAACATCAATTATTTAATAAATGGTGGGCAAAATAGCGACAGAAGGCTCCACCATACAGTAGTACAGTAAATAAATAATACTTTTTAGTACATTTGAATGTCTAAAATAAGTTAAAAGACTTCAGAGTACAAAGAGTTCACTCTTTAATATATATATATATATATATATATATATATATATATATATATATATATATATATATACTAGCGACTTGCCCATCAAAAAATGATGGCAACAAAATTGTAAGACAGGTAATGCTGTTTGGTACACAAAGTACCGTATATACTTGAGTATAAGCCAAGTTTTTCAGCCCTTTTTTTAAGGCTGAAAAGGGCCCCCTCGGCTTATACTCGAGTCAGTCGCCCCCCGTGTCTCTCTAACCCCCCGTCTCTCTCTAACCCCCCTGTGTCTCTCTAACCCTCCCACCGTGTCTCTCTAACCCTCCCCTGTGTCTCTTTCCCTCCCCCATCTCATTCTAAACCCCCTCCTCATTCTAAACCCCCTCCTCACTTTACCCCTCTAAATACCTCCCCCTCTTCCTTTCCCCTCACTTACCTCCATCTGCAGCTGCTCCTCCACTCTCCAAGCTCCTTCCTGTGTCGGGTCCCGGCATATGCTAATGACGTGACGTCACATGCGCGCCACGTCATTAGCATTGGCCGGGTCAAGACGCAGGAAGGAGCGTGGAGGAGCGGAGGAGCAGCTGCAGATTGAGGTAAGTGAAGGCAAAGGGAGAGGGGGAGGTATTTAGAGGGGTAAAGTGAGGAGAAGGGTTTAGGATGAGGAGGGGTAAAGTGAGGATGGGGGTTTAGGATGAGGTTGGGGGGTTGAAGATGGGGGTGTTTGAGGATTGGGGGGTTGAGGATGAGGATGGGGGTTGAGGTTGAGGAGGGGGGGTTGAGGATGGGGGTTGAAGAGAGAGGTTTTGGAGGGGGGCTGAGAAAAGAGGTTGAGGAGGGAGGTTGAAGAGGGGGGTTTAGGATGAGGAGGGGGGTTGATGATGGGGGTTGAGGAGGGGGGATTGAGGATGGGGGGGTTGAAGTTGAAGAAGGGGGTTGAGGTTCAGGAAGGGGGATGAGGAGGGAGGTTGAGTAAGGGGGTTTAGAATGAGGAGGGGGGTTGAGGAGGGGGGTTGAGGATGAGGATGGGGGTTGAGGTTGAGGAGGGGGGTTGAGGTTGAGGAGGGGGGTTGAGGATGAGGAGGGAGGTTGAGGAGGGAGGTTGAGGAGGGAGGTTGAAGATGAGGAGGGAGGATGAGGAGGGAGGTTGAGGATGAGGAGGGGGGTTGAGGAGGGGGGCTGAGGAGGGTGGTTTAGGATGAGGAGGGTGGGTTGAGGATGAGGATGATTGGTTGAGGATGAGGGGTTTGAGGATGAGGAGGAAGGTTGAGGAGGGGGTTGAGGATGAGAAGGGGATTGAGAATGAGGTGGGAGGATGAGGAAGGGGGTTGAGGAGGGTGATAAGGGAGGGGGGAAGAGGCACAGGGAAGAGAGGGGGGAAGAGACACAGGCAAGGGAGAGGGGGGAAGAGACACAGGGGAGGGAGAGGGGAGAAGAGACACAGGGGAGAGAGAGGGGACACACAAGAAAAGGGCACACAAGAGGGGGGCACAAGAGGGACACAGGGGGCAGCACATTTCCCACCCTCGGCTTATACTCAAGTCGGCTTATACTCAAGTATATATATACAGTTGTGCTCAAAAGTTTGCATACCTTGGCAGAATTTTTCCCAGTATTTTGTGGTAAAATAGGTGCCTCGGCTTATACTCGGGTCGGCTTATATTCGAGTATATACGGTAAGTATTTTGGTTGTGTGAGTACCGTCGGCGCTTATTGCGAGCCTGTTGGTTGGTGTATGTTTGGTTATGATAGATCCTTTGGCGATCATTGTAAGGTTTACGCTGATAGCCTTTTGGTTCGCATTGTGAGCCTCTCCCCTGGTGTAGTTGTGGTCCTGTAAACACCGTTTGCGCGCTTTGTGAGTCGTGCGCTGATCACCTTTAGTGTTTAATGTGATTCTGTAATTTTTTTATTTTGTTTTCTCTGTGTATGTATTATTTTTATGTAAATTAATAATTATTAAAGTTATAAATTAATATACTTTACCTATTTGTAATTAATATATGCAGGAAGCATTGTGCTGAAGAGCTAATAATCTGTTTCAATGTTCCTTCAGCATACAATGAAGGTTTGCAGTGTTGGTGAGCTGAGGTGTAAGTGTCAGGAATGTGTGCAGTGTGTAGTGTAAATAGGCTGCGTGCTTGGGGGGAAACCGTTTGTTTAGCTGTGTAGTTCCGCATTTTGTAATGGTAATGTTATTAGTTTGCAGTTAGTGTCATAAAATGGCGGCGATTGTGTATGTGTTAGGCGGGTGTGGAGCGTTTAGTGTGCTTCCTAATAGTGTATTTAGTAGGTCATACGGGTCTGTGTAAAAGGCGTATGTGCTTGGCGGTGTTTTGCGTGCTTAGGGGTCGTGTAGCCTCGTTTTCGTGTTTTCCGGCTGCCATTTTTTCTCTTGCTTAGGGGATTTTCGAGTGGCGAAAATCTTAAAATTCTATTTAAATTGGCGTGTATCCTCATTTCCAGACGTCCTGGATGTCCCCCCTTGCTGTGTGTGTATTTTTTTTATTTTGTATTTAGTGTGTTTTTTGTGTTTTTCGCTGTGCGTGTTGCAGCAGTTAAGTTCATATTTTTTGTGGCTCGTATTGGTGTGGAGCATTTAGCGTGCTTCCTAAAAGTGTATTTAGTAGTTCGTATGGGTCTGTGTAAAAGCGAAAATCTTTAAATTCTATTTAAATTGGCGTGTAACCTCATTCCCAGATGTCCTGGCTGTACCCCCTTGCTGTGTGTTTTTTTGAAAAAAAATGTTGTATTTAGTGTTTCTTTTTGTGTTTTTCGCTGTGCGTGTTGCGGCCGTTAAGTTCATATTTTTTACGCCTCTTATTTTTTTTTTCCCTCAGTGGCGGCTTTATTTTCTAAGTGTTACAGGCCGTCATTTTTATAGGCGATTTTTTCAAAGTGCTACGGGTCTCGCACTTTGAATTGTGTTTTTGAGTTGTGTGTTGATGTGTAGATCCACAGGTTGTAGGTATGATGCGCAAGAACTATATATGTGATATATATATATATATATATATATATATATATATACAGTATATACCGTATATACTTGAGTATAAGCCGAGTTTTTCAGCCCTTTTTTTAAGGCTGAAAAGGGCCCCCTCGGCTTATACTCGAGTCACCACCCCTGTGTCTCTCTTTCCCCCCGTGTCTCTCTTTCCCCCGTGTCTCTCGTTCTGCCTGTGTCTCGCTTTCCCACCTGTGTCTATCGTTCCCCCCTGTAGCTCTTTCCCTCCCCCTCCCTTATCATTCTTAACCCCTCATCCTCATCCTCAACCCCCCCATTCCTCAAACCCCCCATCCTCATCCTCAACCCTCATCCTCAACACCCCCATCCTCAACCCCCCCTCCTTATCCTAAACCTCCCTCCTCATCCTAAACCCCCCTCCTAAAGGTTGAGGATGGGGAGGAGGGTTAAGGATGAGGAGGGGGGTTTAGGATGAGGAGGGGGGTTGAGGATGGGGGGGTTGAGGAGGGGGGGTGAGGATGGGGGGTTTGAGGATGAGGATGGGGGGTTGAGGATGAGAATGGGGGGTTGAGGTTGAGGAGGGGGGTTAAGGTTGAGGAGGGGTTGAGGAGAGAGGTTGAGGAGGGGGTTGAGGAGGGAGGTTGAGGAGGGCAGTTGAGGAGGGAGGTTGAGGATGAGAAGGGGACTGGAGGGGGGATGTTGAGGAGGGAGGTTGAGAAGGGGGGTTGAGGAGAGGGGTTGAAGAGGGGGACGGTGGTTGAGGAGGGGGGTTGAGGAGGGAGGATGAGGAGGGGGGGTTGAGGATGAGGATGGGGGTTGAGGTTGAGGAGGGGGGTTGAGGAGAGAGTTTGAGGAGGGGGGTTGAGGAGGGAGGTTGAGGAGGGCGGTTGAGGAGGGAGGTTGAGGATGAGAAGGGGAGTTGAGGAGGGAGGTTGAGGAGGGAGGTTGAGGAGGGGAGTTGAGGAGGGAGGATGAGGAGGGAGGATGAGGAGGGAGGATGAGGAGGGGGTTGAGGATGGGAGTTGATAATGGGGGGATGAGGAGGGAGGTTGAGGATGAGGGGGAATGAGGAGGGAGGTTAAGGAGGGAAGTTGAGAAGGGTGGTTTAGAAGGGGGGTTGAGGAGGGCGTTTGAGGAGGGGGAGGGTGGTTGAGGAGGGGGTTGAGGAGGGAGGATGAGGAGGGAGGTTGATGAGGGGGTTTGAGGAGGGTGATAAAGGAGGGGGAGGGAAAGAGACACAGGGAAAGGAGGGGAGGGAAAGAGACACAGGGAAGAGAGAGGGGTGAAGAGACACAGGGGAGGGACAGGGGGAAGAGATACAGGAAAGGGAGAGGAGGGGAGAGACACAGGGGAGGGAGAGGGGGGGAGAGACACAGGGGAGGGAGAGAGGGGAAGAAAAACAGGGGAGAGAGGGGACACAGAAAGGGGAACAGAGGGCACACAAGAAGGGGACACAGAGGGCACAAGAGGGTCACAGGGGGCAGCACATTTCCCACCCTCGGCTTATACTCAAGTCGGCTTATACTCGAGTATATATATACAGTTGTGCTCAAAAGTTTGCATACCTTGGCAGAAATTGTTAAATGTTTGCATTTATTTTGAAAATATGACTAATCATGCAAAAAAATATATATTTTTTAGAAGGATAGTGAATATATGAAGTTATTTATTATCACATAGTTGTTTGGCTATTTTTTAAATCATGTTGATAACAGAAATCACCCAAATGGCCCTGATCAAAAGTTTTCATACCCTTGAATGTTTGACCTTGTTACAGACACACAAGGTAACACACACAGGTTAAAATAGCAATTAAAGGTTCATTTCAAATTGCAATGTGTATCTGTGTATCAATAGTCAATTAGTTTGTTAGCTCTCATGTGGATGCAATGAGCAGGCTAGATACTGAGCCATGGGGAGCAGAAAAGAACTGTCAAAAGAACTGCATAACAAGGTAATAAAACTTCATATAGATGGAAAGGGATATAACATTATCCAAAGTGTTGAAAATGCCAGTCAGTACTGTTCAGTCAATTATTAAGAAGTGGAACATTTGGGGATTTCTTGATACCAAGCCAAGGTCAGGGAGACTAAGACAGATTTCAGCCACAACTGCCACAAGAATTGTTCGAAATACGAATACCCACAGGTAACCTCAGAAGCTGATATAATACGCTAATACTTGAACAAAAATGAGCTGCATAGTCGAGATGCCAGAAAGAAACCTTTACTGCGCCATTGCAACAGCACTTTCCAGTATGACAATGACCCTTTTCTATAGGACAAAGATATTCCGAATTTTTAATATATGATCATTTATGAAATGATCACAGTTGTCTGAAAAGACCAATATTTATGAATCCTAAAATGCCTTTCTTTCTATGGGAATCTGAAATCAGTATTGACAAAGAGGGTCTGCTCTCGAAAAGCTCCTCATAAAGATTATAAATATGTTTGTCCATTAGAAAATGTATCACTGTATACTGAGATACTCTGATTATTCATCTAGAATAAGGGACAATGACGGCTACCTCACTTCTCATATATATATATATATATATATATATATATATATATATATATATATATATATATATATATATAGTAAATAAATAGTACATCTGTGTTCAAATTTGAATGTCTAAAACAAGTTAAAAAACCTGCTTCCAGCTCAGAATTCCGAGAAAAACAGTTATTACACTATTATTATATATGTGTGTGCGTCTATACAGAATTTGTCACATAATATAATTCACATAAACAAAAAATACAAGCAAACAGTATCTCATACTGTCAAAAGCTGTATTATATAACCTAAAAATATGTTTCTAATTTTTAAAACAGTAATGAAATATCTGTCTGGGTAGATTCAAACTCAGGACCTTTAGTTATACAGGAAGCTGCTTTACTGACTGAGCTATTTCTTCAGCTTTTGCTTTTGCTTCTAGAAAATGACTAGGTAGTTACAATTAGTCAGTCACAGTCTGATTCAATCACCTGAATCTAATTAATTATTCATTGTTTGGCACGGTATAGAGTTAATTATTCATTCAGGCATAGCTAACTCACTGAAACAGACAGACTTCAATTGATCATAACTCCACCAATTTAGCATCAATTTTCAAAATGAAAAAAAAAATCCTTATACTTTTTACCCTCTATCTAATGGTGCAAAGCACATAAAGGGGACTTTTGTGGTCCTTTAAAGGCTGTAACTTTTTATTTTAATCTGTGAACTCAAGTTTTTTAAAACAACATTGTATAAATATGCCACTTTAGTGGTCTTTTAACTATGTATATGTGACCATCACTTTCTTATTTCTAAGTCAGCTCACATACCATTAAACTTCCCAGCATTGCAGCAATTCCCGGAGCAGCATTCTATGTTCTGTGCAAGAAATATCCCACTAGCAGAAGCGTGGAGTTGTGTGTCACAGGGTAAGTTGCCGGCACAACCTTTGTAAAATTAATATTGAAGTTCCATCTGTGATAAGAAAAAAAAAGGAAAAATATAAAGCTGATGTAAGAGATGTCACTATCATTTCAACCTGACATCAGGGGCCTTTACCTATTTACAATACAAAGAATCTGAAAATACTGCATTTATAATATTATATAATTGCACGCTGATTATTAATACTATTTCTACCTATTTCTATTTATTTAATTATGGTAAAATGTGCTTGTAAAAAAAAAGTACAGTATGCCTCTCCTTATTGTTTTTATTCTTATTTCAGTATATTTTATAACATTGCACATTTGTGGTAGAGATCTTGTTTATCAAAATAAAACATTCACATATTTTTGCCCATAGAGATATTTGTATTGAAGTGTTATCTTTAAATTTCCTACAAATGGAAACAATATGAAATACAAATATTTTAACTTCCATCATATTTAGATTTTCACTAAATAAATAATCAATACATTTTCAAACAGATTTAACCGCTTATCTCTTCTCACTTTGACTGTACGTATTACTCTAGTAGTTGGGTGCCACAAAATCACACAAGATTCTAATGTTGTTTAAATTTTTTTAATTTTTTTTTCTGTTTATGAATATATTAAACAGTATGCATAATCTCTATTCGCTATCTCTATTTTATGCTAATAAAATATATAACTATTCAAAATATCTATGAAAAAATATGTGCATTAGCAAAAAAAAAACAACAATATTTCTGGAGAGAACAGAAATACCACTGTATAATTAGCAGTACATAAAAAGTCTTAACTCACTTTTCTTAAATGTTTCTGAGATTGTTATACATTTGGAATCCTTAGGACAGGAAATTTCTTCTGCTTTGCATGTTTCATTGCCAGATTGGTTGCAGGAGAAGCAAAAAGTACCATCAGCTAAAGAAGAAAATATTTTTTAAACATAACCTTTGGCTCCAGTTCATTTATAAGCATAGAATTAGATATTTCCCAGAAAACTCATGTAACTGGTTAATGTTTTCTCCCCACTCGTAGCAGTTGTTATTTATCAAATGTAACAATTTAATTAGAAAATATAGAGCCCGATTCAATTGAGCTTTCACATGTTACTGTAGCCCGTAAGTGAGGTCGCGGGTTAATTTGCTATTCAACAGGCACCAAACGGGTTACGAGTTACGGTCTAGAAAAAATTGTGATGGTTAAACCCATAACTTACAGCCTCCCGAAGCCTTTGATCTTTCTCTTGCAAGAGTTACGATGGCTAAAATCACAAATCGCTATTCAATTGCTCAATTTCCCCAAGCCCGCAAATGGTTTCACACCTTAAATGGCAAAAGAAGGAGAAAGTCCTAGGAGTGCTAGAGAGGACCCGCAAGTGCGTTAAACACCTATTCGTAGCACTGTAAATGTAAATAAAGAATCAATACTGCACTGTAAATAACGGGGAAAGCGATGATAGACATTAGAATTAATTGCACAACAGTCTCAAGCCCACAAATCGCCAGTATATTAGATTTATTTGTATGTTTCATTTTGGGGTTTTATCAATCTTGGATATTAATGAATTAATACATATCAGGCCACCCACATGGACTAGAATAGTATTGGCATTCATTTTCATAATTCTTTATTTTGTAGGTTGGCGAATCTAATTGAACATCTGACCCGCAAACCTAATTGATTGACATGTAACCTCCATGTTTTACTGCTGTAATAATGACAGTCTAATTTTCAATTGGCTGATTTAAAATGGACGGTTACAGGTTTGCTTCATTGATCATGTTCCCGCCCTTAACTGCTACGAACCAGTGCATGATTTACGAAGTCAGCTTTGGGCCAGTAACTTGCGGGCTTGAGCAATTGAATAGCTCCAGATTCACGAACGGGTGCCCGCAACACACCCGCAGACATATGGCCTACTGCGATCGAGGTGCTGGCTTGGAATTGAATCGGGCCCCTAGTATATGCAATTGTGTCACAATAAAGTCACTGGCCCTCATTCTATTATCATCCGTAAATCGGCCGCAAAGCTGCGATTCCTTGCGGGGCTCCCGTTACCTTGCAATTCAATTATATGGCCCCGCAAGGATATCCCCTTACGGCCGGCCGTATATCTTGCAACCGGCCGTAAGCTCAGAAATCTTTAAAAGCAAAAATAAATTCAAGACGGCACTGTAAAGCTCTGTAAATGCTAGGGATCATAATGGGGGACATGAGGATTAATAGCAACCCCCTCTCAAGCTTGCACATCAGCCCAAATCCGAGATTACATTAACTGTTTATTTTCCGGCCGCAGCATGGGCGGGTCTGAGGTGCTCCAAGCCCTCTGGACTTTTTACATGGATATTTGATATAAATTCAAATAAAATGTATTTACGGATTTGAGTGTAGGGGAATGTTGTGCTATGAATGCTAACACCTACAATCACTTTATAGTCTCCTCAGAGTGCAGGATGGCTTTATTATGGCTTTATTATGTGCTTATTTGTGTGCCTGCGGGACCTTTTTGCTGCAAGTAAGCTGCAGCTCGGTTTTAGCCTTGCAGAGAGGGTTCCCGGAGCAATTGAATAGCAACCAGGATTTTCTTGCGGCCGAAACTCTTGCGACCATTTAAGATCAAAGGCTTTCCTCCGGCGCGTGCGGCTGCAAGGGATAACAAGGCGCCGGCCGCAAGCCTGCCGGAATCCCCGGCCGGAAGGGAATAGAATAGGCAAATAGCTTGCGGCCGGTCCTTGCGGCCCCGCATCTCCTACGGCCGATAATAGAATGAGGCCCACTAAGTTTAACTGTGTTAGTATTGTCTGTGAATCATGTGAATTTTTAAATAAACAGCATAATAATTTTGTAATTCACATAGCTATACTTCAGGAAAAAAAAAGAGTAAAAACGTAATCTTGTCCAGTGAGAAAAAGTAATGAGCGCAAGAAAATAATAACTTACCTATAATGTTGAAACCAGAAAGTGAGCACAAACAGAGAATAAGAAACTTCATGTTCAAGGAGAAATATTTCAACCTATTAACGTCAACCTCCTTTGGTCTCAGGATCATACACAGACTATTTCTTACTATGCAGATATTTATATATTGTCTAAGCATGATGTGATAAAGTCAACAAGGTGCCATTAAGGTACACTGATATTTTTTTTATTGTGTATTCTTAGAATATGAGATGATGTGACTAAGCAAATAGTCTGTTTTACACAATTGTAAATCAATTAATAAAAAAATATAGACATTCTGTCAGTCGTGTGCTTCCATGTCTTGGTTATGTTCATTGTTTTCCTGTAAGTACATAAAGCAGCCACACCCTGATCAACTTAGTCTTGAGGACATATTGACCTCATGCAGTTGGGTTATGTATTATTTCAGAACTACGGTATATTATTTTAAGTACAGGTATACATTATCTCTGTCATTCTCTCTAAAAAAAGCTTGAAAAAACTATGCAAAATCTATACCTTCAAAAATATAACAGGTAAACCATGGGACTTCAACTTTAATTCATCCAGCTCCATGCTTCCATTGTTTTCTTTGTTCTAGTGATTTCTTTTAAACATTTTTCATAATTTTTACACCATAATAGTTTTTATTTAGATAATTCTTACATGATTATTCTTATTTTTTTAACTTTCGTCAGAGAATGTCCTTTCTTGAGTTCTTATTAACCTATACTTGTTTTTTTTTTATATGTAAATTATCTGTCTCTTTATGGAGTTGAATACATTTCATTCTTTAAATCTATATTGTTCAGTCATATTTTATATTTTAGCATGGAACTATCAAAAGCAAATTTGGGAAGAACAGAAAAACGAAAAGATAAGGGGATATAAGAAAGTTACAAGATTTCTTATCAAGTTACAATAGATATTTTACATACATTCATTTTAACCTATGTATTCCATAAGACATCTGTTTAATTATCATAAGTCATTAACATGCATTAAAGACAATTATACAATCTCTTTTGTATCAACATTATCTATTGCACATAATGTAACTATAGGGTCCTAAATAGATTTAAGTTATTGAACTATGGCACTATTTTGGCTTCAAATAAGTTATACTACCCTACATATTTTGGCAATGACCATATTTAAGTTTGGAAACTGTGGCATTTTTCAAGTTTTATCTAAACCTCATTTACCTGCAAGGTTAATCTGTGTAACTAATGCATTTTGTGTAATTTGTATGTTGTCCCCAAGGACTTGAAAAAAGACAGAACCATGGTTCAAATTGGGGAGAGATTTCAAATAGGATTAAATCTGTCGGTATTACCACCCCAAGTGAAGGTAGGATCCTTCTATGTAACAAACCTTTCCAGCACAGAGGACTGGGACTCGTCTCATCTTGTACAAGCCAAGAGGTAGAAAATGCCAATAAATAAGTGTTTTTTGATTATTTTTACAATTATAGCAAATAGTGATATAATTATGTATTTCTCAGATGTCTTCTATATCAATGTTTTCTCTTAAATTATTTTCTAAACCTTTTAGGCTTCAAAATCAATTTGACTAAAGAAGATATTTTGAACACATCAACATATTCTTACACTCATAGAACTGACTTTTGCATTTCACATAAAATATTTATGTATTAACCTCACAAGAGAATATTTAGAACTAGCGACTTGCCCGTCAAAAAATGACGGCAATGTGATGTATATGTTTGTCAAGTTGTTTAGTTATTAACATATATTTTTGACACTTGTAAGTATTTTAATATGAACGTGTATTTTTGTAAAATGTTGATGTAATGGTTTTTTAAAATGTAATTTGTATCTGAAGAATTGTTAACTTTAATATACATTGAATGAATAGGAAAGCAAAAAGTAAAAAGCCTTCTTGAAACGTTGCGAATTTTAACATGAAGTTTAAAATATATGTAAGCAATAACCTTCAAAGTATATATTTTGAAACTTTAACTTTATTTTTTATGTAAGTTTAGAAGTTGACAAAACATTTGTATAATTTTGAACATTATAAACAGGAACATAGTGAATACATTTTGTAACCTAATTTTTTATTAAAAGTATTAACATTTGAATGTAAAAACAATTGACCTTTAAATTAATCAGTATTAACATGCAATTTCTATCACAATAATTGTTAACTTGAATATACATTGAATGTAGAGGAAGGCATACAGTAAAACTCTGCTTAAAACGTACGTAATTAAAGTAATTCATTACTGAGCACATAAACTGGCGATAAACATTAATGTAGTTAGTAATCTTAAGATAACAGACAATATTTACATTGTGACTTAAAAGGTGCTTGACCTCTTAACATCCACTTTGTAATCTGTTGAATGAAATAACTTGCAAATATATTTTTTAAACTTGTAACATTAGAAACATTAACATAGTGACTTAACATTTTAACATAATTTTTACTAACAATGCAAGGCAAGTATTTTGTGAGGCGAATCATTCCTAAACAGTACTTTCATTAATTATGACTGAATTAAACAACCAATTGTTATGTATTTTGCAATGCTTTTAAAAAATGTTGGCATCTTGAATTTGTATCCTGCAAAGTTATAGTACTTCATAGTAGACAATGTTTTTAGTAAAAATACGTCCATCTTCTAATAAATCACCTTGACTTTCATTGTTTTCAATGTAAACTTTAATAGCCTGTGGATTTTTGCACCGTGACAACGCAACGTACAATTGACCATGTGCAAAAACTGGTTCTTCCAAGTAAATACCCACAGATTTGAAAGTTTGACCTTGTGATTTATTAATGGTCATGGCAAATGCCATAATAATGGGAAATTGTCTTCTTTGAAGTATAAAAGGGAGACTACTTTCACTTGGTGCTAAATCTATTCTTGGTATGAAAACTCTCTCTCCTTTATGGGTCCCAGTTAAAATTTCAGCATCTATAAAATGGTCCTTTAATTGTTGAACAATTAATCTTGTGCCATTGCATAGGCCTTTTTTGGGGTTCATATTTCGCAGTAACATGATAATTGCACCTTTCTTTAGCTGCAAAATATGTGGTGGCATTCCAGAAGGAGTTAAAGAGTTAATGAATTCAGTTGAAAAGTTTGCCTGACTTTCATTGTCATCAGCAAGTACAGAATCAGCACTGTGATAATTTCTTTGTGGTGCATTAATTGTTTTTAAGATTTCATTATTGAGTATTAATGCATCTTTATTTTTACACGTCAGTATAACTTGGTTGGCAAGCTCAGAATATTCTTCGTTATTTATGCTCCCTTCAAATATAGCCGATATAATATCTTGTTGAGAAATCATATGAGGTGGGATCTCTACAGTGTCGTCAGGTAAATGTAGTATTTTTTCTGTTCTTCCTTCTCCAATTTTAATAAGCCAATCATTGAAATCAGTTTGGCCTTCTGATCTAATATTTTGTTGCAGTTGAAGATGGGTAAAATGTTTCCATACTGTACTTGACTTTATACATGTTTCAATAATGTCTGTTCGATTTCCATGTACAACGACAGGTAATGTTTGTCTAAAATCGCCACCCAACAAAATTACCTTTCCACCAAATGGAAAAATATTATCCATGACTTCACGAAGCAAACGGTCAATACATTGGAGGGCATAGCATGACATCATTGTGGCCTCATCTATTATAATTAATTTACATTTCTTCAATTTCTTTGCTTGTAAGGATGTCATGCGAATATCTGACACTGAATTTTCCAAAATAGGCACTGGCAGTTTAAATCCACTATGAACAGTTCTTCCACCTTCTAATAAAAGTGCAGCAATTCCAGTAGTGGCAAACGCCATTGCTATTTGTCCTTGTGCTCGTACTGAACTCATTAATAAATTGTACAAATATGTTTTCCCTGATCCGCCAGGTCCATCAAGATAGAAATAACGCTCTGTCACCATGTCATCATCAATAGCATTTTTAATGGCATGAAATGCTTGCAATTGTAGTGTATTTAAAGTTGCAAGTCTTTCTTCTGTTCTTTCTGCTTGTAGTTGAATGTCATAGTCTTCAAAGTTAATGTCATCTATTAGACCTGGATCAGGCAAATTAAAACTTGCACAACTTAATCCATGAGTTAAAAAGACTTCTTGAATTTCCATTAAGGCTTTTAAGTGTGCAATGGGTTCATTGTATCGTCGCATAAAGTCTTCAGCCATATTACTTTTAAAAGTCTCCCACAAAGCTAATGCATTTGGAGCATTTGAGAAGATACAAATAAAAGCAAATTGTTCTCTCATCTGTCGTGGCATTTGACATTGTGCTGCTTCTTCTAAACATCTTTCCCACTCTGTATCATCAGCGAGTAAGTTTCTATTTCTTGCAGCTAAATGGAAGGATTCATATACAATGTCATTAACAGTTCTTAATTGTTCAAAACTTTGTGCTCCTGGAACATTTAAAAGTAATATCCGTAAGCAAAATCGTTCAACATCTCTTGGACTGACTGTGTAAATTCGTGGAATTATTTTATTGCCTCTGGTTTTTCTTGCTCTCCATAATCCATTCACAAAAACATAGTGATATGGAATTTCAATATATAAGTATTGTGTTGCTTGAGCATCAGTGGAATTTAATGCAAACCATGCAGTTAGTGTAGTGTGACGATCTTCACTTTGGGCCAATGCATTCATTTCATTTCCAGCATGGAAATAGACTAAATGTCGTTGTGGCAAATGTACTGCTAACCTATATACTGCATGTGATCTATCATGCATTTCAAATTTTAAAAGCCGCCACATAGCTTCTGGCGCACTAACATAGCGAGCATCTACATGAGATGCAAGTTCATCATGTACTAACTCACTACTTTCAGGGTTGTCTGCACTTTTGACGACTACAGTAGCTGCATCGTAACCTTTGTAAATATATTTGTAGACATATTTAATGGATTTGATGGAAGTGCAGGCTTCTACGTTGATGTGGGCGTTGTACTTCATGA
The DNA here is from genome assembly GCA_027410445.1 of Discoglossus pictus. Taxonomy (NCBI): domain Eukaryota; kingdom Metazoa; phylum Chordata; class Amphibia; order Anura; family Alytidae; genus Discoglossus; species Discoglossus pictus. Next base: position 216,886 of record JAPZIH010000731.1, read on the forward strand.
GTAAATGTGGATTGTAGATTTACATATCTATTGTCCACTTTTTTTCCACGAATAATGGCACTATCTCCTTCTCTTCTTTTATAAAGTGGATATCCATCACAATTTGCATATGTTTTGTCTCTATAATCTTTTGGAAAATCTTTTGAACATTGATTATTTTCCATACATGGTGATTGTGGATTAAGGTCTCCACAGGGTCCATGAATCATGCGATGAGTAACAATCTCATATAGTCTACCATATAGTTCTGGATCCGGTAGTTCAGCAACTATGACTGCATCCACTTTGTCCGAAGTATCTAATTTATCTTTCTCTTGAAGTATTATGAGAAGATGTGCATGTGGAAGGCCTCTTTTTTGAAATTCAATGGTATATACATAAGCAAGACATTTGCCAAATAACTGATTTATAGTGAAGTCACGTATTAATTCATCTAATTTTATCTTAAAAACTCTGGCTACTAAATCTGGTCGATCTGAAGCACTTTGTCCAAGAAGTAGATTTTGATTAATTTCTGGCCATTGTGGATTACATGTAAATGTCACAAATAAATCTGGTTTTCCAAATTTTGTCACAATAGCCATAGCATCATTGTATCTTTCTCTCATATTTCGAGGAGATCCTTGAAAGGAAGATGGTAAAATGATGGCTTTGCCAGCTGTCATGTCTCTGCTTGTAGCCACGTCAGCAACATAGTCCATGAGTCCACAATATTGTTCTACACGTAGTTTATCTTGTTGATATTTTATAAAGTTTAAATTATTTGCCTCAACTTGCAAATATGAATCAATAATCCATTGTTGTGTTAGTTTCCCACCACATAAAATTGGATTAAATTCATCTCTAATGGCAATTTGAGCAACTTTAAATTCAAGCATAGAAACATTATTTCTGATTCTGGCTTTAGCATTTGGGTAACTGGGAAGGGTTAATTTTGGTTGCCAACCTGCTTCTCCGTGTGGGAAAAAGATGGGATATGTCATTGGATCTAAATTTGGACTTAAGATATTAATATTAATAAATGGTTGGTCCTCATTCCTGGGATATACTCTAATGTCTCTTTGAAATGGTGGTTCTCCTTCATCATTCTGAAAGACCATTGCAACCTCATTTGATGTTGGCAAGTTATAACGACGTTTATCAGTATGTCTGTCTCTTTTAAGCACCATATTAACCTTTGGCATGGGTAATTGATGTCTTTGTGCATGAAGTAGTTGTTCATTTTCTACTTCTGCCAATTTTTTGTAAGCTTTACTGTAGGGATTGTTGTCCATAATGTTATTTAGCTCTATAAAAACACTGGGTAAGCATTTTTTATTTTCTTCCATCTGCATACGTTGGTCAACAGCTTCCATTGTATCTAGGACATATAGTTGAGCGAATTTTCTTTGCTCTCCTTCCTCTGGATGTAAATGTGAAGTCCGATGATAAATTTGTCCTTGGACTTTAAAACAGTAAGGACCATGTCCTGGTACATTAGCAGCCAATGTTGCCCCCATAGATGCAAATGATATGGCACTATTGTAGGATCTTATGTTTGTCTTAAAATTTTTGTAATTTAGAAAAGTAGGTTCAGTCATAATATTTAGTAAATAGGTTGGAAATTGTTTCCTTTGTGGAAGTTTGAACTTTCCTTTTTGACAACAACTAATAAATTGTCCATCTCGGGGTCTCTCCTGTTTAAAATAATAAGCCTCACAAAATTGACATTGAGTAGTCATGTCCCCACAACTATGAACCTCTACTGCTAAAGACTTCAGTAAAGGACAATTTGCAAAGCATATTGGATGTTGACTTTCATATTCATCAGATGAAAAGTCATGAAATGTTTCAACAACAGGTTCTAAATGTTTAGTTTTTTTCGTACATTTTCTTGGTATATGTTGGACTTGTTTGGTTGAAATGTCCTGTAAGTTTTTATTAAGAGTTTGTAAATGCTTTGTTTTTGTAGTTGCTTTTTTTGGTCTGTCTTGACTGGTATGTTGTAAAATGTGATCTGATGTTTTAGGAACAGTTTGTAAATGCTTTATTATTTTTTTATTTTTTTTGGTTGTATCTTTCATTTTTGCAGCTGATATTCTTTTATTTGCAAGTCTTTTGCGTTCTTTTTCTCGTCGAATTTCTTTCTCCTCCGGTGTCTGCTGGGCGGCCCATCTCTCTTGTCTTTCTCTAGTTTGACGTCTTTTCTTCTCTTCTTTGGTCTCGTTATCAGCCATATTAATCTGTAAAGGAAAAAAAATATATGTAATTGTGTATATTTTAATTTGTAATTCCTGTTAAAGATTCTTGTGCACAATTGGTGAAATAAAAGGCAAATCATTAATGTATCATTTATATTTAGTTAAATTTATAATTCCTGTCCTCACTGGCTAAGAATTTGGCCAATGGAATACTGCTGTAAATAAGCATGTAACATATTTTTTTTAAATAATGGTTTTATTTATTAAAAACGTTGTTTGTGGATAGATATTTACCACTGCAAAACTTCTTTGCTAAAAAAAAAAGTGATGTGGTTATTGAGCTATGTATTGCATAGTAGCAATTTAAATAAAATAAGGGAGATAGTAAATTAATTATTTTATTTTTCTGTTGACACGGATGCAACTGAAAGCAGTTTCTTTAGTTTTATACTTTAGTACTTATTATACTTTACCTTGGTTGAAGTGTGATTTAAATCCGAATGTTTGTTGGTCCTCGGTTCAAAATCGTTGTCCAATGGTGTGGTCCTCTGTTGGAAGTCCTCGTCCGATGGTGTGGTCCTGTGGCGATAGCCCTCGTCCGATGTTGTGGTCCTGTGGCGATATCCCTCGTCCGATGTTGTGGTCCGTTGGTGAAAGTCCTCGTCCGATGGTCTGGTCCTGTGTTGAAATTCCTCGTCTGCTGGTCTGGTCCTGTGTTGAAATTCCTCGTCTGCTGGTCTGGTCCGAGTCCTCGTCCGATGGTCCGGTCCTGTGGAAAAAGTCCTCGTCCGATTGTCTTCACGCAGTATCTGTTGTAATATAAAATAGAAAATGTTTTTTGAGTGAAATGTCTTTTAAATAATTAAAAAATTTATTAATTTGACTGTATTGTATGAGTTATGGTTATTTTTTTCTATCTTTGTTTTTTTTTACTTTCTGTACAATCCGACAACTTTTGTTATTCTTATTGAAGGTTCTTAGTAAGGCTTGTGGGTTGTGATATATTAAATAAGATGTGTTTATGTAATTTTTTGTACAATCCTGTTTTGTGCACACCACTTGTGGTATAGTTATTTAACCTTTATTGGGATGGTTATAGTTAGTGAAACATGAAATAATATAATTAATGTAGTTTGCTATGTGTTTGTGTTAGTTTTTGACAATCCTGTTTGGTGCGCAGCACTTGTGCAAAACTTATTTCTTCTTGATTGTACAGGTTATAGGTTGTTAAACATTAAAGAAGAATGTTAATGTAGTTTGCTATGAGTTTGTGTGATTTTTTGTACAATGCTATTAGGTGCACAACACTTTTGTTATAAGAAAATCTGTTTTGTGTGTAGCAGTTTGTGTCTCATTCAATTGCGATTTGGCTAATTGAATTGTGCCCTAAATAAGCACATAGCATATTTTTTAAAATAAGTTTTTAGTCATTGAAAAACTTTCTTTTTGATATTTTTTTAGTAACTAAAAACTTATTTTAAAGAAATTGTTATGTTGTTATTTAGAGCCCTATTCAATTGGGCAAATTGCAATTGAATGAGGGCCTTTGTGTGTACCATATGTTGCATAGTTTGGCCCTCATTCAATTGCATTTTTTACAATGTAATAGTACTCTAAGGCCGTAATTGAATTGCAATGTAGAAATTTGAATAGGGTTGTAAATAAGCACATCACATATATTTGTTAAAATAGAATAAGGGCCTAAAAGTGCTTATTTATAGCCATATTTAATTGTCCAAAATAGCAATTGAATGAGGGCCTTTGGTTACTGCATTTGTTATATTGTGAGCTCCTCATTCAATTGTGTTTTGTCCAATGGAATAGAGCTCAATATCAGCACAGAGCATATTTTTTTACGGAATTTTGTATTTAGTGAACTTGTATCCAAAAGCAACGTGTTCACAAAAGAAAAATTTCCTTTCAAAAATATGCTCTGTGCTTATATAGAGCCCTATTGAAATGGGCAAATCACATTTGAGTGAGGCCCTTGGCCATTAAAGATATATAGGTCCTCATTGAATTGCAATTTTGCCAATTGAAGAGGGCTCTATATAATCACATAACATATTTATTGAGCAAATTTTGTAGTTATTGAAAACCTTGATTGTGGTTAGAAATTCAGTAACTAAAAAGTTCTGTATCAAAAATATGTTATGTGCTTATATAGAGCCCTATTCAATTGAGGAAGTCGCAATTGAATAAGGCTCATGGTTATTTCTTGTTTATACTTAATACTTTACCTTGATTGAAGTTTGGAATGACAGACGGTCCCCTCCTGCCAATCTTAATCCGCCGGTCTTCTTGTAGTGTCTGTTTGAAAAAGAAAGTGAAATAGTTATTTGTATATTTATAATTTTTCATCTAGCAAAGCATGGCCTTTTGAGCATGTAATGTCTTGTTGTATCTTACCTCTTCTTCTTTGTTGGTGTTCTTTAAAAGGGATTGTGCTTCACAGTGCACGGTGCAAATTGTTGAGAGACGCTGTTGATGCAGAGTCTGTTTGAATATTCAAAGAAATAAAACGATTCAGCTTTATATGATCTATTGAATTGCAGTAAAGGAATGTAATTTAAATATAGTTGTGTAATTTTTTTCAATTAACCTTATTTTTTGTTGGGGGCTACACACATATGTCACATACATGAAGCACATTCCATAGTTTAATGTAATTATTTTGTGTACGTGTGACATATCAGTATACATGAGTCAAATTTAAATGGTTAAATTAACCTTATATTTTTTTTTTCCAACACACATAAATGTCTGTGTGTGAGATGTAACTATAGATGATATACATATATGTGCGTGTGACATATCAGTATACATGACATATAATGTCATTTAAATGTAGTTGTTTACTGATTTTGTTGTAAGCTAATTTTGTTGCATTGGCAATACACATAAATGTGCGTGTCACATGTCACTATGAAGGGGCAATACACAGAAATGTGCGTGTCAGATGTCACTATACATTATAGACATATATGTGCGTGTCACATGTCACTATACATTATAGACATATATGTGCGTGTCAGATGTCACTATACATAAACCTCTGTTTAATATTTAATTATGTTTTTTTGTTGTTTTGTTAAATGAACCGTATTTTTTTTGTGAGCCTATACACATAAATGTGCCATACATGATGACTACATAAATCCTAGTTTATTTTTTTATTTGTTTGACCTGTCCTGATAATAAAATGTAATATATTATAGCTTACCTCTCAGTTGTAATTTGCACAATGCAAAGTAGTAAATTAGTAAAGAATTGTCTTCTCAAGTAAAAGCATCAGTTATCTCAGAAGTCACTCCGTTGATCACCTGAGGAGAAATGTATTTTTTAGTTGGAAATAGGCAGTATTTATAAACTTGTAGAAAGTTCTGGAAAGTGAGACCGTTAGAACGCAATACGCATGCGCTATTTGCGTTCCAGCTTACAATTTCCGTTCCATCCGCCATTTTCTGCGTATTACTGTTCAAAATGGTGTTTAATATGATTGTGATACGTTCCGCATAGTATGTGTTTCATTATTGCGAGTAAGTGTAGTATAGTTACGTCTGAAGCCTCGTTTTCGTTTTGTTCGTCGGCCATTTTTTCTCTCGCTTAGCGATGGTATTAGTGTCTAAAGTGTTTTATTTTGATTTAAATGTAGGTGTAACTTGTTTTTTTGAGGTGCTGGCTGGTTCCTCTTGCTGTAGGTAAGCTTTTTATGTGTTTGTTGTGTGTCTTTGTTAAGTTTTAAATGTTTGTATGTCGGCGTGTTGCGTCCGATGTTTGCGAAGTCGTAATGTGTGGTAACGTGTCTCGTATGGTGTTTGCGTGTGTAGCCTCGTTTTCGTTTTATTCGTCGGCCATTTTTTGTGTCGCTTAACAAACTATTTATTGTCTAAACTCTTTTATTTTGAGTGCAATTAAGTTGTAAGTTGCATTGTGTTTGTAATTTTGTAATGTTCGCGAGTTGCGTCCGAGTGTTGCGAGGCCGTAATGTGTGTGAACGTGTGTCGTATGTTGTTTGCGAGTGTCGTAATGTGTGTGAACGTGTGTCGTATGTTGTTTGCGAGTGTCGTAATGTGTTGCGACGTAAACTTTTTTTTGCAAGGGTCGCAGTTGCTGCAACTGAAGACCTCGCTTTGCGAGGTCCTCAGGTGCTGGCATGGAGCGCCTTCGGCGCTCCATGCCAGCAACTGAGAACCTGGCACAGTGCCCTCGCTTCGCGAGGGCCGCGGGCTCGCTACGCGAGCCGCAGCCCTCGCTTCGCGAGGCCCGCGTCTCGCTGCGCGAGCCCGCAGCGTTAGCAACAACTCGTACGCTCACAACTATATATGTGATGTTATATACAGTATAGCAAACTATACCCCAATGATATCAAAAATCAACAAAGACCTACAATTCTGGTACAAATTACCAATGTCTTAGATATGGAGAATAGTCTCAATAAATATTCTTCCTATGCTGTTATATTTATTTCAAACACTTCCTAAACAAATTATTTAAAAAAAAAGTATTGAAATCATTAAAAATGAAATCAATGATTTTATATGATCAGGAAAATGACATTTATATTTAAAGGCACAATTTAGTGATCATTTAAAGGGCTCTCTAAAGAATAGTTAGGTGTGGTCTGATAAGGATAAAAACATGTTTTTACACTTTTACTGTTAATTAAAATAATTAATTATTACTTTTAATCATTCCCCCAGGCAGTATGAGCTTTGTATGTGTCCTTCCTTCTTGTCTCTGGAGTGTATGACAGTGGGAGGTGACTAAAAACTGCATTTGTGTGCATTGCTAGCAGCTTATATTACAATACTGTGTGCAATTAATTTGTGTTTTACAGGATGGTCTCAAAAATGGTTTAAATTTGTCACTTAATCCTGGAAGCGTCTACTTGAGAGTTAATACATTATCCAGAGGGTGGAGAGATTGGAGCTTATACAGCCTGCGGCATGATTTTAGTTTTTTTTCTTCTTGCCTTCTAGCACTTTGATGTAAAATATTTTGTCTACCATGCCAAAGAAGCTGGAGAGCACTGATCTATTATGTATTGCCATATTGAAAATGTACATCACTGCAGAAATGTGATTAAAATGTTATGTTTTAAAACTCATCACTAAAAGTATTGTATAACATTAATTTTATTAAAAATAGAATATTTTAAACAATTTTCTCAATGTATGTATTTTCTACATAGAAATCATCCTCTATGAAACAGCAACCAAGATTTTGCATTTATTTGTCTGCAATAGTGTGATTATTACTAATTGTTGGCAATTCCTCCCTGTGGGGTACTCACATGAAGTTTGATAACATGGCTCTTGCAAGAACTCCCTCTTACGAGGTAAGTTAAGCAACTATTACATGGCTCCTGCAGACTGTTTCTCATAAGATATCTAGCCAGTGGGTTCTTCCTATAAGGGAGATATCTTGTGAGCACTAGCAATAGTCCTTATGTGTTATGTAATCATCTCAGAAATGTATTCTACAAGGTAGAGCAAAGGAGCTGTAGTATTTACCTTAGCAACTCCTGTAAAGTGAAAGAGGGCCAGTGAATATTTGTGGGTAGAGTTAAATAGCGGAGCAGCAAATTCCAAAAGAATATTAGTAGGAGTATGCTATAAACCCCCAAATATAGCTTAAAGTGAGGAAATACAATTATTGTTACAGATTGGAAATGCAGCTAAGCACGGGCAAATTCTAATAATGGGAGATTTTAATTACCCTGAAATAAACTGGATAAATGAGACCAGCAGTTCAGCTAAGGGGAGCAGGTTCTTGAGTACACTCAGGGATCATTATCTGGCCCAAGTTAAACAGGAGCCTACTAGAAATGAAGCTATCTTAGATTTACTCATTACAAATAATATTGATATTGTATCAAATGTTGAAATAGGGCAACCTTTGGGAAACAGTGATCACAACACAGTCTCATTTGAGATTGAATAAAAAAAAAAACATTTTAAGGGGCTAACAAAAACTCTTAATTTTAAAAGGGCAGATTTTAACGGTCTAAGGGCAGCAATACAAAGTATAGACTGGGACCGAGAACTGATAGGTAAAAACACTGAACATAAATGGACAACTTTTAAATCCTTACTAAATATACATACACATCGGCATATACCGTGTGGGTATAAAACTAAAAGGAGTAAATCACAACCCATGTGGCTTAACAATGATTTAAAGATCAAGATACAGAGTAAAAAACAGGGATTTAAATTATACAAACAAGAGGGGACAGAGACTGCTTTACGGGAATACAAGGAAATCAACAAGGCTTGCAAAAGCGCAATTAGACTGGCTAAAATAGAAAATGAAAAATTAATTGCAAAAGAGAGTAAGACTAACCCTAAAAGATTTTTTAAGTATATTAATGGGAAGAAGGCGAGGAAGGAAGCTATGGGAACATTAGAATGTGAAACAGGCCTTCTGAAAATTAATGACCAGGAAAAGGCAGATGAGCTAAATAGGTTCTTTTCTTCGGTATACACAAGGGAGGTACCAGTGGTTGGGACACTGCAACATAATGGGGCTACACTACCTTTGCCAAATAATTGGTTAACACAGGAAGTAATCCAAAAGAGGTTGGAAAAAATAAATGTTAATAAAGCCCCGGGTCCTGATGGAATACATCCAAGGGTACTAAGGGAACTGGGTTCTGTAATAGCCAAACCATTATATTTAATTTTTCAAGATTCACTCAACACAGGGTCTCTACCAGATGACTGGAGAAAAGCTGATGTGATACCTATATTTAAAAAGGGAGCAAGAGCAAATCCGGGGAATTATAGACCAGTGAGCCTCACTTCTGTAGTGGGGAAGCTTTTAGAAGGGTTAATAAGGGATAATATACAAGAATATGTCTATTTGAACAGGATTATAAGTAGGGCTTCAACATGGGTTTATGAGGGATAGGTCATGTCAAACAAATCTAATTAGTTTCTATGAGGAGGTTAGTAGGAACCTGGATCAAGGCAACTCAGTGGATGTAGTCTTTTTGGATTTTGGAAAGGCTTTTGATACAGTGCCACATGGGAGACTATTGGGCAAACTAAGGGATACAGGAATTGCAGTAAATATCTGCTCATGGATTGAGAGCTGGCTAAAAGACAGGAAGCAAAGGGTTGTTGTAAATGGAACATACTCCGATTGGACTAATGTGGTAAGTGGGGTTCCTCAGGGTTCAGTATTAGGTCCTCTCCTTTTTAACATATTTATTAATGACTTAGAGGTAGGATTGGAGTGTGTGGTCTCCATTTTCGCTGATGACACAAAGTTGTGCAAGGTAATTAAATCAGAAAATGATGTGCTTTCCCGATAAAGGGGATTTACATAAAATTGAGGAATGGGCAGCTAAATGGCAGATGAGATTTAATACGAATAAATGTAAGGTTATGCATCTGGGAAGGAAAAATAGCCATGCAATTTATAATCTTAATGGAGCAAATCTAGGTGTATCAGATATTGAAAGGGATTTGGGAGTGCTTGTGGACAACCACCTAGGTAACAGTGTTTAAAGCCAAGCAGCAGCTGCAAAGGCAAATAAAATATTAGCATGTATTAAGAAGGGTATAGAAGCCAGGGAAGCAAATATAATTCTGCCACTATACAAATCTCTAGTACGCCCTCATTTGAAATATGGAGTACAATTTTGGGCACCACTTCATAAAAAGGACATTTTAGAGCTGGAAAAGGTACAGAGAAGGGCAACAAAACTAATAAGGGGAATGGAGGGGCTAAGTTATGAAGAAAGACTAACCAAATTAAACTTATTTTCTCTAGAAAAAAGGCATCTAAGAGGAGATATGATTACCTTATATAAATACATCCAGGGTCAGTATAAAGATTTGTCGGGGGAGCTTTTTGTGCCAAGAGGTTTTCAACTGACAAGAGGACATCCCTTGAGGTTAGAAGTAAAAAGATTCCACCTCAAAGAAAGAAAAGGGTTCTTCACAGTAAGGGTGGTTAATCTGTGGAATTCTTTACCAGAGCAGGTGGTGACAGCGGATTCGATAGATAACTTTAAAAGGGGACTAGATTTATTTCTAATTAAAAAGGGTATTCAGGGTTATCATGTATAATTAGAGAGACAGTAGTGATCCAAATTTTTTACATTTCCCCTTGAGACAATTGGCTAAGTCTCGCTTTTTTTTTTTTTTTTTTTTTCTATTTGCCTTCCTCTGGACTAATTAATAATAATAATAAAAAAAAACAATTAAATAATTGATTAATAATTAATTAACAACTAATGAATTGATAGTTAATCCACATATTGCAGATCAGAGGAGATCTTAAAAGGTTGAACTTGATGGACTGAAAGTCTTTTTTCAACCTTAAATACTATGTAACTATGTAACTATGTTACTATGTAACTATGTAAATATTGCAAAATTCAGTCTATCACATATATAGTTCTCAGCAGCCGGGCTTGCCAAAAACTGTTGGTAGCGCAACTGCGGACCTCGCGAAGCGAGGGCCGCAATTGCGGCCAGGCAAGGAGCTGCGAAGACGCTCCTTGCGCTGGTGGAGATGAACGCTTTAGGCGTTCATCCCTACGACCCCGTACGACAGGCAGGGAGCGGCGAAGGGGCTCACTGCCCTGGTGGAGATGAGCGCTGTAGGCAGGGAGCGCCAAAGGCATTCACTGTGCTGGTGGAAATAGGCAGTCATCCCTACGCCCCCACACGCCTTGCGCATCATACCTACAACTCGTGGGACTACACATTAACACACAACTCAAAAACACAATTCAAAGTGCGAGACCCGTAGCACTTAGAATAAAACGCCTATAAAAATTTACAAGCTGTAACACTTAAAAAATAAAACCGCCACTGAGGGGGAAAAAAATACCCATAGGCGCTCATCCCTACGACCCCGCAAGCCTTGTTCATCACACCTACAACTCTCTGGACTACACATCAACACACAACTCAAAAACACAATTCAAAGTGCGAGACCTGTAGCACTTTGAAAAAATTACAGCCCATAACACTTAGAAAATAAAACTGCAGCTGAGAAAAAAACAAAAAAGAGACGCAAAAAATGCGAACTTAACAGCCGCAACACGCACAGTGAAAAACACGAAAAACACACTAAATATAAATTTAAATTACAAAAAAAAATACACACACACAGCAAGGGGGGACAGCCAGGACGTCTGGGAATGAGGTTACACGCCAATTTATATACAATCTAGAGATTTTCGCCACTTGAAAATCCCTTAAGCGACAGAAAAAATAGCCGCCGAAAAAAACGAAAACGAGGCTACACGACCCCTAAGCACCCAAAACACCGCCAAGCACATACGACTTTTACACAGAACCGTACAACCTACTAAATACACTATTAGGAAGCTTGCTAAATGCTCCACACCCGCCTAACACATACACAATCGCAGCCATTTTACAACACAAACTGCAAACTAATAACATTAACATTACAAAATGCAGAAATACACAGCTAAACAAACGGTTTCCCCCATTCTGGATCTCTACCTTGTCATGGGGAAGGGACTTGTGACCTCAATAAAGCTGTGAGTTATACCAAATAGGAACACCCAAGATGGGCAAGTCATAGCAGAGAGGTCAGACAAATTGTAGTCCACTGGAGAAGTTACTTGCAGCCCACTCCAGAAACTTTGCTAAGGTGTCTATCACATTACTGAGGAAGAGCAGAGGGCAAGTACAAGTAGCACCTGATCTAATGAAGTGGGTCAAAGTCGAATGGACAACCAACTGCGGATGTGTCTGTAGGATAAAGGAAAGTCTGCTGCTGCAAAGAAAAAATGAGCATAGTTACCTGGAATTTTTGTACCATGAACCAAGGCAAAATGAATCAGACCAAGCAGATAAGAATTAAATAATATCCATTGTAAATATGCAGTAGATGTAAAGAATACAGTATGCATTATCTCACAAAAGTGAGTACACCCCTCACATTTCTGTAAATACTGTATGTTATTATATCTTTTCATGTGAAAACACTGAAGAAATGACACTCTGCTACAATGTAAAGTAGTAAGTGTGCAGCATTTCCCTTCAAAAGAACTCAACACACAGCCATTAATGTTTAAACTTTTGACAACAAAAGTGAGTCCCCCCCCCCCCCCCCCCGAAGTGGAAAGGTCCAAATTGTGCCCAAAGTGTCAATATTTTGTGTGGCCACCATTATTTTGCAGCACTGCCTTAACCCACATGGGCATGGAGTCCACCAGAGCTTCACATGTTGCCACTGAAGTCCTCTTCCACTCCTCCATGATGACATCACGGAGCTGGTGGATGTTAGAGACCTTGTACTCCCCCACCTTCCATTTGAGAATGCCACACAGATGTTCAATAGGGTTCAGGTCCAGAGACAAACTTCACCAGTATATCACCTTTACCTTCAGCTTCTTTAGCAAGGCAGTGGTCATCTTGGAGGCGTGTTTCTGGTCATTATAATGTTGGAATACTGCCCTGCGGCCCAGTCTCCGATTGGAGGGGATCATGCTCTGCGTCTGGATGTCACAGTACATGTTGGCATTCATGGTTCGTTTAATGAACTGTAGCTCCACAGTGCCGGCAGCACACATGCAGGCAGAGACCATGACACTCCCACCACCATGCTTGACCTTAGGCAAGACACACTTGACTTTGTACTCATCAGCTGGTTTGCCGTCACACACGCTTAACACCATAAGGACAAAATAAGTTTATCTTGGTCTCATCGGACCACAGGACATGGTTCCAGTAATCCATGTCCTTAGTCTGCTTGTCTTCAGCAAACTGTTTGCAGGCTTTCTTGAGCATCATCTTTAGAAGATGCTTCCTTCTGAGACCACAGCCATGCAGACCAATTTGATGCAATGTGCTGTGTATGGTCTGAGCGTTGGCAGGCTGACCCCCCCCCCCCCCCCCCCCCACACACACACACTGGGCCAGTGCACTCAACTTCTTTGGTCGACCATGGAGAGACATCTTCTGAGTGGAACCTGTCCTGTGAAACAACTGTATGGTCTTGCTCACCATGCTGCAGCTAAGTTTCAGGGTATTGGCCTTCATATAGCCTAGTCCATCTTTATGTAGAGCAACAATATTTTTTTAAAGATTCTTAGCGAGTTCTTTGCCATGAGGTGCCATGTTGAACTTCCAGTGGCCAGTATGAGAGAGTGTGAGAGCAATAACACCAAATTTAACACATCTGCTCCCCATTAACACCTGAGACCTTGTAACAGGCAAGTGGATTTTTCTTTTTAGCAAGTGGATTTTACTTTTTACAAGGAAAGGCTGATAAACTGCAGAGTGCACCAATTATGCCCAGGTGAAAAGGCAGAAGTTAATATAAACAGGAAAAGTGGCGAACTTGTGAGCTTGCAAACATTTCTAGTATAAGTGTAATTCTAGTAAAAGCAGGGATTTTAGAGCAGAGAGGGGGGAGAATATGTTTATATATATATATATATATATATATATATATATATATATATATATATATTTGTTTTTTTCACTTTATAAAAATATTTTATTTTTTATTCTTGTTTATTTTACCCACTGAATTTTTGTAGATAATAATAATTATGAGTCAGTACAGTGGCAACCTCACTCAGTGTACATCCTGTCATATGTATGCAATACTGGAAAATATGATCCAGGGTCCATACCTCTGTGAGAGGTGTGAACATGTTGCCTCTCTGGAAGCTCAAATTGGAAATCTGGAGAGGAGAATTGCAGCACTTAGTGATATTGCTCCACTGGAAAGGGGGTTGGTGCTCACTGAGCAAAGTTTAGCTGGGCATAGCATGGAGGGTGGAGCTGGGGCTAGTGAGGATGTCCAGGGAGGTAGCTGGGTTACAGTTAGAAGGGTGAGGCAGGGGGAACAAGAGGAGGAGGCAGGCTAGTTCTGATTTGGCAAACACCAACAGATTTGCCAGATTGAGTAAAACTGTTGGGGATGTCCATTCAGGAATGGCAATACCAGATAGCACTGTTCCCTCTAACAGCCAGGAGAACAGTTCTACTGGAGGAGTGTCAGAGCAGAATAGGCAGAGCAACAGACAGGTTTTGGTGATAGGGCACTCTATTATTAGGAAAGTAGACAGGTTGATTTGTCACCCAGATCCCAGCAATCGAACAGTTTGCAGTCTCCCTGGTGCTCGGGTTCGGCAAGTTGTGGATCGGGTAGATAAATTATTGGGAGGGGCAGGAAATGAACCGGTGGTCTTGGTACACATTAGTACCAATGATAACGTTAGTGGAAGATGGAGTGTCCTAAAGAATGATTTTAGTGAACTAGGTAATAAGCTTAAAGCAAGGACCTCCAATGCAGTATTTTCGGAGATACTATCAGTGCCATGTGCTAGCCCAGGGAGGCATAAGGAGCTTAGGGAGGTTAATGCATGGTTAAAGATGTGGTGCACTAAGAAGGGGTTTGGGTTTTTAGAGCACTGAGCTGACTTCTCACGTGGGTACAATCTCTACAGCAGGGATGGATTGCACCTTAATGATGAGGGGGCTTTTGTGCTAGGGGATAGGATGGTAGAAAGGCTGGAGGAGTTTTTAAACTAGTAGGTGGCGGGGAGGGACTAGATATAAATAATGGGGTAGAAAGTGTAGAGGGTATAAGGGATTAATTAACAACTCATAGTGGTGGAGATGGGGAGAGCTGTAGTATAGTCAATAGGGAAGTATTACTAAGTAACTCAGTTATACTGGCAGTCACCACCAATCTACAGACTCATAACATAAGGTGTATGCTTGCTAATGCCAGAAGCTTACCAGGAAAAAATGGGAGAGTAAGAGTTATTAGCAATTAATGAAAAATGGGATTTAATAGGCGTTACCGAAATTGTGTGGGATGAATCCCATGACTGAACTGCTAATCTAGATGGTTATAACCTATTTAGGAAAGATAGGGGCAATGGTAAAAGAGGAGGAGGGATTTGTCTGTAAGTTAAGCCTGAATTTTAGCTTATAGGCAGTGAAGATATTTATGCTGGAACTAGCATAATGTTGAATGTATGTGGGTAGAGTTAAATAGCGGAGCAGCAAATTCCAAAAGAATATTAGTAGGAGTATGCTATAAACCCCCAAATATAGCTTAAAGTGAGGAAATACAATTATTGTTACAGATTGGAAATGCAGCTAAGCATGGGCAAGTTCTAATAATGGGAGATTTTAATTACCCTGAAATAAACTGGATACATGAGACCAGCAGTTCAGCTAAGGGGAGGAAGTTCTTGAGTACACTCAGGGATCATTATCTGGCCGAGGTTATACAGGAGCCTACTAGAAATGAGGCTATCTTGGATACAGTTATTACAAATAATATCGATATGGTATCAAATGTTGTAAATAGGGCAACCTTTGGGAAACAGTGATCACAACAAAGTCTCTTCCTAGATTGAATTAAAAAAGCAAAATTTTAACAGGCCAACAAAAACTCTTAATTTTAAAAGGGCAGATTTTAACGATCTAAGGGCAACAATACAAAGTATAGACTGGGACAGAGAACTGACAGGTAGAAATACTGACCATAAATGGACAACATTTAAATCCTTACTACATTTACATACACATTACATCCAATGTGGCTTAACACTGCTTTAAAGATCAAGATATGGAGAAAAAACAGGCATTTAAAATATATTATTTATTATTATTATTATCTTTATTTATATCGCGCCAACATATTCCGTAGCGCTGTACAGGGGTTGAGTACATAGCAGAAAACAAATTAAACACCTTGTAAAGAATGGAGGGCCCTGTTTTTGAGCATAAAATCAAATGTACATAGAGCTTGTTTCCAAGGCCTGACACAAGATTGAAAACTCGCAAACTTACAATCTAAGGGTTTAGGTGTGATACAAGAGGGTGACAAATACAATTGAAAGCAATTGGTTCAGTAAAGTGGAGGGGTCTGTGTGTTGTACTGTAGATTGTGGTTGTGAGTGTTATTAAGCTGTGGAATGTTCAGTTGTACATGTTAAGGCTGAAGATGATAAGATTTTTTAAACAGGTGTGTTTTTAATAATTTCTTAAAGGTTTTGAGGCAGGAAGATAATCTAATGGAGCGGGGCAAGGAGTTCCAAATGGATGGGGAAGCACGAGAAAAGTCTTGAAGACGGGAGTGAGAGGAGGTGATGAGAGAGGAGGAGAGAAGAAGGTCGTTAGCAGAACGAAGGGGCCGGTTGGGAGAGTATTTTGAAACAAGAGCAGAGATATAAGGGGGTGCACTGTTGTTGAGGGCCTTATGTGTTAGGGTCATGATTTTAAATTTGATTCGGGAAGCTATGGGAAGCCAGTGGAGTGATTGACAGAGAGGGGCTGCAGACACTGATCGTTTGGTATTGAAGATGAGTCTAGCGGAGGCGTTCATTATGCATTGGAGGGGAGACAGACGAGAGATGGGGAGGCCAGCAAGGAGGGAATTGCAGTAGTCGAGTCGAGAGATGATGAGAGAGTGAATTAGAATTTTAGCTGTGTCTTCTGTAAGATAATGACGAATTTTGGAGATGTTTTTTAGGTGAAACTGACATGATTTTGTTATTGCTTGGATGTGAGGAATAAAAGAGAGGGCGGGATCCAGTAGAACCCCAAGACAACGGGCCTGGGAGGTAGGGGCGATAATGGTGTTGTCAACAGTTAGAGATATTTGAGGTGTGGAAGCTGTATTAGAGGGTGGAAAGATTAGAAGTTCAGTTTTAGACATGTTGAGTTTGAGTTGACGGGTGGACATCCAGGAGGATATGCTAGAGAGGCAGTTGGAAACTTGAGCTAAAAGAGAGGGGGATAGATCGGGTGCAGAGAGGTAGATTTGAGTATCATCTGCATAGAGATGATACTGAAATCCAAAGGATTTTATAAGGGTGCCAAGGGAGGAGGTGTAGATGGAGAAGAGGAGGGGGCCTAGGACAGAACCTTGGGGAACGCCAACAGACAGAGGGAGAGGTGAAGAAGAGGTGCCAGAGAAGGAGACACTAAATGTACGATCTTTAAGATAGGATGTGAACCATGAAAGAGCTGTGTCCTGGATGCCAAAAGAGCAGAGCGTTTGGATTAGAAGAGGGTGGTCAACTGTATCGAAGGCAGCAGAGAGATCCAGGAGAATTAGAATAGAGTAGTGACCCTTTGATTTGGCGGTTAGCAAGTCATTAGTGACTTTTGTAAGGGCTGTTTCTGTAGAGTGTTGGGACCGGAAGCCAGATTGGAACGGGTCAAGTAGGGAATTGGAGGAAATAAATTGAGTGAGGCGATTGTAAACAAGCCGCTCAAGGAGTTTAGACGCAAGGGGAAGTAGTGAGATAGGGCGATAGTTGGAGGCAGAAGCTGGGTCAGAAGAGGGCTTCTTGAGAATGGGTGTAACTGTGGCATGTTTTAAGGAGGATGGAAACTTGCCAGTGTTTAGGGAGAGGTTGAATAGATGTGTGAGAGCTGGGATAAGTGTGGTGGATAGGGGAGGGATTAGCTGTGATGGAATAGGATCATGAGGACATGTGGTAAGGTGAGAGGTTGATAGTAAAGTAGATACTTCATCCTCGGTTACAGGGTCAAAGGAGTCCATAGTGGAGGTGGGATTGGGGAAGGGTAAGGGCTGGGTGATGTCGGTTTGGGGAGAGGGTGGTGGGGTAGGGCCAAGCTGGGAGGAGAGCTCATTTCGGATGGTATCGATTTTATTTTTAAAATGGCTGGCAAAGTCATCAGCAGTGAGAGAGGAAGGGGCAGGAGGTGGGGGTGGGCGGAGGAGGGTGTTGAATGTAGCAAATAAACGTTTAGGGTTGGAGGACAGGTTTGATATTAGTGATGAGAAGTAGTGTTGTTTGGCAAGATTGAGGGCAGAGAAGTAGGACCGCAAGGTAAACTTGTAGTGGAGAAAGTCTGCTGAAGTGCGAGATTTCCTCCATAATCGTTCTGCAGTGCGTGAGCATCTCCGTAGATAGCGTGTTTGTGTGGTGTGCCATGGTTGTGGGTGAGAGCGAGGGCGTTTGCTTGTGATTATGGGGGCAAGAGAGTCAAGGGTGGAGGTTAGCGTAGTGTTGTATTGTGAAGTGGCGACGTCAGGGCAGGCAAGGGTGGTGAGGGGGCTGAGAAGGGGTGTTAATACATTTGAAAATTGTTGTGGGTTGAGTGCTTGCAGGTTTCTGCGTGTTCTGATGGCAGGATTTGAAGAAGGGTGGTGAGCGGAGGATGAGGTGAGGTTGCAAGTTAGCAGGTGGTGGTCAGATAGGGGAAGTGAGGAGATGTCAAGGTTGGAGATAGTGCAGAGATTAGTAAAAATAAGGTCAATAGAGTGTCCACCACTATGAGTTGCAGAATCTGTCCATTGTGAAAGGCCAAGGGAAGAGGTGAGTGCAAGTAATTTTGCAGTTGTTGGGGAGGTGGGGGTGTCAGTGGCAATGTTGAAATCGCCAAGAATGAGTGAAGGTATATTGGAGGAGAGAAAGTGAGGGAGCCAGGCGGCAAAGTTGTCCAGAAACTGAGAGGGTGATCCAGGCGGGCGATAGATCACAGCTACTCGCAGAGGGATGGGAGAGAAGATGCGGATAGTGTGGACTTCAAAAGATGAGAATTGAAGGGAGGGAACAGGGGGTATGCAGCGAAAAGTGCAGCGAGAGGATAGCAGTATGCCCACACCTCCACCTTGTTTGTTCTCAGGTCTAGGAGTGTGGCTGAAGTGTAGACCACCATAAGAGAGTGCAGCAGGGGAGGCAGAGTCAGATGGAGTGAGCCAGGTTTCCGTGATAGCCAGTAAATTGAGGGAGTTGGAAATGAAGAGATCATGAATGAAGGTAAGTTTATTGCAAACAGACCTTGCATTCCAGAGGGCACAGGAGAAGGGCAAAGTAGATGGTTTGTGACAAGTGATGGGTATTAGATTATGGGTGTTTTGGGCATTTGCTGCCCTGGGGACTCTGCGTGGCTGACAGCAGGTGGGAATGAGTGATGGGCCTGGGTTAGGGGATATATCCCCACAAGCCATCAGAAGAAGGAGAGAGAGTAAAAGGAGATGGGAATAGGACTTACAGGAGCATTTCCGCTTTTCACCTTTAGGGGGGGGATGAGATAGTGACTGGAGGAAGGAGAAGAGCTCATGGGAGCAGAGAAGAGGAGATGAAAGCAGGGAAGGTGAGATAGTTATATTATTGGAGACATGATGTGTAGAGACAGTATAAGAGAGTCTGAGAAAGAGGCAGGAGGTTATAATAAGGAAGGTGGTGTGAGGAAACATAGTGGCACTGTGTAAGCATTTACATACACATTACATCCAATGTGGCTTAACACTGCTTTAAAGATCAAGATATGGAGAAAAAACAGGCATTTAAAATATACAAACAAGAGGGAACAGAGACTGCTTTACGGGAGTACAAAAAAAATCAACAAGGCAGCAAAAGGACTATTAGACTGGCTCAAATAGAAAATAAAAAATGAATTGCAAACGAGAGTAAGACTAACCCTAAAATATTTTTTAAGTATATTAATGGGAAGAAGGCGAGGAAGGAATCTAACGTAACATCACAATGTGACAAAGGCCGTCTGAAAATTAGTGACCAGGAAAAGGCAGATGAGGTAAATAGGTTCTTTTCTTCGGTATACACAGGGAGGTACCAGTGGTTTGGACACTGCAACATAATGGGGCTACACTACCTTCACCAAATACCTGGTTAACGCAGGTTTTAAAAAATAAATGTTAATAAAGCCCCAGGGCCTGATGGAATACATCCAAGGGTACTGAGGGACTTGTGTTCTGTAATAGCCAAACCATTATATTTAATTTTTCAAGATTCACTCAACACAGGGTCTCAGATGACTGGAGAAAAGCAAAGGTGATACCTACATTTAAAAAGGGAGCAAGAGCAAATCCGGGGAATTATAGACCAGTGAGTCTCACTTCTGTAGTGGGAAAGCTTTTAGAAGGGTTCATAAGGGATAATATACAAGAATATGTTTATTTGAACAGGATTATAAGTAGGAGTCAACATGGATTTATGAGGGATAGGTCATGTCAAACAAATCTAATTAGTTTCTATGAGGAGGTTAGTAGGAACTTGGATCAAGGCAACTCAGTGGATGTAGTCGATTTGGATTTTGCAAAGGCTTTTGATACAGTGACACATGGGAGACTATTGTGCAAACTAAGGGATAAAGGAATTGCAGTCAATTTATGCTGAAGCAAAGGGTTGTTGTAAATGGAACATACTCTGATTGGACTAATGTGCTAAGTGGGGTTCCTCAGGGTTCAGTATAAGGTCCTCTCCTTTTTAACATATTTATTAATGACTTAGAGATGGGACTGGAGTGTCTCTATTTTCGCTGATGACAAAAGTTGTGCAAGGTAATTAAATCAGATAATTATGTACTTTGCCTTCAAAGGGATTTACATAAAATTGAGGAATGGGCATCTAAATGGCAGATGAGATTTAATATGAATAAATGTAAAGTTATGCATCTGGGAAGGAAAAATAGCCATGCAATTTATAATCTTATTGGAGCAAATCTAGGGGTATCAGATATTGAAAGGGATTTGGGAGTACTTGTGAACAACCACCTAGTTAACAGTGCTCAAAGCCAAGCAGCAGCTGCAAAGGCAAATACAATATTAGCATGTATTAGGAATGGTATAGAAGCCAGGGAAGCAAATATAATTCTGACACTATACAAATCTCTAGTACGCCCTCATTTGAAATATGGAGTAAAATTTTGGGCACCACTTCATAAAAAGGACATTTTAGAGCTGGAAAAGGTACAGAGAAGGGCAACCAAACTAATAAGGCGAATGGAGGGGCTCAGTCATGAAGAAAGACTAACCAAATTAAACTTATTTTCTCTAGAAAAAAGGCGTCTAAGAGGAGATATGATTACCTTATATAAATACATCCAGGGTCAGTATAAAGAATTGTCAAGGGAGCTTTTTGTACCAAGAGGTTTTCAACTGACAAGAGGACATCCCTTGAGGTTAGAAGTACAAAGATTCCACCTTAAAGAAAGAAAATGGTTCTTCACAGTAAGGGTGGTTAATCTGTGGAATTCTCTACCAGAGGAGGTGGTGACAGCGGATTCAATAGATAACTTTAAAAGGGGACTGAATTTATTTCTTATTAAGAAGGGAATTAGCCTGGATCATTAGAGAGAGTGTATTGAGCCAGGGAGAAATATCTGGGGTCAGAAAGGATTTTTGTTTTTTCCCCTTTGAGACGATTGGCTCAGTTTCACTTGTGGGGGATGGGGTTCTGTTTGCCTTCCTCTGGGATAATTAATAATTAAAAAAAATAAAAATAAATAGCTGATTAATAATTAATTAACAATGAACAACTAATGAATTAATAACTAATCCTCCTATTGCAGATAAAAGGAGATCTTAAAAGGTTTAACTTGATGGACTGAAAGTCTTTTCTCAACCTTAATTACTATATAACTATGTAACTATGTAACAGTAATGAGTCACATGACACTGGGGAGGGAAAATGGCTAATTGGTCCCAATTTGAGCATTTCCACTTAGGAGTATAATCACTTTTGTTGCCAACGGTTTAGACATTAATGGCTGTGTGTTGAGTTATTTTAAGGGGACAGCAAATTTACTATGTTATACAGGCTGTACACTTACTACTTTACATTGTAGCAGAGTGTCATTTCTTCAGTGTTGTCACATGAAAAGATATAATTTTTTCATGTGACAACACTTAATATTATGGGATCTAGTGCCTACTAACATTGAAACCCTAGCAGTGAGAGCAATTGGTGCCTTTTGGTACCCCTTTGGCGGCTTGCAATTACTTAAATGGCCCGTGAACCCTCCAGGATGATAAAAGTTATATTCAGGGACAAGTCACCTATGGAAGAGGGAGTGGGACACAAATGGGTATTGAACTCTGCAATGCCTAGCAGCAGATAGTATCAGTCTGCACAGTCAAAGGGACTTGGGACTATTGGTCTGGGTAGAGTCAGGTTAATTGAGTTGACAAGTTAAACTCATTTGTAGGGGCAGAATCTAGCTGAGGGAGTTTGTACCTCTAAAAGTCAGACACTATGAAGGTAAGGACCGGTATTGGGTTCAGTTACTCTTGGGGAGATGAGACCAAAGCCGGTCAGGGCTTGGCATAGAAAACTTAGACTTCACCGCTCATAGACGTCTATGGGGCCATAGGCATGAATAGAGAATTACAAACAGAAAATCAAATGGACGCCGGTAATAATCACTTGATCTCTATTTGTTGAAGCAATTGCTTCAGTGTTCTATGTTGACAAGTCTAATAAGCCCTACATTTACCTCCCACAGAATCATTGAAGACTGTGCTCTAAGTTTGACAGCGCCTGTGAGCTTGCATACAGCTGGTGTCCCACTTGACAGCTCCTGCTGGGATGAAGCCACAGGCCACAGTCACTAATGGGAAACTTATCTGACTGGCCCCTCAAGCAATACTATCCCTA
Source organism: Discoglossus pictus (assembly GCA_027410445.1). Taxonomy (NCBI): domain Eukaryota; kingdom Metazoa; phylum Chordata; class Amphibia; order Anura; family Alytidae; genus Discoglossus; species Discoglossus pictus. The sequence continues at coordinate 239,467 of JAPZIH010000731.1, forward strand.
TGTCATATTAGGAAAATAGCAGCAAATCCCATCTCGTCACCTCATTCTTAACTGAATACCCATTGTGTCCTGGTTTCTACCAGCCCTCCACCTGGTGCACTGGACCCCTGAACTGAGTATCCCATACCTTGTGGTCCACTTCACCAGGGAACCCAAATAATATGCTTTATTAAAACCCCTGGGGAAAATCCAACAATTTAAGGCCAAACATGACTGGGTACAATACACTGATCAATACATACATGAATAAACAATACATATTAACATGGAACATAATTAACTAACATTGCTGTAAGTGTTCAGGTGGCCATGACATGATCCTTGAGAAAGGTAAGAATTTTGCAGTATTAAACCATGCCAGCTCAGGGACAACAATAGTTCAATAGTCCCAAAAGCTCAGCACCTAAGTGTCATAACTCGTCCATAAAAAAAAAACCTCTGCTCTACAAAAAGAAATATATTAACAAATAGAGCTCGTTAAGGAAGGATTTCCCCACCACAAATGGCTGTTGCTGTGCCTTTGTTGGCTTAAAAAGCATTTTTTATGCATTCATATTCTAAAATAGATGTCCATCATATTTCAGCAAATCAGAATGTAAGATATCACCCTGCTTATTTTTTCTGGATGTATTTGGACCATTCATATCGCTCAGGTTTGACAGGTCCGTCAATAGGAAAGAAATTATTAGATGCCACGGACGACCTTTAAGGACTCCAACAGCATTAGATCTTTATTAGATTACACTAGGGTCCTGTGTAATGCCATTGAGGTTTTTGTAGGACCTCTGTGGCATAGAGAGTTACTGTTAGGGCTAATGAATGTTCTTCCAGAACCTCTATGATATATTATCTTATGTTCTTATGTTATGATAGGTGGCATGGAGGTCAATTACCTTTTTTTTTTTTTAAGTATGAATAAGTTATTTGTTGTTGCTGTTGGTTAGTCGTTTAGTCATGTCCGACTCTCCTTGACTCTATGGATCAAAGCATGCCAGGTGCATCTCTTAGTCACTGCCCCTCTTAGCTCCATCAAGTTCATGTTAATTGCTTCAGCGACCTCATCTATCCATCTCCGCCTCTTGTCGTGCCTTTAATCTTTCCCAGCATCAGAGTCATTTCTAGGGAATCCTGCCATCTCATGATATGGACAAAATATTTGATCTTTTGTCTTGGTTTCCTGAATTATTGATTTATTGGATCTTTTGGCAATCCAAGGGACTCTAAGCAGTCTTCTCCAACCCCACAATTCAAAAGAGTCAATTCTACGGCGCTCAGACTTCTTTATGGTCCAGCTCTCACATCCGTATGTTACTACTGGGAATGCCATAGTTCAAACTATGTGGAACTTTGCTGATAGTTTAATATCTTTACTTTTACAAGCTTGTCCAAGCTTGCCATAGCTTTCCTTCCCCAGAAGCAAACGTCTGTTAATTTCATGAATACAGTCACCATCTGCAGAGATCTTGGATCTTGCCTCTACTTCTTCCCCGTCTATTTGCCATGAAGTGAGATTGCTGTTTGCCATGATCTCCATCTTTTTAACTTGAGCGGCAGGCTAACTTTTGCTCTCTCTTCTTTTACCCTCATCAATAAGTCCTTTAGTTCCTCCACACTTTCAGCCATCAGAGTAGTATCTTTGGCGTATCTGAGGTTGTTGATATTCTTTCCAGCAATATTCATTCCAGCTTTGGATTCAACTAGACCAGCCTTAAACATGATGTACTCTGCATAAATGTTGAATAAATAAGGTGACAATATACAACCTTGTTGCACTCCTTTTCCAATCTTGAACCATTATATTATCCCATGTTCGGTTCTGACCATTGCTTGTTGGGTGACATACAGATTCTTTAGGAGGAGAATGAGATGATTTGGTACTCTCATCTCTTTAAGGACTTGTCACATGTTGTTGTGATCCACACAGTCAAAAGCTTTAGAATAGTCTAAGCAGAAGATTATTATTATTTTTTAATTCCCTTGCTTTCTCTATTATCCAGCGGACATTGGCAATTTGATCTCTTGTGCCTCTTCCTCTGCGGAACCCGGCTTGCACATCTGGTAGTTCCTGGTCCATATATTGTTGGAGTCGAGCTTGTAAAATCTTAAGCATTACCTTGCTGCCATGTGAAATGAGTGCAATTGTTCGATAATTTGGAGCACTCTTTGGCACTGTCTTTTTTGGATATTGGGATGTAGACTGACCTTTTCCAGTCTATTGGCCATTGTTGAGTTTTCCAAATGTGTTCGCATAAGGCAAGCAACACTTTCACAGCATCATCCTGTAGAATTTTGAATAGTTCAATTGGGATTCCATCACCTCCTTATTATCAGCAAGACATCCTAGGGCCCATCTCACTTCACTCTCCAAGATGTCTGGCTCCAGCTCATTGGACAAATTATTGAGGTCATCACTGCTGTTAAGATCCTTCTTGTATAGATATTCAGTGTATTCCTGCCACCTCTTCTTTATCTGATCTTCTTCTGTTAAGTCCCTACCATTTTTATCTTTTATCACACCCACTTTGGCATGAAAGGTGCCTTTTAGGTTCCCAATTTTCTTGAAGAGATCTCTTGATTTACCAATTTGGTTATCTTCTTCAATCTCTTAACATCGCTAATTGTAGAAAGTCTCCTTGTCTCTTCTTGAAATCCTCTGGAATCTTGCATTCAGTTGGACAAATCTATTCTCATCTCCACTACCTTTTGCTTTCCTTCGTTCCTGGGCTTCTTTCAAAGCCTAATCAGTTTTACTTCTTACTTCTCTTTCTTTTAGGGATATTTTTTGTTGCTGTTTCCTGGGTAATGTTGCAAACTTCGGTCCAAAGTTCTTCAGGCATTCTTTCTTCCATGTCTAGTCCCTTAAATCTTTTCTTTACTCCCACTGTATATTCACAAGGGATATTATTTATTTCATATTTACTTGGTCTGATGGTTTTCCCTCTTTTCTTCAGTTTAATTTTCATGGTCTGAGCCGTAGTCTGCTTCAGGTCTGGTTCTGCTGACTGTATAGAGCTCCTCCATCTTTGGCTGCAAAGTATATAGCCAATCTGATTTCTATGTTGTCCATCTTGTGATGTCCATGTGTAGAGTCGTCTCTGCGGCTGTTGGAAGAGGGTGTTTGCTATGACCAGAGAATTATCTTGACACAATTCTACTAATCCCTGACCTGCTTAATTTTGTATTTCAAGGCCAAATTTGCCAGTTATTCCAGGTGTCTTTTGGTTCCAATCCCCTTTGATGATAGATTCAGTATCCATGGTTGGAGCATAGACTTGGATCACTGTGATATTAAATGGTTTAGCCTTGAATTAAAATTGAAATTATTCTGTCATTTATTGGGTTGTAACCGAGCACTGCTTTGGTCACTCTTTCATTGACTAGGATGGCTACTCCATTTCTTCTGTGGTATTCTTGACCACAGTAGAAGATCTGGTGGCTGTCTGATGTGAAATGTCCCTTTCCAGTCCATTTAAGTTCACAAATTCTCAGGATGTTTAACCTTGTCATTTCATTCTTGACCACATCTAGTTTGCCTTGGTTCATAGTTACATTACAGGTTCCTATTCTGAATTGGTCTTTGCAGCATTGGACTTTCCTTTCCCCTTCAGACACATCTGCAGCAGGGTGTCCTTTTGGCTTTGGCCCAACCACTTCATTAGATCTGGTGTTACTGGTACTTGCCCTCTGCTCTTCCTCAGTAATGTGGGAGCACCTCTTCTGACCTGAAAGCCTCATCTTCCGGTGCCATATAGTTTTGTCTATGGTTGTGCCTGTCCATAAAGTTTTCTTATTAAAGATACTGGAGTGGGTAGCCAGTTCCTTCCATGACATGACCTGCCCATCTTGGCTGTCCCTATATGGTATAGCTCGCAGCTTCATCAAAGTACACAAGCCCCTTCACCACGACAAGGTAGCAATCTAGAAGAGGGAATAATTTATACATCTGACTTATTATGACATTTTATTGGTTAACCTTTTTCTTTCTTTAGGTATAAACAACACACAGATAGTTCGCAATAGCATACTTATACTTTATTGCAAAATGATATAGGAGAATACTAATTCATTAAAATAATTATTATTGAATAACTGTGTATCTTACTAAATTATTTCATGTTCCCCTAGATAGTAGTAGGGTGGCTAATTATTTAAAAACCTTAAATTATATGTAATAATATTACGAGTTGCTGTTGCACTAAATCGCTATTCAATTGGAACTTTACAGAGCACTCTAAAAATGACTTATGACTCTCAACTCATAATAATACTGATTTTGCCTAAAAAAAGTATGTGCACCTGTAAAAGCAGTAACATTATGGTTAAAATGTATAACCTTTCCCGCTCATGCCTAAACCCCATGGCACCTACAAATTAATCCCATGCACAAATTAGACTGACAGCAACATCCGGCTTAGACTGAGCTGATGCCCTCTGGCTATGAAGTATACCCAGACCTCCTGCCAGCTGAAATAATAGAAGAATGGTATATGATGAGTAAATAACACTGTATGATCACTTGACTGTGTCAAGTGTTTTCCTATTTGACATCCTGTTGTCTGGAACCTGGATAATGGTGCATTTTTTTTGCTATTGCGTAGAGCTATCATTTGCTAGATCTGCAAACTGCGGTGCTGGGTGCCCCCCCTTGCTGTGGGTAAGCTTTTTATGTATTTGTTGTGTGTATTTATTGTGTTTTTAATGTTTTCAGGTTCGGCCTTTAAGGTCGTATTTTTGCGGGTTTATAATGTTTTTTTTTCTAGGTCCTGCGTCTTGTATTTTTTTATGCTAAGTCCGTAAATTTTCCGTTCTAAGTGCCGCGGGTCGCATTTTTTTGTGTAAGTCCGTACATAAAGTGCCGCTTAAAGTGCCGCTTGTGTTGGTGTTTGTAAGCGTGTTGAGGCGCCGTAGAGCCTCCACCTCCGCATTTGCGGCCTTCAATGAACCTTCGGCTCATTGCAGCCAACGTTGGAGCCTCCACCTTCTGCAAATGCGGCCCCTCGCATCGCGGACCGAACTGTGTCAAAGCTTGACGACGATTCATCGTTGGACAATTATAATATGTGATTATATATATATATAGTAAATAAAAAGCACATCTGTATTCACATATGAATGTCTAAAACAAGTTTAAAAACCTGCTTCCAGCTTAGAATTCCAAGAAAAACTGTTATTACACTGCATTCTGGGAAACTTATCTGGGACATGCAAATGTGCCCACAAATGCCTCGCTCTTCAATCCATAGCCATTCTCAAACATGGCTTCCTTTAAGCTTATGAATGCTGTATTACACAGCTATAAAGCAAAGCCAAGGTTGGATTAAACACTATCCATGTACAGCTGTTTCAAGCTTACTGGCTATCATCAGCATGGAGCAGGATCTCAGCTTGTGTTGTGAACTTTATGAGTAGGTAGTTCACCACAACAATCATTTATAATATGGTGGGCAAAAGAGCGATAGAAGCCTCCACCGTACAGTCATACAGTAAATAAATAGTATATGCATGTTCACATTTGAATGTCTAAAACAAGTTAAAAAACCTGTTTCCAGCTCAGAATTCAGAGAAAAACTGTTTCCTATACTGCATTCTATACATGTATACTATTTGCTTTGCCTACTTGTCACACATATGATGCTGCCCACCAGTGACAGTGATATGTAAGATTCCTGGATTTGAGAAATGATAAATGATACATTTATCCCTAGAAAAATCCAGATATTATTATATTAATATTATTTTGATCTTGCTAGTGGAGTGAATGTTGCTTTTCTTGAAGCATATTGCTTTGGTTTCCTGACTGTTCTTGCCATGCCACTAATTCTGCCATTTATCTTACTGATATAAGTAATATCTCATAAATAATAATCTTCTTTGAAACTGAAATATTAGCATTAAGATAAGAGTTTGATTGTCTAGTATCTAAAAAAAAGTATACTCCCACTTCCTCTCACTTTTCCTCCTAGTATTACTAGTCTTTGGGAAATATACCCTAGGCTTATACCTATTTATATATTATTATTATTATTATTATTATTATTAAATATTAATTTTAGTTTAGAGTTCTTATATCACTCTGTCAGGATGTATATTACTGCAATGACGATATCTTGCTCTTCAAATATTATAATCAGGATGTGGTTTTGTATGAACTGGTAGGAAACACATTCATCTACTATGTGGGGATTATCCTAATAAATTGTTTATTCAGTCTCTGTATTCTTGGATACCATGGTTTAATCCTTATATCTACTCTTTCTTCTAAGCTCCACAAGTAGAAGGACTTCTTTAAGGTCCAGCTCTCACATCCGTATGTTACTACCGGGAATACCATAGTTCCAACTATGTGGAACTTTGCTGCTAGTTTTATATCTTTACTTTTACTAGCTTGTCCAAGCTTTCCATAGCTTTCCTCCCCAGAAGCAAACGTCTTTTAACATTTAGCCTCTCCTGCCACCGCCTTGTTATATATAATGTTAGAGCAATATTTAAAAATGCTGTCTTTACTAATCAAATTAATAACTTAAAATAATTAATTAGTTAATTACAATTGTGATTTACATGGTTTTTAATTATTGACATTAATAATATTCAGTTATTTTCAGTGAAGATATCTGCATATCAGTTACAACAAAACCGACTTTTCAATCACTCGGCGCTCCTCGCTTGCGAGCCTCGCAAAGCGAGGCGAGCCATTAACGCGTAGGACCTAGCCAATGAGCTCCGAAGGCGCAAAGAGCGACGAGTCGTTAAATCGTAGAACTTAGCCGATGCGAGGCGAGCCATTACAAGGGACTTGAAAAATTATGAGATTAAGGGCCAAACTAAAAACCTGAAAAACACACTAAATACACCCCAACAAAATTAAAAAACATCACAGACAGCACGGGGCAACAGCCAGGATATCTGGGAGTGAGGTGGAACGCAAATTTAACTCGATTTTAGATGATTTTCACCACTCGAAAATCGCCTAGGCGAGGAAAAAAATGGCCGCCGAAAAAAAATAAAACAAGGCTATATGACCCCGGACCACGCAAAACATCGCAAACCGTGTAGCACATTACACATCACACTATGACCTACAAAATACACTATTACAAAAGCCAGAAAATGCTCACGCGACGCATTCCACATTAATAACATTACGACTATACAATGCCGCTTTACACAATAAACCAACGGCTTTACCTAGCGCACGCAGCCTATTTAGAATGGAGACTTGGAACATTCATTACACTTTATAAGCAGGGCACTAACACTCACAATGTATATTCTGTGCAGACGCAAAATACAAACAGATTGTTAGCTCTTCAGCCTATTGCTCGCTGCATATATCAATTATAAATAAAGTATATTAATTTATTGCAGAAATAATTAATTCTTACTTAATTAATTGAATAAATCCTTAATTATTACTTAACTACATATACATACAAATATATATCGCTCTCAGAGGACCAAAACTTCCGCATTGTTCTAAAATGGAGGCTAATGTGTGGTATGCGTCTGTAGCGGAATATCCGTAGGTGTTTTGTGCTGTTTTGCGTGTTTCTTGTGGTGTTTTGCGTGTTTAGAGTGCTGTAGCCTCGTTTTCGTTTTGTTCGGCAGCCATTTTTTCTCTTGCTTAGAGAATTTTTGAGTGTCTAAACTCTTTTATTTTGACTTAAATTAAGGTGTAACTTCATTTTTGAGGTCCTGGGTGCCCCCTCTTGCTGTTGGTAAGCTTTTTATGTATGTGTTGTGTGTATTTATTGTGTTTTTCATTTTTTCCTGTTCGCGGGTTGCGGCCGATTTTTGCAAAGTCGTAATGAGTGGTAACGTGTCTCGTATGTTGTTTGCGAGGGTCGTAGTTACTGGCAAGGAGCTACGCTAGCCCGCAAGCGTTTGCAACAACTCGTATGCTCACAACTATATATGTGATTACATCTTAGCATCTCACACTCTAGTATTAGAAAAGATAGAGCTTGTCCTAGTAATATGTTTAGCTCCTGTAATCCCTTAATGACTTGTCTGTTACATCTCTCCTCTCTATGATTACACTAAAGTGACACTAACACCAGGACAAAGTGTCTGATCTGCCTCTTGTGAACTAAAACAGATCTCAGAGAATCACTTACAAATAATAGCCAACCACAGTATCTATATTTACATAGCTAGTAGTATATACGTATATATAAATAGTAATAAATCACACCCTTGTAAGTGTAAATGCTTTTCTTGACACCTTATTATACACAACAATTCAGTACAAGAGAATGAGAAAACACCTCCTTTTTGTCTCAGTTTAATGTAAGTTTTTGGCCACACATTTTTCATGCACAAAAGTCTTTTGAAATGTTTACATTTTTTGCAATGTTTACTGTCTAGTAACGTAGAGTGACTACATTTCTAAACCTTTCAATAAATAAATAGTACATTTGTGTTCACATTTGAATGTCTAAACCAAGTTAAAAAACATGTTTCATGAATAGAATTCCAAGAAATACAGTTATTACACTGCATTCTGGGAACCTTGGCAGAGACATGTAAATGCGCCCACAAAGGCTTCGCTCTTACAATCCATAACCATATCAAACATGGCTTTCCTTAAGCATATGCTTGCTGTATCAAACAGCTAGGGTTGATTATACACAAGCTAGGAATCCCACCCACGTACAGACGTTTCAAGGTTACTGCCACTAATCAGTGTGGGGCCGGTTCCTTAGCTTGTGTTGCGGACCTTACAAGTAGGTAATTCACCACAACAATCATTTAATATATGGTGAGTAAAAGAGCAATAGAAGCCCTCCACCGTACAGTAAATAAATAGTACATCTGTGTTCACATTTGAATGTCTAAAACAAGTTAAAAAACCTGTTTCCAGCTCAGAATTCTGAGTCATAATCCTATCAAGAAATATAAATAATAAATGTTTTTAGAAATAATAAATAAAACATCTTACTAACTTCAATTTACTAATCATGGGCCTCATTTAAATGCAATTTTGCCAATTGAAATAAGCACAGAGCATATTTCTTTAGAGAAGTTTTTAGTTTTTGAAGACCTTGCTTTTGAATAGAAGATCGCTAACTAAAAACTTCTGTAAAAAAAAAATATGCTCTGTGCTTATATAGAGCCCTATTCAATTCGCCAAATCGCAAATGAATGAGGCCCCATCACAGGGACAATTGTCTTATAGGAAACAAACAAGTCTTCTATAAAGTATTTCAGCATCTCTGGAATGACCTCATGGTTAAATTGTTACAAACATCACCTTAGTTTTCTGAAGACATTTATTACACATGCAGTTCTAAATTATTTTTATACATAGGTCTATAATCACTGTGGGCCTCATTCAATTCGGGACTGCTACTTGCAAGTAACTTTGCGGTTTGCTACTTCTGGATTACTTGCTCCAGTAGATCTACTTTAACTTACCTATTCAATTGGCCAGGCGCGTAAGTTAGTCTCAATCGCAAACCATGCAATCGGCAGTAAGCATTTTCGTTCTTGAACCTGATCACGACTGCAAGCCCGTAACTCGTGTTTCAAGCCTGCAAACTCTGTGAACTGTAAATGCAAATATAAATTCAATCCAGCACTGTAAATAATAGGGAACACAATGGGTGACAGGAGGATTGAAGGCACAACATTCTCAAGCTGGCACATCTCCAAAATCAAATACGTTACTTCATGTTTCATTTCCGTCCAAAGACCTAGGGGCCAGTAGCTCGTTTTACAAGCCCTACGGGCTTGAATAACCTCCAAGCCCGTAACTTGTTATTCAAGCCAGTAGGACTTTGAACAAAAATGGAGGTTGGATTCAAAAGTCCTACAGACTTGGAGGTTGTAGCCTGTATGACTTTATGACGAGAATTTAACATGAAAAAAAAGTATTTATTTTTGCCAATTTGCAAGCTGGAGAATGTTGTGCAAACATCACTCTCACTTCTATTAAAAGTACAGGATTGCATTTTTATTTGCTTAATTAGTTCACCTTTTTTAAATTAAGACATTTGCAAGACCTTCTTGGTACCAGTAACCTGTCACTTTTTTCACTTTTATCCTTTTACGAGCTTGACAGAAGGGTGAATCGGAGCAACTGAATAGCGAAGTGGAATTTTCGCTGCCGCCACTCTTGGATACCACCTTGAAATCAAGTGTTTATCAATCCCAGAAGTACACAATAATTCCAAATCAGATTTAACATATTCTGCATTCAAATCATATTGGGATTTAGTCCTTTTTAATTTCATTACTTCATAATCAAACCATTTACTTTCGGGCAATTTGAATACAAATCAACTGGTCTTGAATGATTTTTTAAACCCCTTTTTCATATAGGTCACCCAAAAGGCAAATATAAAAAATTTCCCAGTCAAAACATATGGGGATCTGTAATTTTCTCACTATCCTGCTAAGAGACCTTGTTGGAGCCGGCGTGTTAACTAATTTATGTTTTAGATTGCATTTATTCCAAAATTCCAAACAATGTTTAACTATAAGAGCTGAGTTGTTTAACTTCTATTTGGCTTTTATTTCCCATAGCCAATTTGCAATGTCATTATTCAATATAGCCCCAACCTTTCTTTTGGTCTATAAAAGACCATTTAAGTGTGAAAGCATTACAGCCTTGTAGTAATCTAATATGCTTGGGGAGGCAATACCTCCTTTAGAAAAGCTCCTCTTCCGAATATTTATATTAATTCTACCTTTCTTTTCTTTGTATAAAAACTCGTCAATTATTATTAATGATGATAAAGATGATGCACAAGAAAGCCAGCAAACAGTTTGCTGAAGACAAGCAGACTAAGGACATGGATTACTGGAACCATGTCCTGTGGTCCGATGAGACCAAGATAAACTTGTTTGATTCAGATGGTGTCAAGCGTGTGTGGCGGCAACCAGGTGAGGAGTACAAAGACAAGTGTGTCTTGCCTACAGTCAAGCATGGTGGTGGGAGTGTTATGGTCTGGGCCTGCATGAGAGCTGCCGGCACTGGGGAGCTACAGTTCATTGAGTGAACCATGAATGCCATCATGTACTGTGACATATTGAAACAGAGCATGATCCCCTGCCTTTGGAGATGCTGGGCAGTATTCCAACATGATAACAACCCTAAACACACTTCCAAGATGACCACTGCCTTGCTAAAGAAGCCGACGGTAAAGGTGATGGACTGCCCAAGCATGTCTCCAGACCTACATTGAGCATCTGTGGGGCATCCTCAAACAGAAGGTGGGGGAGTGCAAGGTCTCTAACATCCACCAGCTCCGTGATGTCATCATGGAGGAGGGGAAGAGGATTCCAGTGGCAACCTGTGAAGCTCTGGTGAACTCCGTGCCCATGAGGATTAAGGCAGTGCTGGAAAATAATGGTGGCCACACAAAATATTGACACTTTGGGCCCAATTTGGACATTTCCACTTAGGGGTGTACTCACGGTTTAGAAATTAATGGCGGCATGTTGAGTTATTTTGAGGGGACAGCAAATTTACACTGTTATACAGGCCGTACACTTACTACTTTACATTGTAGCAGAGGGGCATGTCTTCAGTGTTGTCACATGAAAAGATATCATAAAATATTTACAAAAATGTGAGGATGTACACACTTTTGTGAGATACTGTATACACACACACACACCACATACATACATATATGCACATCACATATATACATACACACACACACACACACATACAATCAAACATACACATAAACACACCACATACATATACACACACACCATATACATACATACACACCACATAAATACACACTCACCACATAAATACACACTTATACACAATCATATACACACACAAACACATATATACATACTCCTTACACACTCACATCACACACACCACATACATATACACACACAGATAAGCCACATACATATATACACCACATACATATACATCACATACATACATACATACAAACATACATACACACACATCACACATACATCACCTAACTGCACACGTATACACAATCTTAAATACACTCACCACATACATACACACACACAAACCACATACATATATACACACACATCACCTAAATGCACACTTATACACAATCAGGATGTAGATTGGCACTTACAGACAGAGGATGCACATTGTCATTTACAGATACAGGATACAGATTGGCACATACATATACATCACATAGATACACACATGACACACATACATACTTACACATACATCACCTAAATGCACACTTATACACAATCATACATACACACATTCACCACATACATATGCACACACACACCACATACATATATACAAACACATACACATCACATACATATCACACACACAAACACATATACACACATTACATACACAACATACATATACACACATAGACATCACACACACCACATACATACACACTCATACACTTCACACACATACACAAACACATCACACACATACACACACATCATACACACACCCCATTTACATGTATTTAGTTTACTGGAGTGCAGCTAGGCAGAACTTAATATAAAGCCGACCTTTCTATTGGACACCCAGGATAAGGCTGGGAATCTCCTGCTCTTCATGGGCGGGCTGGGGGAGGAGCCAGCTCCAGGCATCTTGCTGTCTTGGGTGTTCTGGGTAAAATGTCCCCTACTCACTTCCTGTGCCTGCAGTACTTCCTGTATTTAGTTCTAGGAAGTGAAAATTATTAGCCCCTCTCAGAGGCCCGCCTGTAGGCTAGAGCCTATATTGCCTGATGATCTGGCCCTGGGTTTGTGAGGATGTCACATCACTCCTTGTACAACCCTGAAGTAGAAGACTCAAACTCACCTACTGCAAACTTCTTCTCTACCGTTACTAACTCAAGATTAAGTATCAAGCATGCATTTGAACACTCAAATTTCATAAATATGTTTAGTTTTCACCTTGTGGAGTAATAGCTGACTGTTTATCTGGCTTAGAATACTAGAGCGATAAAATGACTGGAGTCACACATTTTAGTTCATTTTTAATGAACCAAAGATTTTCATTGCACACCTAAATAAGTTCTGTATTTTTTTATACATCCACAAAATAAATAATAGGGATAGCATAAATCTATTCTGGACATGATGTAGACAACACAACACCGCTATATAACCTATTATCAATACAAAATGGTAGTATCTGATAGGTTAATGGGCTAATACAGCAACTCAGAAAACATGATTGAACCATAATATGAAATGAACATATATTGAGAAAAATAACTCCAAAAATTGTTTAACATTTAAACTCCTTTTCAGAAATCATTTTAACTTTTCTGTGGCAATAGAAGGGAAATGCAAAGAGCTGGAATTGCATGAAGAAGATTCTAGTACTGATTTTACAATCTCCACAAAGGCGTTATGTGGACACGTTTACATCTCATGCTTCGGCCTGCCCCAAACTTGTCTCATTTGCTGCCACTTTTTAGCTTTAAGGCAGCTTAGAAATAGAGTAAGTTACAAATGTGGAGTCAATAAACATACGGATGAATGCCATAGTTATTTCTGTCTCCCATTGTCAACTGGACTGTGTTATTTGTTCTAGAGGTGTCCCTCGCATCTGTCTCCTGACACTTGCCCATCTGTGCTCAAATAATTTACTTAAGTCTTGGCATGCATATTCGCCTTAACGCCCTAGCATTATTAGAACTGTGCAAACACCAAGTTTACCTTCATTTTCTTTATTTTGGGGATTTTGTAGCATTTAGGCTGGTCAGTTTTGAGTGCTGAAATTAAGGCTCAAGGGATTTATTTGATAATACAATGCAAGGTAACTTTATTTATTTATTTTTAAAATGGTGTAATCTATCGACTTGATTACATGGCTCCCATAGGAAATCTTGTGAGTGAAAGTTACTCATAGGAAGTCATATACTGAATTTATTACATTCATCCTGCAGCAAGCCCTAATGTTCACTACTCTATAGGAGATTGTATCTAAAGTGTGATTACATGGCTCCTCTAAGAATTTACTGCCAGCCTTGGACTCGTAAGGTTCTGTGAGTGTTTGCAGTGAGACAAATCCTTCCATGTAAGCTCAACCACTCGCAAGGACAGAGAATACTTATGAGACACTTAAGGAGCTGCAAATGTCCCAGTGGGAGAAAAGAAATCCTTGAATTTTGCAGGACTCTAATTAACCAAAATGAAAGCCTAAACATCCTAAAGCATGTTAGCTCTCATTATAATGGTTAACCTAAGCATATTGTAAGAATGATGTCTGTCATTTTGAATACTTACTTTAATTTTTATTCTTTCTGCCATTCAATATATCATCCTCCATCTTGTAGGCAGAATCACCATTGTTGCACTTTTGTTAACCTTGTTACATGTTCTGAGTGTTTTCCTTTATCTGTGACCATGAAAGGACATGTGTACTTGCTCTGCTTGACACACAATATATTAGCCTTGCTAATTTGTTATTGCTTTGATTGTTTTGTAGTGTAAGACCATGCCCCTGTCTCCTTAGTATGTAAATGTCATGACTGATTTTGGGCTATCCTACATAAAGGGATAGAGAATTATTATTATTTATTTTTTAATAAGTTAGAAAGAGCCTGTAACCTGTGAGTTCATGAGAAATGTTCCTGAGTAATGGTTAGCGCTGAGATAAACACAACATCTCACCACACAGAGATTGTTCCTGTAAGCTCAAGCAGAAGTGTGAGGGGTATATGTGGTACCCTCATTTCTGGGTCATGACAGTAAGTGTAATATTGTATTTTGGGTATATAAGTCTCTATAATGTAATAGGGTTCAGACACCTCTAGTATAATATTTTACTGTGAAATGTCTTTATTTTTTGGATACAGTACTCACTTCTTCTGCCTAATCATTACAGACTCTATTTGTTACAGGCCATTATGTGGATATCTGCCTCCATAGTGAGGATTTAGTTGGGACTGATTACCCCTGATAAATCTTCTGAGGAGCAAGGGACCTTATTAAGCCCTAAAGATACCATAATAGTGAAGCTTTAGATGCATTCTGTGGAGACCTATACCTATTGGTTTACAATTATTCTAAACTGTGGAGAATGTGGATGTATACCTTCACTATGATACAATATCTCTTGTTATAGAGGTGACTAAATGCCAGTGTACATCTGTATATTACTGTTTTTTTAGGATTAAACCTTTTCATCTGCACTAAGACAGGGTGTGCTCTGTCTTTCCCTTCCTTTTTTATCTTACAGACACAGGCTCCACATTGGCTCTTACAGGCACATGCTGCAGATTGGCTCTTACAGACATAGACTGCACATGTGCTCTTAAAGGCACAGGCTACTGACTGGCTCTTACATGCACAGGATGCACATTGGCTCTTACAGACATAGGCTGCAGATTGGCTCTTACAAATACAGGATACAGATTGGCACTTACAGACAGAGGATGCACATTGGCACTTATAGATACAGGATACAAATTGGCACTTACGCAGGCTGCACTTGGGCTCCTGCAGACACAAGGTGTACTTAATAAATCAAATGGTGGAAGACAAATAAAATAGCAGTGGTTCCCAATCCATAATGAATTATGCAGCATAAAGGAATAAATTACCAAGACATTTTGTGTTCTGCCATATTGTTTAAATCACTGATTTGGGAAACTTTATAAAGCTGTAGGGGGCATTCCTTATAGCCCCTGATGAGACCACCTTGATCACATGGTTTAACAGGGACAGTGTGTTATATGCTGTGTATCATATATCACTTGTTTGATATTCCACGAGTACTGGTTCCACCACTTCTGGACATTGGATCCTTCTGGCTTATAGAGTCTCCTGCATTTAATCAATCAGTGTGATGCTCATCATCATACCTGTAAGTCTAGGTGCCCATATATCATTCAAGGTTCCTAGGTATATTAGGTCTCTTTGACCAATTTAAATCCTCTCAGAATAACAGTCAAACCTGGGAGTATTAAAAAATAAATAAAATAATGTATTTATCAATCAAAGTACTGGATAAGTATCAATCCTGTATTGTGATACTAGTCAGAAAAGTAAAAAATGCAGTCCTTTAGTTGTGTTCAAATCTTTGTTACCATATGGATGCAGCATGCCAGGCAGATCTGTCTGTATTTCTGGTTGTGCTCCTAATGGATTTCTTAGAAAAGATACTGGAGTGGATTGGCAGTTCCTTCTCCAGTGGACCACAATTTGTCTGACCTCTCTGCTATGAACTGCCCATCTTGGGTTACCCTACATGTTTCAGCTCACAGCTTCATTGAAGTGCACAAGCTCCTTCACCACGACAAGATGCCAACTAATGCTGTCACACCTATTTAATAAAGAGATCCAGGGGTTAACACCTTTTTATCTGCCTAACAAATACATATACAACCCCCTTAACAATAATCCTGTCTTAACATTTGTATCCCATGATATATAATACATATTATATAAATGGAATTAAAATGAATGAATATGATGTATGTCAAATGCAGTTTTTATGTACAATAATTTAAAACATCATACAAGTGTTGTCAAACAATGTGTGATCATTACCACCTTAACATATGACATAGTGCTTAATAAATTGGTGGTAAAGGTCCTACAATGGGTACCACCAACCCTCCAGATTTTCTTTAGCATTCTGCTAATGTACCCAGGTTGATTCAAGTGGAGGTCAGGTGCATGATTTTGTTTTTTCTCCTACCCGATTTCCTAATGAATATCATAGAGTTATGTGTCTTGTCTCAATTAAAGAGAATCTAAATACACATCCAGAAACATATTGCAATCCTGGATTGTGAGTGGCACTCATAGAACAGACCTATCATGTCAAGTGTATGTGCAAAAAATATGCAATAATTTTGTATTAAAGAGTCACACATAATTAATTAGTTTCAAACATTAACGCAACAATTAATAATTTATTTACAATTATTAATTAACAAAAAGCACAGTCATCAAAGTATTGCCATAAATATATTCAGTGTGGTGCGAATAGATACCAGGTGGCCATGAGGTTGGCATATAAAACAAGAAAACTATCAGACCCTTAAGACTGTAGAAAAATGCATAGCACTTAAATATCAGTCATATCTGGTCAGTTAATCAGAATAACTATAAATATAGAGAAGGGATTCTGCAACAACAGAATTACTAAAATGGAACTAACAATTATAATGCATAGCACCAAATTCAAACTATCCGTAATGAACTCTCCTCACATTGTGGCTCACACACTCTACCCTCTCAACTAACCAACAATACCCAGTCTACTCCCCTCCCCACAGCCACTTTGAACTACTTTACCCCTGCAACAGAGGATGAAGTCTCCAACATAATATCATCCTCTCACCGCACTACCGGTCCTCTGGATCATATTCCATCTCAGCTCATCCCTCCCCTCTCTACTACACTAATCCCAGCTCTCACACACATCTGCAACCTTTCCCTAAACACTGGCACATTTCCATCATCTCTAAAACGTGCCCTAATTACACCCACTCTCAAAAAACCCTCATACGATTCTGATGTTGAATCTAACTATCGCCCTATCTCTCTACTGCCCCTGGCTTCCAAACTGCTGCAGCGGCTCATCTATAACCGCCTTATCAGTTTCATCTCCTCTAACTGTCTTCTGGACACCTTCCAATCTGGCTTTCGGACCCAACACTCCACTGAGACAGCCCTCATAAAAGTCACCAATGACCTGCTCACCGCCAAGTCTAAAGGCCACTTTTCCATTTTGCTGCTTCTGGATCTCTCTGCCGCCTTTGACACAGTTGACCATCCGCTTCTACTCCACACTCCCTCCTTCCTCGGCATTCGAGACACTGCTCTCTCGTGATTCTCATCATACCTCCAAGAACGATCATTTAGCTTCTCCTTCTCCGGCACCTCTTCTTCTCCTCACCCCGTCTGTTTGCGTACCCCAAGGATCAGTCCTAGGCCCCCTCCTCGTCTCCATCTACACATCCTCACTCGGTACCCTAATAAACTCTTTTGGGTTTCAGTACCATTCTATGCAGATGACACTCAAATCTACCTCTCAGCACCAGATCTATCCCCCTCCTAGCACACGTCTCCAACTGCCTCTCTAGTATATCTATAGAGAGATGTGAGGAATTAAAGCTGTAGTAGAGGGTGGGAAGATTATGAGTTCAATCTTAGACATGTTGAGTTTTAACTCAACATGTCTAAGACTGAACTCTTAATCTTCCCACCCTCTACTACAGCTTCAATTCCTCACATCTCTCTCACTGTCAACAATGCCATCATCACTCCCACCTCCCAAGCCCGTTGTCTCGGGGTTCTACTGGACCCTGCCCTCTCTTTCATCCCTCACATACAGTCTCTAACTAAATCTTGCCTCCTTCATCTAAAAACATATCCAAAATATGCCATTACCTCACACAAGACACTACAAAGTTTATAATACACCCTCTCATCATTTCTTGTCTCGACTATTTCAACTCGCTCTTTGTTGGCCTGCCCACCACTCGCCTCTCCCCACTTCAATCCATAATGAATGCCTCCGCCAGACTCATCTTCCGTACACATAGTTCAGTGTCAGCAGCTCCTCTTTGTCAATCACTCCACTGGCTTCCCTTCTCCTCCAGAATTATAAAGCCCTCAACAACAGAGCACCTCCATACATCTCTGCTCTCATCTTCAAATTCACCCCCACACACCCTCTTCATTCTGCTAATGACCTTCTTCCATCACTCTTGTCACCTCCTCTCACTCCCGCCTCCGGGACTTTTCTCACGCTGCCCCTATTTTCAGGAACTCCTTGCCTCGCTTCACCAGACTATCCTCCTGCCTCAAATCCTTCAAAACTTAAATAAAAACACACCTCTTTAAAGGAGCCTATAACCTTCCGCCCTAACACACTCAGCACTACTCTCTCCCTACTGTACCACATACACACTTCAACCATTAGATTGTAAGTCTGCGAGTTTCAATCCTGCGCTGTGCTTTAGGGAAAGCGCTATGGACACTGGATTCGAAGCTCAAAGACAGGGCCGTCCATTCTTTGCAATGTATGAATCTTGAACTTGTCATTGCCTGTAACTTAACTTATGTATAGCGCTACGGAATATGTTGGCGCGTTACAAATAAATGTTAATAATAAATAGCACCTGGTTAATATATTCATCCGATCAGTTTATCAAAATGACAATCATCTAGGACAAGAGATTCCTCATCTAAACACAGAAATCATTTAAACAGCAAGTGTAATTGGAACCTATTAAAATATTATGGCATAGCTCGGGAATGCTCTGTGTAGAAAAAAGAAAAGAAGAGTAGGATGAAAAAGGTTATGATATGTATAGTTTAGTAATGTTTATAATTCAGTGTTCCAATAAGTAATTCTACCTGATGTTGCTCTCCAGGCACTGCTACAATTCTGTATTATCTGACAATACATAAACCAATATAATACAATGCATGTTGTTTATTACTGATGTGTGATCTCAGAATCACATATATAGTTGTGAGCGTACGAGTCGTTGCTCACGCTTGCGGGCGCTCCATGCCAGCAACTGAGGCCCCTCGCGAAGCGAGGGCCTCAGTTGCTGGCAAGGTCACTGGGCACGGGCCTCAGTTGCTGGCATGGAGCGCCGAAGGCGCTCCATGTCAACAACTGAGGCCCCTCGCGAAGCGAGGGCCTCAGTTGCTGGCGAGGTCACTGGGCAAGGGCCTCAGTTGCTGGCATGGAGCGCCTAAGGCGCTCCATGCCAGCAACTGAGGCCCCTCGCGAAGCGAGGGACTCAGTAGCTGGCGAGGTCACTGGGCAAGGGCCTCAAACCCTCGCAAACTTCACGTCGCTACTCAAAAAACACGACACACAAATTACGACACTCGCTAAATTTTACGAGGAACGCAAACAACCTACGAAACACGTTACCACACATTACGACCTCGCAAACATCGGACGCAACACGCCGACATACAAACATTTAAAACACAATACATACACACAGCACATACATAAAAACCTTACCTACACCAAGAGGGAGGACCCAGGACCTCAAAAATGCAACTTACACCTCGATTTTACTCGAAATAAAAGACTTTTGAGACTAAAAAAAAATCTAAGCGACAGAAAAAATGGCTGCCGAACAAAACGAAAACGAGGCTACACCACTCTAAACTCGCAAAACACCACAACAAACTCGCAAAACACCACAAGAAACTCGCAAAACGACACAAACCACCTACGGATATTCATACCACACAGTGCACACATTCAGCATGCTTACACAGCAGCTCCACACCACTAATGCTGCAGCAACATCAACACAGATTGCCAGCTCTTCATCACAATGCTTCAAAATAGGTACACTATATTCATTTACTAATTTAGCTACCTTACAATTTCATTGCCGTCATTTTTTGACGGGCAATTCGCTAGTCACATATATAGTTGTGAGCAGGCGAGCTTGCTCAAGCCGTTGCTCACGCGCCGCAGGCGCGCCTTGCCAGCAACTGCGACCCTCGCAAACTTTACGTTGTAACGCAAACAACAAGACACAGCAACTTACCACTCATTACGACCTCTCAAAAATCGGACGCAACCCGCGAACAGGAAAAAATGAAAAACACAATAAATACACACAACACATACATAAAAAGCTTACCTACAGCAAGAGGAACAATCCAGGACCTCGAAAAATAAAGTTACACCTTAATTTAACTCAAAATAAAAGCGTTTAGACACTAAAAAATTCTCTAAGCGAGAGAAAAAATGGCAGCCGAACAAAACGAAAACGAGGCTACAGCAGTCTAAACACGCAAAACACCACAAGAAACACACAAAACACCACAAAACACCTACGGATATTCCGATACAGACGTATACCACACATTACCCGCCATTTTAGAACAATGCGGAAGTACACCACTACGCTAACGGTTTGGTCTCGCGCACACACACTATTACACTGCACACATTCATCACGCTTACACAGCAGCTCCACACCACTAATGCTGCAGCAACATCAAAACACATTGACAGCTCTTCAACACAATGCTTCAAAATACGTAAAGTATATTCATTTATTAATGTATTATATAATTCATTATTATACACCAAACAGGATTAGCTACCTTACAATTTCATTGCCGTAATTTTTTGACGGGCAATTCTCTAGTGATATATAAAGACTAGCGACTTGCCCGTCAAAAAATGACGGCAATGTTATGTATATGTTTGTCAAGTTGTTTAGTTATTAACATATATTTTTGACACTTGTAAGTATTTTAATATGAACGTGTATTTTTGTAAAATGTTGATGTAATGGTTTTTTAAAATGTAATTAGTATCTGAAGAATTGTTAACTTGAATATACATTGAATGAATAGGAAAGCCAAAAGTAAAAACCCTTTTTTAAACGTTGCAAATTTTAACATGAAGTTTAAAATATATGTAAGCAATAACCATCAAAGTATATATTTTTAAACTTGAACTTTATTTTTTATGTAAGTTTAGAAGTTGACAAAACATTGGTATAATTTTGAACATTATAAACAGGAACATAGTGAATACATTTTGTAAAGTAATTTTTTATTAAAAGTATTAACATTTGAATGTAAAAACAATTGACATTTAAATTAATCAGTATTAAAATTCAATTTCTATCACAATAATTGTTAACTTGAATATACATTGAATGTAGAGGAAGGCATACAGTCAAACTCTTCTTAAAACGTACGTAATTAAACTAATTTATTACTGAGCACATAAATTGGCGATAAACATTAATGTAGGTAGTAATCTTAAGATAACAGACAATATTTACATTGTGACTTAAAAGGTGCTTGACCTCTTAACATCCACTTTGTAATATGTTGAATGAAATAACTTCAAAATATATTTTTTAAACTTTTAACATTAGAAACATTAACATAGTGACTTAACATTTTAACATAATTTTTACTAACAATGCAAGGCAAGTATTTTGTGAGGCGAATCATTCATAAACATGACTTCCATTAATTATGACTGAATTAAACAACCAATTGTTATGTATTTTGCAATGCTTTTAAAAAATCTTGGCACCTTTAATTAGTATCCTTCAAAGTTATAGTACTTCATAGTAGACAATGTTTTTAGTAAAAATACGTCCATCTTCTAATAAATCACCTTGACTTTCATTGTTTTCAATGTAAACTTTAATTGCCTGTGGATTTTTGCACCTTGACAACGCAACGTACAATTGACCATGTGCAAAAACTGGTTCTTCCAAGAAAATACCCACAGATTTGAAAGTTTGACCTTGTGATTTATTAATGGTCATGGCAAATGCCATAATAATGGGAAATTGTCTTCTTTGAAGTATAAAAGGGAGACTACTTTCACTTGGTGCTAAATCTATTCTTGGTATGAAAACTCTCTCTCCTCTATGGGTCCCAGTTAAAATTTCAGCATCTATAAAATGGTCCTTTAATTGTTCAACAATTAATCTTGTGCCATTGCATAGGCCTTTTTTGGGATTCATATTTCGCAGTAACATGATAATTGCACCTTTCTTTAGCTGCAAAATATGTGGTGGCATTCCAGAAGGAGTTAAAGAGTTTATGAATTCAGTGGAAAAGTTAGCCTGACTTTCATTGTCATCAGCAAGTACAGAATCAGCACTGTGATAATTTCTTTGTGGTGCATAAATTTTTTTTAAGATTTTATTATTGAGGATTAATGCATCTTTATTTTTACACGTCAGTATGACTTGGTTGGCAAGCTCGGAATATTCTTCGTTATTTATGCTCCCTTCAAATATAGCCGATATAATATCTTGTTGACAAATCATATGAGGTGGGATCTCTACAGTGTCGTCAGGTAAATTTAGTATTTTTTCTGTTCTGCCTTCTCCAATTTTAATAAGCCAATCATTGAAATCAGTTTGGCCTTCTGATCTCATATTTTGTTGCAGTTGAAGATGGGTAAAATGTTTCCATACTGTACTTGACTTTATACATGTTTCGATAATGTCAGTTCGATTTCCATGTACAACAACAGGTAATGTTTGTCTAAAATCGCCACCCAACAACATTACCTTTCCACCAAATGGAAAAATATTATCCATGACTTCACGAAGCAAACGGTCAATACATTGGAGGGCATAGCATGACATCATTGTGGCCTCATCTATTATAATTAATTTACATTTCTTCAATTTCTTTGCTTGTAAGGATGTCATGCGAATATCTGACACAGAATTTTCTAAAATAGGCACTGGCAGTTTAAATCCACTATGAACAGTTCTTCCACCTTCTAATAAAAGTGCAGCAATTCCAGTAGTGGCAAACGCCATTGCTATTTTTCCTTGTGCTCGTACTGAACTCATTAATAAATTGTACAAATATGTTTTTCCTGATCCGCCAGGTCCATCAAGATAGAAATAACGCTCTGTCACCATGTCATCATCTATAGCATTTTTAATGGCATGAAATGCTTGCAATTGTAGTGTATTTAAAGTTGCAAGTCTTTCTTCTGTTCTTTCTGCTTGTAGTTGAATGTCATAGTCTTCAAAGTTAATGTCATCTATAAGACCTGGATCAGGCAAATTAAAACTTGCACAACTTAATCCATGAGTTAAAAAGACTTCTTGGATTTCCATTAACGCTTTTAAGTGTGCAATGGGTTCATTGTATCGTCGCATAAAGTCTTCAGCCATATTACTTTTAAAAGTCTCCCACAAAGCTAATGCATTTGGAGCATTTGAGAAGATACAAATAAAAGCAAATTGTTCTCTCATCTGTCGTGGCATTTGACATTGTGCTGCTTCTTCTAAGCATCTTTCCCACTCTGTATCATCAGCGAGTAAGTTTCTATGTCTTGCAGCTAAATGGAAGGATTCATATACAATGTCATTAACAGTTCTTAATTGTTCAAAACTTTGTGCTCCAGGAACATTTAAAAGTAATATCCGTAAGCAAAAACGTTCAACATCTCTTGGACTGACTGTGTAAATTCTTGGAATAATTTTATTGCCTCTGGTTTTTCTTGGTCTCCATAATCCATTCACAAAAACATAGTGATATGGAATTTCAATATATAAGTATTGTGTTGCTTCAGCATCAGTGGAATTTAATGCAAACCATGCAGTTAGTGTAGTGTGACGATCTTCACTTTGGGCCAATGCATTCATTTCATTTCCAGCATGGAAATAGACTAAATGTCGTTGTGGCAAATGTACTGCTAACCTATATACTGCATGTGATCTATCATGCATTTCAAATTTTAAAAGCCGCCACATAGCTTCTGGCGCACTGACATAGCGAGCATCTACATGAGATGCAAGTTCATCATGTACTAACTCACTACTTTCAGGGTTGTCTGCACTTTTGACGACTACAGTAGCTGCATCGTAACCTTTGTAAATATATTTGTAGACATATTTAATGGATTTGATGGAAGTGCAGGCTTCTACGTTGATGTGGGCGTTGTACTTCATGAGTAAATGTGGATTGTAGGGTACTACATATCTATTGTCCACTTTTTTCCCACGAATAATGGCACTATCTCCTTCTCTTCTTTTATAAAGTGGATATCCATCACAATTGGCATAGGTTTTGTCTCTATAATCTTTGGGAAATTCTTTGGAACATTTATTATTTTCCATACATGGTGATTGTGGATTAAGGTCACCACAGGGTCCATGAATCATGCGATGAGTAACAATCTCATATAGTCTACCATATAGTTCTGGATCTGGTAGTTCAGCAACAATGACTGCATCCACTTTGTCTGAAGTATCTAATTTATCTTTTTCTTGAAGTATTATTAGAAGATGTGCATGTGGAAGGCCTCTTTTTTGAAATTCAATGGTATATACATAAGCAAGACATTTGCCAAATAACTGATTTATAGTGAAGTCACGTATTAATTCATTTAATTTAATCTTAAAAACTCTGGCTACTAAATCTGGTCGATCTGAAGCAGTCTTCTTTAAATTCAAGCATAGAAACATTATTTCGGATTCTGGCTTTAGCATTTGGGTAGCTGGGAAGAGTTAATTTTGGTTGCCAACCTGCTTCTCCGTGTGGGAAAAAGATGGGATATGTCATTGGATCTAAATTTGGACTTAAGATACTCATATTAATAAACGGTTGGTCCTCATTTCTAGGATATATTCGTATGTCTCTTTGAAATGGTGGTTCTCCTTCATCATTGTGAAACACCATTGCAACCTCATTTGTTGTTGGCAAGTTATAACGACGTTTATCAGTATGTCTGTCTCTTTTAAGCACCATATTAACCTTCGGCATTGGTAATTGATGTGTTTGTGAATGAAGTAGTTGTTCATTTTCTACTTCTGCCAATTTTTTATAAGCTTTACTGTAGGGATTGTTGTCCATAATGTTATTTAGCTCTATGAAAACAGTGGGTAAGCATTTTTTATTTTCTTCCATCTGCATACGTTGGTCAACAGCTTCCATTGTATCTAGGACATATAGTTGAGCGAATTTTCTTTTATTTCCTTCCTCTGGATGTAAATGGGAAGTGCGATGATAAATTTGTCCTTGGACTTTAAAACAGTAAGGACCATGTCCTGGTACATTAGCAGCTAATGTTGCCCCCATGGATGCAAAGGATATGGCACTATTGTAGGATCTTATGTTTGTCTTAAAATTTTTGTAGTTTGGAAAAGTAGGTTCAGTCATAATATTTTGTAAATAAATAGGAAATTCTTTCCTTTCTGGAAGTTTGAACTTGCCTTTTTGACAACAACTAATAAATTGTCCATCTCTGGGTCTCTCCTGTTTAAAATAATAAGCCTCACAAAACTGACATTGAGTAGTCATGTCCCCACAACTATGAACCTCTACTGCTAAAGACTTGAGTAGAGGACAATTTGCAAAGCATATAGGATTTTGCCTTTCATATTCATCAGGTGAAATGTCATATAATGTTTCAACAACAGGTTCTAAATGTTTTGTTTTTTTTCGTTGCTTTTCTTGGTATATGTTGTATTGTTTGAGGTAAAATGTCATCTAATGTTTCATGAAACGGTTCTAAATGCTTTGTTTTCTTTGTTGCTTTTTTTGGTATCTCTTGTCTTTTTTCTGGCAAAATGTCATCTGATGTTTGAGCAACAGGTTGTAAATGCTTTATTTTCTTTGTAGTTTTTTTTGACATATCTTTAATTTCTGCAAGTGACAGTCTTTTGCTTGCAATTCTTTTGCGTTCTTTTTCTCGTCGAATTTCCTTCTTCTCCGGTGTCTGCTGGCTGTCTGCTCTCTGTCGTCGTTCTCTAGCTTGGCGTCTTTTCTTTTCTTGTTTACTCTCATTATCAGCCATGTTAATCTGTAAAAATAAAATAATGTACCATTAGTTTATTTTGAGATGTTAAGTTGTTTTTCATGACATATAGTTATCAATAGTGTGTTAACATTTTATAGTTAATCAATTTCAATGCGTTCAATTGAATAAAAGTCTAAATAAGGGCATGAGATAATTATTTAAAGACATTTTTATTTATTAAACATGTATCCAAAAGCAAGTGTTTCAGTAACTAAAAAGGTATTTAAAAAAGGTGTTATGTCCTTATTTACAGCACTATTCAATTTGTCAAATGGCAATTAAATTAGGGTTTAGGACTGGAATGTTACAATGACAAATTGTATAGATTCTGTGTTTTTAGACTTTTTTGGACTATGCCAATTTATTTTTTAAGTTTACATTGAAGTTTGTTTTTATTGTTAAAGATTATTGGCCCTAAAAGACAAATAAGAGATAGATGATAGATATTACTTTTTATACTGTACCTTGGTTGAAGTTTGATTTCAAGCAAAATTCTTTGTTGGTCCTGTGTTGAAAGCCTTCGTCCGATGGTCTGGTCCTGTGTTGAAAGTCCTCGTCCGATGGTGTAGTCCTCTGTTGAAAGTCCTCGTCCTCTGGTGTGGTCCTCAGTTCCAACTCCTGTTCCGATGTTCTTGACGCAGTATCTGTTATAAAATAAAAATGAAAATGTTATGTTATTTGAATGTCTTTGTATGAATGAAAAAATGGCATTATTTCTGTGTTTTTCTACAATCCTTTTTGGTGCGCCACAATTTTGGTATGCTTCTGTAGGCTATTTTCTAAGGCTTATAGGTGGTTAAACATTAAAGAAGAATATTAATTAATTTTTCTCTTTTTTTACTTGTTATACTGTACCTTGGTTGAAGTTTGATTTGAAGCAGAATCTTTGTTGGTCCTGTGTTGAAAGCCTTCGTCTGATGGTCTGGTCCTGTGTTGAAAGTCCTCGTCCAATCGTCTGGTCCTCTGTTGAAAGTCCTCGTCCGATGGTGTAGTCCTCTGTTGAAAGTCCTCGTCCAATGGTCTGGTCCTCTGTTGAAAGTCCTCGTCCGCTGGTGTGGTCCTCAGTTGAAACTCCTGGTCCGATGTTCTTGACGCAGTATCTGATATAAAATAAAAATGAAAATGTAATATTATTTTAATGTATTTGTATGAAGTAAAAAATGACATTATTTCTTTGTTTTTCTACAATCCCGTTTGGTGTCCACCACTTTTGGTATGCTTATTTAGGCCTTTTTCTAAGGCTTATAGATTGTTAAACATAAAATAAGTATCTAAATGTACTTTGGTATGTGTTTGTGTGAGTTTTCATACAATCCTGTTTGGTGCGCACCACTGTTGGTATGCTTATTTAGGCTTCTTTCTAAGGCTTATAGGTTGTTAAACATAAAATAAGAATGTAAATGTAGTTTGCTATGTGTTTGTGTGAGTTTTCATACAATCCTGTTTGGTGCGCACCACTGTTGGTATGCTTATTTAGGCTTCTTTGTAAGGCTTATAGGTTGTTAAACATTAAATAAGAATGTAAATGTAGTTTGCTATGTGTTTGTGTGAGTTTTCATACAATCCTGTTTGGTGCGCACCACTGTTGGTATGCTTATTTAGGCTTCTTTCTAAGGCTTATAGGTTGTTAAACATTAAATAAGAATGTAAATGTAGTTTGCTATGTGTTTGTGTGAGTTTTCATACAATCCTGTTTGGTGCGCACCACTGTTGGTATGCTTATTTAGGCTTCTTTCTAAGGCTTATAGGTTGTTAAACATTAAATAAGAATCTAAATGTAGTTTGCTATGTGTTTGTGTGAGTTTTCATACAATCCTGTTTGGTGCGCACCACTGTTGGTATGCTTATTTAGGCTTCTTTCTAAGGCTTATAGGTTGTTAAACATAAAATAAGAATGTAAATGTAGTTTGCTATGTGTTTGTGTGAGTTTTCATACAATCCTGTTTGGTGCGCACCACTGTTGGTATACTTATTTAGGCTTCTTTCTAAGGCTTATAGGTTGTTAAACATTAAATAAGAATCTAAATGTAGTTTGCTATGTGTTTGTGTGAGTTTTCATACAATCCTGTTTGGTGCGCACCACTGTTGGTATGCTTATTTAGGCTTCTTTCTAAGGCTTATAGGTTGTTAAACATAAAATAAGAATGTAAATGTAGTTTGCTATGTGTTTGTGTGAGTTTTCATACAATCCTGTTTGGTGCGCACCACTGTTGGTATACTTATTTAGGCTTCTTTCTAAAGCTTATAGGTTGTTAAACATAAAATAAGAATGTAAATGTAGATTGCTATGTGTTTGTGTGAGTTTTCATACAATCCTGTTTGGTGGGCACCAATGTTGGTATGCTTATTTAGGCTTCTTTCTAAGGCTTATAGGTTGTTAAACATTAAATAAGAATCTAAATGTAGTTTGCTATGTGTTTGTGTGAGTTTTCATACAATCCTGTTTGTTGGGCACCAATGTTGGTATGCTTATTTAGGCTTCTTTCTAAGGCTTATAGGTTGTTAAACATTAAATAAGAATCTAAATGTAGTTTGCTATGTGTTTGTGTGAGTTTTCATACAATCCTGTTTGATGCGCACCACTGTTGGTATGCTTATTAATGTAGTTTTGTAATGCTAATAGGTTGTTAAACATAAAATAAGAATGTAAATGTAGTTTGTTATGTGTTTGTGTGAGTTTTCATACAATCCTGTTTGGTGGGCACCAATGTTGGTATGCTTATTTAGGCTTCTTTCTAAGGCTTATAGGTTGTTAAACATTAAAATAAGAATGTAAATGTAAATCCTGTTTGATGGGCACCACTTTTGTTATACTTATGTAGTGTTTTTTCTAATGGTTATACATTGTTAAACAATCACATTTGAATGAGGCCCTCGGCCATTAAACATATTTAGGTCCTGAATCAATTGCGTTTTGACCAATTGAATAGGGCTCTATATAAGCACATAAAATATTTTTTGACAGAAGTTTTTAGTTAGTGAAGACCTATTATGTGCTTATATAAAGCCCTATTCAATTAGCCAACTCACAATTGAATAAGGCTCATGGTTCGGTTCTTTTTTATACTTAAATACTTTACCTTGATTGAAGTGTGGAATGACAGAGGGTCCCCTCCTGCCAATCTTAATCCGCCGGTCTTCTTGTAGTGTCTGTTTGAAAAATAAAGTGAAATAGTGAATTATAGAATTTTTTATTTGTATTTAACAAACCATGGCCTTTTCAGCATTTAAAGTATTTTTGTATCTTACCTCTTGTTCTTTGTTGGTGTTCTTTAAAAGGGATTGTTCTTCACAGTGCACAGTGCAAATTGTTGAAAGACGCTGTTGATGCAGAGTCTGTTTGAATATTTAAAAAAGTAGAAAGATTGAGTTTTAGGTGATCTATTGAATTGCAGTAAATTAATTTCATTGAATTATACTTCTGTAATTAATTTGAATTAACATTATTTTTTGGTGGGTGCTACACACATATGTCACATACATGAAGCACATTTCCATAGTTGAAAGTAATTTTTTTGTGTGCGTGTGACATATCAGTATACATGAATCATATTTTAATTGTTAAATTAACCTTATTTTTATTTTTGGCCAACATACATAAATGTGTGTGTGACATGTGACTATAGATGATACACATATATGTGCGTGTCACATATCAGTATACATGACTCATATTTTAATAGTATTTTAATAGTCCCGACTTATTTTTTTGTAATGTAATTTAAATGTAGTTGTTTAATTAGTTTGTTGCAGGGGCAATACACATAAATGTGCATGTAACATGT
Source organism: Discoglossus pictus (assembly GCA_027410445.1). NCBI lineage: Eukaryota > Metazoa > Chordata > Amphibia > Anura > Alytidae > Discoglossus > Discoglossus pictus. The sequence goes on from JAPZIH010000731.1 coordinate 269,515, forward strand.
CACTATACATTATACACATAAATGTGCGTGTCACATGTCACTATACATTATACACATAAATGTGCGTGTCACTTGTCAGTATACATTATACGGCTAAATGTGCGTGTCACTTGTCAGTATACATTATACGCATAAATGTGCGTGTCACTTGTCACTATACATTATACACATAAATGTGCGTGTCACTTGTCACTATACATTATACACATAAATGTGCGTGTCACTTGTCAGTATACATTATACGCATAAATGTGCGTGTCACTTGTCAGTATACATTATACGCATAAATGTGCGTGTCACATGTCAGTATACATTATACGCCTAAATGTGCGTGTCACTTGTCAGTATACATTATACGCATAAATGTGCGTGTCACATGTCAGTATACATTATACGCATATATGTGCGTGTCACTTGTCAGTATACATAAACCTCTTTGTCTTCTTTAATTTTTTTTTTTGATGTCCTGTCTTGAAAATAAGTAATATATTATAGCTTACCTCTCAGTTGTAATTTGCACAATGTAAAGTAGTAAATTAGGAAAGAATTATCTTCTAAAGTTTTAGCAGCAGTTATCTCCGAAGTCACTCTGTTCATCACCTGAGGAGAAATGTATTTTTCTCTGTCAAATAGACAGTATTTATAAACTTGTAGAACATTCTGGAAAGTTAGACCGTTAGAACGTAATACGCATGCGCTATTTGCGTTCCAGCTTACAATTTGCGTTCCATCCGCCATTTTGTGCGTAGTAGTGTTTAAAATGGTGTTTAATATGAGTGTGATCCGTTCCGCATAGTATGTGTTTCATTATTGCGAGTAAGTGTAGTGTAGTTACGTCTGGAGCCTCGTTTTCGTTTTGTTCGGCGGCCATTTTTTCTCTCGCTTAGCCGATTTTCGGTCGTTTAAACTGTTTGTTTTCACTTAAATGGACGTGTAAATGAACTTTTGGAGGTGCCGGATGCCCCCCCCGTGCTGTAAGTAAGCTTTTTATGTGTTTGTTGTGTTTCTTTCTTGTGTTTGTGATGTTTTGATGCGCGGCGGTTGGAATGGGTCTTTCGCGGCCGTATTTTTTTCCGATGCGGCCGTATTTTGTTGCGAGTAAGTGTAGTGTAGTTACGTCTGGAGCCTCGTTTTCGTTTTGTTCGGCGGCCATTTTTTCTCTCGCTTAGCCGATTTTCGGTCGTTTTAAACTGTTTGTTTTCACTTAAATGGACGTGTAAATGAACTTTTGGAGGTGCCGGATGCCCCCCCGTGCTATAAGTAAGGTTTTTATGTGTTTGTTGTGTTTATTTCTTGTGTTTGTGATGTTTTGATGCGCGGCGGTTGGAATGGGTCTTTCGCGGCCGTATTTTTTTCCGATGCGGCCGTATTTTGTTGCGATATACGCAGTTAGCTTTTACGTGTACGACGCAGTGTATTTGTTTCTTCATCGTGCGTATGTGTGTTAAGAGCGTGTGAGGGGCCTTTTTTACTGTTTTTTTGTTAAGTCTTGTGTCTGTGTGTCTGGGTGTAAGCGGGTGTGAGGCGACTTTGATTTTTTTTTTGTTATGAAGTTATGTGTGTGTGTATGTGTGTGTTAACACAGCCGATGTTGGGATGCTCCCACCACCGCAAATGCGGACCCTCGCTTCGCGAGGATCCGCATTTGCGGGGACGTTGTTTGTTTTTTGTTGGCTGGGCGGTTGGGTTTATTCTGTTAAAAAAGTCGTGTGTGTGTATGTGTGTGTTAACACAGCCGACGTTGAGCCTCCACAACCGCAAATGCGGGCCCTCGCTTCGCGAGGACCCGCATTTGCGGCGAACTGCGTCCCTCGCTTCGCGAGGGACGCAGTTTCTTCAAGCGTGAGCAACTACTTGGGTTTTTGTTGGCTGGGCGGTTGGGTTTATTCTGTTACAAAAGTCGTGTGTGTGTATGTGTGTGTTAACACAGCCGACGTTGAGCCTCGACAACCGCAAATGCGGGCCCTCGCTTCGCGAGGACCCGCATTTGCGGCGAACTGCGTCCCTCGCTTCGCGAGGGACGCAGTTCTTGCGGGCTCGCTACGCGAGCCCGCAAGCGTGAGCCGACGTTGAGCCTCGACAACCGCAAATGCGGGCCCTCGCTTCGCGAGGACCCGCATTTGCGGCGAACTGCGTCCCTCGCTTCGCGAGGCACGCAGTTCTTGAGGGCTCGCTACGCGAGCCCGCAAGCGTGAGCAACGACTCGTACGCTCACAACTATATATGTGATGAAAGTTTCCTCTATACAAATAGAGTTACCCAGAGCGTGTATTGGATAGGACATCCCATAGATATACATAGACATCAGAGATCCACAAAGTAGATTTTTTAGTATAATGCACCATGCAATTTGTAAATAATCAATAAACCAACATATGTTGGTATATATGTTGTGTTGTCAGTTCTTAAAATAGTACTAGGCAGTCATTTTTGGCCGTTTAGTGTATCTTTTACATGTGAAATATATACCCATCCATTTGGTAATATATAAAAGTCTTACGGTTATTTCATTCACACCCTATGAGACTTTCATGAATTGCTGATCGAACAATACCATAGGGATACTCTGTCACTTTCCATAAGGACACTTATCACCCCTTCCTACAAGCCCTAAGTGCTAGAGCCGTCACTAGGATCCAGTAACCCCAGTATTGTTTACATAACCTTACAGCTAGAAGAGGTTTAGTAGAAGCTTGGAAAATTCCACAGTTGAACTGATCTGAACTTAAATAAGGGCATCGCCAAAATATGAATCAGAATTAAGATGGAGAAAATTACAACTAGAATGTAGGGTAGTATAACTTATTTGAAGCTACATAGCTGCCATGGTTCAATCACTCAATTGTATAATTGTCTTTAATGCATGTGTAATGCATAATAATTGTTTCATAGATGTCTTATAAAATACATGGGTGAATATTAATGTTTGTCAAAAGTCTCGATAAGAAATCTTGTAACAAACTGATATCCCCTTCCCTTTCCTCTTTTTCTGTTCTTTCCCTTCCCTATGAGATTATATGCTGATTATATGCTAAAATATAATATAAAATTAAACAATAAAGAGTTAAAAAAATGAAATGCATTCAAGTTCTTAAAAGCTTAGATAATTTACATATAAAAAAAGCAATTATAGCTTAATAAAAAATCAACAAATGAAAGACCTTTCTTTAATAGGCCAAAGTGCTTAGAAATTGTGAATTAAGAATTGAGAATAATCATGTAATAATTATCTAAATGAGAACCATTATTGAGTAAATATTATGAGCAATGTTTAAAATAAATCACTAGAACAAAGAACAAAATGGAAGCATGGAGCTGGATTGATCATAGTTGAATTCTCAAGGTTTTACCTGTTATTTTTTAAGGTTGTGTAGTTTTTTAAGCTTTTTTTTTTTAAATAGAGAGTATGGCAGAGAAAAGGTATGCATGTACTTGAAAGATTACAGTTCTAATATAGTACAAAACTCAACTGCATTAAGTCAATATGTCCTCAAGACTAAGTTGATCAGGGTGTGGCTGCTTTATGGACTTACAGACAAACATTGAACATAACCAAGAAATGGAAGCAGGTGTATAATATAGATTGTCTGTCAATATTTTATTATTTGATTTAGCAATTGTGAAATACAAATTATTTGCTCAGTGACATCATCTCAAGGACACACAGGTAAAAAAATGTCAGTGTACCTTGATGGCACCAGAAACCTTGTTGGTTTCCAACACATCAACACAACATATAATCATCTGCATAGCAAGAAATAGTCTGTGTATAATCCTGGGACCCGAGGAGACTTACATTAATAGACTATTTCTCCTTGAACATGAAGTTTCTTATTTTCTGTTTGTGCTCACTTTCTGGTTTTAACATTATAGGTAAGTTACCTTTTTCTTGCTTACTTTTTGGGAGATGTAGTTTTGTTGCATTGTTTTAAACTAGTTATTTAATTTAGGAAAAAAAGAGATTATCCTTTGAAATGTTGATGTAGTGCATATTGTAGGATGGAAAATCATGGACTGTTGATAGTCAACAACTAACACCCAGTGTACTAGTCACATTGAGTATTAATAAGTGATTTAGAGAAAGTAAAGAGAATAATGACTCTACTGGCGCTAAACTATTCCATTTAAGTATTTGGGACCACATTCGCTGAAAATAATTTGAAATGTTTATTCTTTTATTATCTGAAGCATAAACAATATGGATTATAACTTTACTAAGGTGTTTATTTACAAATTAACACTATTCACAGACAACACTAACACAGTTAAACTGTGTTAAACTATACATTTATATTGGATAATATTGACCTTCTTTAATTATATGTATCTAGCATAGAAGAAGACAGACATTACCTAATGCAAACAGCGCTCCAATGTTTTCAGTGATACTGTATATCTTTGTGGCTTAGGAAGTTAATGCCAGGGTAATTCCACGTAAATTCAATGAGGTCATGTCACCCTCTGACTCGGATTTTGATGACACTTGGTGTACACCCTTCCCTTATGGGTGAAAGAAACCCCCTTATTTTTTTCCCCTCTATCTTAAACGGTTTTACTTTTATAGCACTTCAAAGTTTCATTAATTCTGCGTTGTCTCGACTCTCGGCACAAGATGCCCTTGCATACATTTTATTTTTTTCTCTATAACCAATGATCAGATCTCTTTGAAACTTTACACAGAGCTCAATAAAATGATGAGGATTTCAGAAAAAAAATCATAAATGCCTAAAAAATGTATAAATGTACTTGTAGCATAGTTTTTTTGGTGGAAAAACTAGGTTTAGAAAACCTGAATTTTCAGCATGTGGGCACAATAGAACCAAAATGTTTTGATGCTGAAAATTATTGTAAATACATGCTCTTTCTTGACAAAGAATGACATTTATGTTTTTTTTATCCCTTGTAACTACATTTTATGTTTTTTGGAAATTGTGGAAAAAAATGGCTACTGGGTAGCCATTTTGTACAACTTTCTACAATCCGTAGCTGTAATAGAAAAAATTTATGAAACAAAGTTGTTCATCTTAAAATGTAACATAATATTGGTTATTATAGTTTTTTTTTTCGAAAGTGCAGACTTGTTTTTAGCTTTCGGTTATTTAAAATTATAAAAATTGACTATCAATAAAATAAAAAAAATAAAAATATTTTGGTGAGAAACTTTAAATGCTGACAAGTAAGGTAATAAAATCTAGCAATAAAAAGATTAAAATAATTTACAATTATGCATTTTATTCAATTATGCAACATTACATGATTCCCAATGTGTTTTTCAGAATTAAAAGAAAAAAAAAGAATGATGTTTGTGTGCCATCTTGAAATAATGGATGCATGGAGACTTTTTAACATCTATGTTAAATATATTGAGGCGTAATTCACAATGAGGCAGTTTTATGACAGCAGATACATTAATAACAATAAGGACAACAATTAAACTAAAGTAAGAAATTACCACAGACTATGCTATTATCACAGTTGATTACCTTACAAGTTTAATGGTCCTCAGTTTCTTTGCTGTAGCTTCAGTATCACCTGTAAGATTTCCATTTTTTCTTCCAAAAACGCCATCCACTCATTGGGAAAGAAGTATCTTCTGCCAGTTATTGTCTGTGGGGGTTGTACAATACCAAGCATATAAGGAAATGGTATTGCACAAGAATAGTCACGGCTAGGCCAGCAAAATGAAGGTCCATTTGGGTGAAGAAGTTTTACAAAAGCATCTCCCTCGTCTTGATTAATCTCCAATATCATTCCAAAGTACCACAAATGATCATACTTGCAAGCAACGAAACATCCAGGATACAGATTATCAGCATTCACAGGAAATTTGGGGAGGCTCCTCAGGTTGAAAGTGAGAGAGGGTTCTTTATCAATGCTCATTCTTCTTGCTTCAATTGGGCCTGTTGTGGCACAGTTGTGGATCTTTGCACTGTTTGTAATGTTGCAATGTTGGTTAACGCAGCTGCGTACCTCGTGAAGTGCGGGCCTTGCGAAGCGAGACGAGCCAGTGCCGCTGTCACACATGCGAGCCGCGCAAAGCTACGGACTCATGATGAACACTGCAAGCAGGAGAGGCTTGCAATGAGCGCCAAAGGTGCTCAGAGGACCAAAAGCATCACATTGTGTGGCAAACAGCATTATCAGCCTTACAATTTTAATCCCGTCATTTTTTGATGGGCAAGTTCCTAGTTTGTATACAATTCTAAATTTTTTGGAATATTTTTCTTGCTAGGTCTTATTTCCTTACATGTCAGCATTTAATGTTCTACTGACTGTAAATTCTTTTTTATCTTTCTTTTCTTTTTTTTTTTTTTTTACTCCCAATAGCCAGTTTTCATAACTTTGAATTCAAATACCCCAAAACTAAAAACAAGTCTGCACTTTCTAAAAAAACTATAATAATCAATTTTATGTTACATTTTAAGATGAACAACTTTGTTTCATTAATTTTCTTTCAATTACAGCTACGGATTGTAGGAAAGTTGAACAAAATGGCTACCCAGTATCCATTTTTTTCCTACGATGTCCAAAAAACTTAAAATTTTCGTTACAAGAAATAAAAAACCCACAAATGTCATTATTTGTCAAGAAAGAGCATGTCTTTGCAATAATTTTCAACATTAAAACATTTTGGTTCCATCGAGCCCACATGCTGAAAATTCAGGTTTTCTAAACCTAGTTTTTCCACCAAAAAACTACGCTACAAGTACTTTTATTCATTTTTTAGACATTTATGAATGAGATCTGATCATTGGTTATGGAGAAAAAAAATAAAATGTACACAAGCGTATCTTGTGCTGAGGATCTCAAGAGGAACAGACAACACAGAATTAATGAAACTTTGAAGTGCTATACAATTAAAACGGTTGGAGATAGAAGGAAAAAAAATTAAGGGGGTTTCTTTCAACCATAAGGGAAGGGTGTCCACAAAGTTTCATCAAAATCCAAGTCGGAGGGTGACGGAACCCTCGCTTTTTGCATTGAATTGATGTAGAATAATTCGCCAGTAAAAATGTATCCTCATAAATGTATATATTGTTCCAAGCACTAGATGATATTTTGGTTTTGAAATATGTCACAATATATCTGGAACATTAGATGACTTTGATGTGAAATAAATACCATAGACAATGTTTTCTAATTTAATTGTTACATTTATTGAACTACAACTGCTGTGAATGGATGAAGAAACACATTAAGGCAGTTAAACTATTTTGCTGGAAAAAAAATAATTATATGATTATATATGAACTGGAGCCAAACTTATGTAAAAATATTTCCCTCTTTAGCTGATGGTACTTTTTGCTTCTCCTGTAGCCAACCTGGCAATGAAACATGCAAAGAAGAAAAGATTTCCTGTCCTAAGGACTCCAAGTGTGTTACAATATCTGAAACCATTAAGATAAGTAAGTGCTAACACACTTTAATTAATTGCTAATCTCACAGTGGTATTTCTGTTCTCTCCAGTAGTATTGTCATTTTTTTTTACTACAGCACATATTGTTTCAAATTGTTTTTATTTATAGGATATTTGTATATTTTATGAGTATATTTTTTATATGAAGAAGTAAACTCTGTAATCTGGGCATCCAAAGAGAGAGGACCAAAGAATCTGAAAATTCTGTGAAAATTCTGTGATTAAACATTTAGTGAATCTCAAGAAAATATGATGACAGTTAAAATGTTTGTTTCTATTTATCGGAGTTTAAAAGATAACACTTCAATACCATTGGCTCTTTGGGCAAAAACATGTTAAAATTTTCTTTTGATAAATAAGATCTCTTCCACAAATGTGCAATATTGTAAATTATGCTGAAACGAGAATAAAAACAATATGGAGAGGCATACTGTACTTGGTTGATGCTCTGTGTCTGGATACTAAGTGAGATGTTGAGATGCTGAAGCCAAGGGTTTTACATAAATGTGTGTTTTACAATCACCTCTACCATGATACGATACCCCATGCAGTGTATGCGGCCTAAGCCCTGAGTTATTATGGCATAAGAAAAGAAGGAGTTGTCAGTGTAGGAGCATACCCAACCTGTCTTGTGTATAACTATCCTCAACATTCACCCAAGGCTTAAAGTGCATGTAACAAAATGCAACAGAAGATGAACCAATCTCATAATGAGTGTGACCAGCTCATACCCATGCACACAATCAGTCTCATCTTCACAGTGTATTCTACACAAGTACTGATATGACCATGATGGTGGACCTACCAAGAGCTACATGAAGTGACAGAGTTTCAGAAGCATGGCTTCATAACAAGGTTGGACAACAGTCTTCAAAGTCCAGAATCACATAATATTTTCAGGATATTATAATAAGATGCAGATCGGTTAACCGGTTTCTCAAGCAGGAACTGTGTGCTGTCCTGTCTCATGGCCGTTAAGGAGAGAATAAACTAAACAGGACTACCTGCTGTATATCACGGCCTTGGGTTTCTTAATTGCATTCTAAGGGAAGTTCTGAGACTGAGAACAGCAGGCTTTGCAATATGATTTTTAATAACACAGCTAACACTTTTCATACAACAAAACATATTATATTGTTTAAAACAAACATATTTATATTTCTGATACACTATCTGTAGTTTCTATGTTCCATGAAATATTAACATGTTCTATATAATTTCTGGTTGTCTTAATCTCATTTTGTGTAAGAACCATTTATAATTAAATGTATAGAAATCGGGAGAAATACATGATTTTAGGATTTTTTGTAAAAACTAATTTACGTATATCTACAATACGCAAAGCCCTCTGATACCCACTTAACATGATATTGACATCTCTTTCATTAACTTTATATTTTCTTCTCTTTTTTTTCACAGATGGTTTTATTCAAGATTCATTACACAAAGGTTGTGCCGGCGACTTCCCCTGTGATACACGGATCTACTCTTCTTCTAATGGTATATGCTTTGCACAGAACATAGAATGCTGCTCCGGGAATTGCTGCAATGCCGGGAAGTTTAATGGTACGTGAACTGGCGATGATCACATAAATATCACTAAAAGACCACTGAACTGGCATGTTGATAGTATACTGTATTTTTTTTAAAGAACTTGACTTCACAGTTTAAAATAAATAATTATGGTTTCCATCTTTTCTTTTCATGATGACATTTTTTTTGTTTGTAGAAGAATTAGAAACTTGAGAGGAGTGATGGGACTTTCAGATGGGACTTTCAGATGTGACCTCTATTCACATTTATTTTGTATAAAGACATAGGCCCGCATTTACAGCCTCATTAAATTGTGGCTATGTTTTAAAACGTAGCCCGAAACTCTAAATGTACGTGTTACGGGTATTAAATTAGTCTTGTAACGTTGCTCACATCGGACGGCCGAGTATAGGCTACGTGATGAGCAACGTTGAACTTCGGGCACGTAAATCCTTTGATCATGCCTGTAAACGTATACTTGTTCAATTCAGCTATTAAATTGCAACGTGGTCACTCACGAGCAAGCACGTAACACGCAAATAGAGCCCAAAGGCTGTGTGCTCAAGAGCACCCGCAAGGGGGGTAAAGTCCAATACGTAGCACTTGTACTAATATGAAAAGGGAAAGTGATGTTAATAGCACAACATTGCCGGCACTTTATATTGCAGGGGAAGGGAATTCCCTGCAATATGAAGCACTGGCAGGGGAAGGATATCCAACCTCTGACTAATGTGAACTGGACCACGGGCCAAAGTGCACAAGTAAGCTGAATGGGAGATGCTGGGGGGGGGGGGGGGCTGAATGGGTGGGTCGAATTGGGCTGCTGGGGACTGAATGGGACTGCCGAGGGGGCCCTGGGAAGAGAGAGCACTGGGCCCCTCATGGAGCCAGCACAGCACCGGCAATAGATCCACCCCTGGGGCAGTGTGAAGGTAATTACGGGTTTGGAATTAAATAGGGGCTATAGGGCCCTATTCAATTGTGCAAATCACAATTACATGAGCCTGTAATGGAGTCCATAAATGTTACTAATATTTAATTGACTACTTTTAGCTACTTGCATTTCAATTGTGAGTTACAGGCTCAAAATCACTGCAATTGTCAAGACCGTTACTCCATCCAATCTCCTCTTTTGGTGCTTCAAGCCCGTAAATGTTACCAGTGCTAAAGACACAAAATTGATATTCAATTACAACAATTCAACAAGCCTGCTATTGCCTTCAGACCCGTAAATGGTAAATGGATCAAAAAATCCTACGAGTACCAGAGAGGACTCACAAGTTGGTTAAACACCTGCTCGTAACACTGTAAAAGCAAATATAAATATATTACTGTACTATAAATAAACTGGGAAAGTAATGAAAGGAATCAGAATAAATTGCACAACAGTCTGAAGCTTGAAAATCTGCAATAAAAAAATATTTATTTCATGTTTTATTTCTGTGCCATATTGTTCCTGGGAATCAGGGAGTTAATACATTACAATAAATTTACTGATTGAGTGCATTGTAAGTATAATTTATGAGGAAGTCACAAGAAAGTTATCATGAAAAAGCATATCATTATGACCAAAAGTACTCTGTTAACAAAAAAGTACTCTAGCACCAAAATAGCTAAAAATAGATGTGGAATTTGAAATAATTAATAAGAAGACCTCTAGACCTCCTCTAAGTGGACTATGTGAATTTAAGTGCCACAAAATGTCTTACACTTTGAATTACCAGTAATATCTACTATGAGCCTCATTCAAATGAGGCATTCGGGAGATCCAGGCTCGCAAATGGAGCCCGTAACTGATTTTGCTGTTCAATTGTCTTCTGTTTGCGGGCTCTGATCGATTTACGTGCTTCGAGCTGCGATTCATTGTGATCCATTGCGATTTGTCAAATCGCAAGTTAAAGCCCTCCAAGCCTTTGATCTTTCCCGGCCGCAAGACTTCCGAACGCTAAAATGGCAAATCACTATTCAATTGCTCTGATTCCCCCTCGCTAACCACTGCGTCAAGCCTGCAAATGGCAAAAGTGGAAAAACAAGTTACTGGTACCAAGGAGGTCTCACAAAGGGCTTAATGACATGTACAGAGCACTGAAAATGCAAATATAAACACTACTGTACTTTTATTAAAAGTGAAATTGATGTTAGGTCTCAGAATTAATAGCACAACATTCTCAAATGGGCCCAACAAAATACTTGATTTCATGTTTAATTTCCATGTTATATCGATCCCGGCAATCAATGTGTTAATACATATACTGTAAATCGCATGGACTAGAATATCATATTTGTGGCTTTATCAATATTGCATAATATATGGAATGTTGGTCCAATCATAACTCATAATTCAAGCCTGTATGACTTTGAAATCCAACTTCCATTTTTTATTGGTCCTACAGGCTTGAACGTGATCGCTGACGCAAGGCCCTAACTTGTGGTTCAAGCCTGTAGGACTTCAATGAAAAATGGAGGTTGGATTTCAAAGTCATACAGGCCTGAACCACAAGTCACGATCGGACCCACATTACATTGGCTGTTTCTAACCGTGAGTAACGGCCTTGTGTCAGCGATCATGTTCAAGCACACAAATGCTTTCGATAGCACGGGTTGCGATGTGCGCTATTGGGCCAGGACTTGTCACCCAGACCAATTGAATAGAACATTAACTTGCGAGCTACACAGGCCTGCAGACGTTGGTCCTATTACGATAAAGTTGCGAGCCCCGAATTTAATGAGGCTCTATGTAGTCATATATTTAGCTGAAATTGTGTGTGCTTAAAGAGTACAATTAGTGGTAACCTTATACAGTACCACTAAAGCTGCACTATAACAGTTAGAGACACTGAATCTTAGTTCACACACAATGATGCTACATCCCGTCTTTAGTGAGCGCTTTATCATATAACACACTAAAGCACAAAGGCTATATCGCCAATAATACACGCTAATCGAAACTAGGGTACGAGCAAGGAGCCGCTTAGTAACACGAAATGTATGCGTCAATGCACACTCATAAAACACATCACATAAAATAAGATAAAAAAAAATATAACACAATTATATAGAACCAAATGTCTTTTCTCAATGGTAAATGTAAAAAAGTTTTTTCTAATTTTGACTACTGGTGCAGCAATACTAATAGTAACAGACCGCCTATGATATAATGTGAATGCTGAGATTTATATGAAACATGGGTCCACACATTACGGCCCATTATTTTTCGGCCGCCCTGCGGCTTACTTCGCAAATCGGCTTCAGGGACGTTTACTGGGCTAAATTATTAGCCATAAGTCCTACTTTCGACATTACAGACTACGTTTTAACACGTAGCCCGAATTTAATGAAGCTTATAGTGGATGAAATCGAGGTGCCTGTAAGCCTTTTGTGGCATGACAACCTGGCTCCTGGCATTTGTTGAGCCATGTCATTTTTATTTTTGAAGTACAGTATTAATTTTTCTTTGGTTGCTTAAGAGTTTTGGTTAACTGAGAGTATTGGCTTTCCAATGTTTAACAGACAAGTTATTACTTTGGGAATGTTCTCAAGCTTTTATGTTATAAATATAAATACATTCATATCTAGTTTCTGTCAATTTTTGTACAGTTTTACCATTCCATTGTATCCCAGGTCAGAGGATGTCACGTTGATATCACACGTCCTGTAAGAGCTTTGCTATCATGAGTGTTTATATTACACCTCTCCAATCACCTGGACAGGTTACATTAATATACTGTATATTATAGATATGCTGTGAGATGTAGTCTTGTTTAAATACCTGTTTGTGAACATACCGTAGTATCTATGTATATATAATCTGTGCCATAATGTGTTTGTTTACTATTCCATACTAGTGACCCCTGAGGACAGTGAAGCCCCCAATGGAAGAACATGTCCAACTTGCATTCAACTTGGTTTGGGGGAATGTAATGCCACTGAAGTTATGATGTGCAGAGGGTCTCAGACTAAATGTTTGCATTACATTGGGAGAGTCAGGAATCAAGGTAATCAATCAATTCCCTGATATTCAGATAAGAGATACATTAGTTTGATCTGTCAGAACAAAATACATTTATTATCTACAGAGTATTCAGCCTGATGGAATTATACTGATAACTAAATTGAGACATTTTTATTGCAGATGGTAAAGAAACTGACTACAGTATAAAATCATGTACATCACCAGAGGTTTGTGATCTAGGACTTAACATTGGACTTGGAAACCATGAAATGTTCCACACAGTTTTCAATTGTACCTGATCAAATACCCATTTGCTGCTGTAGCTCTTGGTACAGTATAATAATAAAAAGTAATAAATATTGCATTGCTCTGTGTTATGACTTCACTGTTTTGAGTTTGAGCCCTATAATCATATAAGGAGGGCAATTCTGATGAAAACATTATTAAACCTGTCCTTGATACCCTAAGACTGTATTTCATATATCTAACAATATTCATCTAAATAGGGAAAACCAACGTGTAATGCTTGGAAGCTAACTGGTAAACAATGATAGATATGCATGTTATATAAAGCTAACAAAAAAAAGATTACTGTATATACTCGAGTATAAGCCGAGTTTCCAGCCCTTTTTTATACTCGAGTCACTCCCCCCCCGTGTCCCTCTAAACCCCCAGTGTCTCTCTAACCCCCCGTGTCCCTCTAACCCCCCAGTGTCTCTCAAACCCCTCGTGTCTCTCTAACCCCCCGTGTCCCTCTAACCCCCCAGTGTCTCTCTAAACTCCTGTGTCTCTCTAAACTCTCGTGTCTCTTTCCCTACCCCTCCTCAACCTCCTCCTCAACCTCCCTCCTCAACCTCAACCCAACCTCCTCAACCTCCCTCCTCATCCTCCACCCCCCTCCTCATACTCAACCCCCCCCTCCTCATTCTAAGCTCCCTCCTCATTCTAAACCCCCCTCCTCACTTTACCCTGCATTGGCAGGGTCAAGACGCCGGAAGGAGCAGAGGCCGGAGCAGAAGCTGCAGATGGAGATAAGTGAGGGGAAAGGGAGAGGGGGAGGTATTTAGAGGGGTAAAGTGAGGAGGGGGGTTTAGAATGATGAGGGGGGGGTTGAGGATGAGGAGAGGGGTGGAGGATGAGGAGGGAGGTTGAGGAGGGAGGTTGAGGAGGGAGATTGAGAAGGGAGGTTGAGGAGGGAGGTTGAGGATGGGGGGTTGAGGATGAGGAAGGGGGTTGAGGTTGAGGAGGGAGGTTGAGGAGGGGGTTGAGGATGGGGGTTGAGGATGAGGAGGAAGGTTGAGGAGGGGGTTGAGGATGAGGAGGGGGTTGAGGATGAGGAGGGGGGTTGAGAATGAGGAAGGGGGTTGAGGAGGGAGGTTGAGGATGAGGAGGGAGGATGAGGAGGGAGGATGAGGAGGGGGGTTGAGGAGGGAGGTTGAGGATGAGGAGGGGGTTGAGGATGAGGAGGGGGGTTGAGGATGAGGAGGGGGGTTGAGGATGAGGAGGGGGGTTGAGGATGAGGAGGGGGGTTGAGAATGAGGAAGGGGGTTGAGGAGGGAGGTGGAGGATGAGGAGGGGGGTTGAGGAGGGAGGTTGAGGATAAGGAGGGGGTTGAGGATGAGGAGGGGGGTTGAGGATGAGGAGGGGGGTTGAGGATGAGGAGGGGGGTTGAGGATGAGGAGGGGAGTTGAGGATGAGGAGGGGGATTGAGGAGGGAGGTGGAGTTTGAGGATGAGGAGGGAAGATGAGGAGGGAGGATGAAGAGGGAGGTTGAGGAGGGGGTTGAGGATGAGGAGGGGGTTGAGGATGAGGAGGGGGTTGAGGATTAGGAGGGGGGTTGAGGATGAGGAGGGGGGTTGAGGATAAGGAGGGGGTTGAGGAGGGAGGTTAAGGATTAGGAGGGAGGTTGAGGAGGGTGATAAGGGAGGGGGGGAAGAGACACAGGGAAGGGAGAGGGGGGAAGAGACACAGGGAAGGGAGAGGGGTGAAGAGACACAGGGGAGGGAGAGGGGAGAAGAGAAGAGACACAGGGGAGAGAGAGGGGGAACACAAGAAAACGGCACACAAGAGGGACACAGAGGGCACAAGAGGGACACAGGGGGCAGCACATTTCCCACCCTCGGCTTATACTCGAGTCACTAATTTTTCCCAGTATTTTGTGGTAAAATAGGTGCCTTATAGGTGGCTTATACTCGGTTCGGCTTTTACTAGAGTATATACGGTACATACTATTCGGTTGCCTACTATATATAAACAAGCAGAGAAGTTTCCGAAGACATCAACTATAGTTCAAAGTTGGTTTAGAAAATCATTGTGTGAGAGTTTTTAGTTTTTATTTTCTTTAAACTAATCAAGTACTGGTTAAGATATTGTATTCTTTTAGATACACATAGATATGGGCACAGACATATATATATATATATATATATATATATATATATATATACATACCGTATATACTTGAGTATAAGCCGAGTTTTTCAGCCCTTTTTTTAAGTCTCTTTTTTTATACTTGAGTCACTCTCCCCCCGTGTCTTTCTAACCCCCCCCCCCACCGTGTCTCTCTAACCCCCCCCCCCCCCCCCCTCCGTGTCTCTCTAACCCGTCACTGCATTAGCATATACCGGGTACCGGCACCCGGTATAGGCTAATGACAAGGCGCGCATGTGACGTGTCAAGGAGCGGAGGCCGGAGCAGAAGCAGGTAAGTGAGGGGAGAGGGGGAGGTATTTAGGGGGGTTTATGTTGAGGAGGGAGGTTGAGGTGGGTTTAGTTTGAGGAGGGGGGTTGAGGGGTGTTTAGGTTGAGGAGGGGGGTTGAGGAGAGGGGTTGGGGTTGAGGGGGGAGGTTGAGGGGGTTTTAGGTTGAGGAGGGAGGTTGAGGGGGGTTAAGGTTAAAGAGGGAGGTTGAGGGGGGTTGAGGTGGAGGAGGGAGGTGGAGGAGGGAGGTTGAGGGTGGTTGAGGTTGAGGAGGGGGGTTGAGGTTGAGGAGGGAGTTGAGGATGGGGGGTTGAGGAGGGGTGTAGAGGTTGAGGATGCAGGGTTGAGGAGAGAGGATGAGGATGGGGGGGTTGAGGATGGGGGGGTTGAGGAGGGAGGTTGAGGAGGGAGGTTGAAGATGAGGAGGGAGGTTGAGGATAAGGATGAGGGGTTGAGGAGGGGTGTAGAGGTTGAGGATGCAGGGTTGAGGAGAGAGGATGAGGATGGGGGTGTTGAGGAGGGGGGTTGAGGAGGGTGGTTGAGGAGGGTGGTTGATGTTGAGGAGGGGGGTTGAGGAGGGAGAATGAGGAGGGAGGTTGAGGAGGGTGTTGAGGATGAGGAGGAAGTTTGAGGATGAGGAGGGAGGTTGAGGATGAGGAGGGAGGTTGAGGAGGGGGTTGAGGATGAGGAGGGGGTTGAGGATGAGGAGGGAGGTTGAGGATGAGGAGGGAGGATGAGGAGGGAGGTTGAGGATGAGGAGGGAGGTTGAGGATGAGGAGGGAGGTTGAGGAGGGGGTTGAGGATGAGGAGGGAGGTTGAGGATGAGGAGGGAGGTTGAGGATGAGGAGGGGGGATTAGGAGTGGGGTTGAGGAGGGTGATAAGGCAGGGGGAAGAGACACAGGGGAAGGAGAGGGGAGAAGAGACACAGGGAAGGGAGAGGGGAGAAGAGACACAGGGAAGGAAGAGGGGAGAAGAGACACGAGAGAGAGAGGGGGACACAAGAGGGGGACACAGAGGGCACAAGAGGGACACAGGGGGCAGCTCATTTCCCACCCTCGGCTTATACTTGGGTCACTCATTTTACCCAGTATATTGTGGTAATATAGGTGCCTATAGGGTCGGCTTATACTCAAGTATATACAGTATATACATATATGTTTGTTTGAACCAGTTTATTTAAAAGAATAATGTTAGCTTGGGGAAAAGGCACTTTGCTAATGTTACAGTAATTGAGGTTGAAAAAAGACTTTCAGTCCATCAAGATCAACTTTTTTTTTATCTCCTCTGATCTGCAATATACAGATTAATTGTTAATTGATCCAGAGGAAGGCAAACAGAAAAAAACATTTTTTAAATTAATTCCTTCCTGACCCCAGATACTGGCTATCGGATTCCTTTCCTGGATCAATATTCCCTCTCTAATTAACCCGGAAAACCCTTAATACCCATTTTACTTAAAAATGTGTCCAATCCCTTTTTAAAGTTATCTATCAAATCTGCTGTCACCACCTCCTTTGGTAGAGAATTCGACAGATTAACCACCCTTACTGTAAAGAACCCTTTCTTTCTTTAAGGTGGAATCTTTTTAGTTCTAACCTCAAGGGATGTCATCTTGTCAGTTGAAAACCTCTTGGCACAAAAAGTTCACTTGACAAAGCTTTATACTGACCATGGATGTATTTATATAAGGTAATCATATCCCCTCTTAGACAAAGAAAATATGTTTAATTTGGTTAGTCTTTCTTGATAAATTAGTCCCTTCATTCCCCTTATTAGTTTGTTGTCCTCCTCTGCACCTTTTCCAGCTCTTTATTACGTTTTTTGCCCAAAATTGTACTCCGTATTCCAAATGAGGACACACTACAGATTTCTATAGTGGCAGAATTATATTTGCTTCCCTTGCTTCTATACCCTTCTTAATACATGCTAATATTTTATTTGCCTTTGCAGCTGCTGCTTGGTTTTGAGCACTGTTACCTAGGTGGTTGTCCACAAGACAAGTACTCCCAAATCCCTTTCAATATCTGATATTCCTAGATTTGCTCCATTAAGATTATAAATTGCATGTTTATTTTTCCTTCCTAGATGCATAACTTTACATTTATTCGTATTAAATCTCATCTGCCATTTAGTCGTCCATTTCTCAAATTTATGCCAAAGTACATCATTATGTGATTTAATTATAAGCTGACCCGAGTATAAACCGAGGCAATTATTTTATCACAAAATACTGGGAAAACTTAGTGACTCGAGTAAAAGCCGAGGGTGGGAAATGTGCTTCCCCCTGTGTCCCTCTTGTGCCCTCTGTGTCCCTTTTTTGTGTCCCCCCTCTCGCTCCCCTGTGTCTCTTCCCCCTCTCCCTCCCCTATGTCTCTCCTCCTCTCCCTCCCCTGTGTCTCTTCACCTCCCCTGTGTCTCTTCCCCCTCTCCCTTCCCTGTGTCTCTTCCCCCCTCTCCCTTCCTTGTGTCTCTTTCCCTCCCCCTCCCTTATCACCCTCCTCAATCCCTCTCCTCATCCTCCCTCCTTAACCCCCTCCTCAACCTCCATCCTCAACCTCCCTCCTCAACCTCCCTCCTCAACCTCCCTCCTCAACCCCCCTTATCCTCAACCTCCCTCCTCAACTCCCCTCATCCTGAACCTCCCTCCTCATCCTCCCTCCTCATCCTCCCTCCTCATCCTCCCTCCTCAACTCCCCTCCTCAACCTCTCTCCTCAACCCCCTCCTCAACCTCAACCCCCCATCCTCTGCCTTAACCCCCCATCCTTAACCCCTCTCCTCATCCCCAACCCCCCCCCATCCTCAACCCCCTCCTCATCCTAAATCCCCCTCCTCATCCTAAACCCCCCATCTCATCCTAAACCTCCCTCCTCAACAACCTTCTCAACCTCCCTCCTCAACCCCCCTCCTCAACCTCTCTCCTCAAACCCCTCCTCAATCTCAACCCCCCTCCTCATGCTCAACCCCCCATCCTCAACCCCCCTCCTCATCCTCAACCCCCCCATCCTCAACCCCCCTCCTCATCCTAAACTTATACTCGAGTATTTACGGTACCTTCCACAACTTAGTGTCATCAGCAAAAATGGAGACACTATTTTCCAGTCTTACTTCTAAGTCATTAATAAATATCTTAAAAAAGAGATGTCCTACTACTGAACCCCGAGGAACCACACTTACCACATTAGTCCAATCGGAATATGTTCTGTTTACAACAACCCTTTGCTTCCTGTCTTTTAGCCAGCTCTCAAACCAAGTGCATATATTTCTGAAATATCTGCATCCCTTAGTTTACACAATAGTCTTCCATGTGGCACTGTATCAAATGCCTTTGCAAAATCCAAAAAGACTACATCCACTGAGTAGCCCTGATCCAAGTTCCTACTAACCTCCTCATAGAAACTAAATAGATTTGTTTTGCATGACCTAGCCCTCATAAATCAATGTTGACTACTTATAATCTTGTTTAAACAGACAAAGGGCCCTACTAAATTGTCCAAATTGTAGTTACTGTAGCCATAATGTAGCCCGCAAAACTCATTGTTAATAAATTGCCATCTTTTAGTTATTTGCGGGTTAAAGGCTGAAAGTTTCTACGGGCTTTCAAAAACATAACTCCACCCCCCTAAGCCTTTGATCTGTCGAGTCCTCAATCGCTAAAATTGCAAATTGCTATTAAATTGCTACAATTCCTCAAGTCCTCAATTGCTTTCACACTCGAAAATGGCAAATGTAGCCAAAAATCCTACGAGTACTAGAGAGGAACACTATAAAGGCAAATAAAAACTCAATATTGCACTTTAAAATAGAGGGAAAGTGATGTAAGGAATTCAAATTATTTGAACAACAGTCTCCAGCTCGCAAATCTGCAATCAAAAATATATATTTTTTACGTTTAATTTTTGTGTTATATCAATCTCAGGTATCAAGGAGTTAATATATATCAGGCCACCCACATGGACTATAACAGTTTCTTTATTCATTTTTATTGATTTTTAAATTGTTTGATTGCGAGCCTGATCGCATATTGGACATCAAAACACTAATTGATTAACGTTTACACACCATGTTTTACTGGTACCTCCCTTGGATATATACAGAAGAAAAGAACCTATTTCGCTCAGTTGACTCTTCCTGGTCACTAATTTTCCGATGGCCTGTGTCACATTGTAATGATCCTATAGCTTGCTTCCTCGCCTTCTTCCCATTACTATATTTAAAAAATATTTTAGGGTTAGTCTTACTTTTGCAACTAACTTTTAATTTTCTATTTTTGTCATTCTAATAGCCCTTTTGCTGCCTTGGTGATTTCCTTGTACTCACGTAAAGCTGTATTTGTGCCTCTTGTTTGTATAATTTAAATGCCTCCCTATCTTCATCCTTAAATCATTCTTAAGCCACATGGGTTGTGATTTACTCCTTCTTTTATGTCCACATGGTATATGATGATAATTATGTATATTTAGTAAGGATTTAAATGTTGTCCATTTATGTTCAGTATTTTTACCCATCAGTTCTTTGTCCCAGTCTATACTTAGGATTGCTGCCTTTAGACCGTTAAATCTGCCCTTTGAAAATTAAGAGTTTGTGCTGGTCCCTTACAGTTTTGTATTTTTTATTTGATCTCAAATGAGACTGTGTTGTGATCACTGTTAGCCCTATTTCAACATTTGATACTAAATCAATATTATTTGTGATGACAAAATCTAAGATAGCTTAATATCTAGTAGGTTCTTGTATAACCTGGGCCAGATAATGATCTCTGAGTGTACTCAAGAACCTGCTCCCTTTACCGGTACTGCTGGTTTCACTCATCCAGTTTATTTCTGGGTAGTTCAAATCTCCCATTATTAGAACTTGTCCATGCTTAGCTGCATTTCCAATCTGTAACAGTAATTGCATTTCATCACTTTAAATTATATTTGGGGGTTTATAGCATACTCCAGCCAATATTCTTTTGGAATTTGCTGCTCCGCTATTTAACTCTACCCACAAACATTCAACATTACTGCTAGTTCCACCATAAATATCTTCTCTGACTATATTCTTAAATTCAGGCTTAACATGCAGACAAATTCCTCCTCCTCTTTTACCATTGCCTCTATCTTTCCTGAATAGGTTATAACCATCCAGAATAACAGTCCAGTCATGAGAGTCATTCCACCATGTTTCAGTAATGCCTATTAAATCCCATTTCTTGTTATCTGCTAATAATTCTAATTCTCCCATTTTTCCTGGCAAGCTTCTGGCATTAGCAAGCATACCCTTTTGCCTATACTAACCCTCATCTCCTTCCCCATTACTAGTAAGTTGGTACCCCCGCTACACTTTCTACACCATTACTTCTATCTAGACCCCCCACCTACTAATTTCAAATTGATACAGTTTTTGCAGTAATGAAAGATACACATATAAATAAATATTTTTACAGTTGCTTACTACAACAATGAGTGTGAGTGTTAGATAAATGAGGTTGAAAGATGGTCAGATAAAGATGTTCTTCCACTCTCCTAATGACTAGCTTAAGTGATTACTTTTCTCTTAAATTGTTGGGGTGATAAAACAAAAGATTGATAGTAAATTGGTAGATGTATTCATGTCAATCAGAATATGACTTTAGGATGAATGAAATTAAAGAACATTTTCAGTTTAATCAATGTTCCATTTTATAACATATTTTCTTGTAATGATTAATTATAACACACATTCTGATAATTTAAATGTTATATTTTTCACTATGGGAACAACCATTTTGTAACTACCAGTCCTGCCTTGATACCCAGACCTCCATCATGCACATGCTGTTATCTGCATCACAGGCCCACGTGCACATACTCACATTTATAGCACTTGCTTGTGCAATATCTCCAATGACATCACATAGGCATCTGACATTCAAAGATAACATTTGTGTTTTCTCATGTTACAGATAAATCCCCAACTGCTACATTAGATAGATGGAGGTCTTGCTACCAAGGAAGGACTTTTAATAACAAAACGGGTGCACTCATAATCCAAAATATAAAGCCTAAACACTAAGGTCCTCATTCAAATGCAATTTGGCCAATTGAATAGGGCTCTTTATAAACACATAGCATATTTGTTTACAGATTTTTTTAGTTAGTGAATTAGTATCCAAAAGCAAGGTCTTCACTAACTAAAAACTTCTGAAAAAAATATGCTATGTGCTTATATAGAGCACTGTTCAATTGGCCAAATCGCATTTGAATGAGGCCCTAAGTAACTGAGGTTGAGCAATTTTTCCAAGAAGAATGGATAGAAGTTAAAGGATTCATAATTGCAAAGTGATTCACCGCTCACCAAGTGATGACTCAGGGGAGTGAATTCTTATGCAACCAACTAATGTCTGTTTTTATTATTTTTGCTTCATTAGCTTTTCTGGAATATTGAAAAGATTCTACACATTGAAAATATTAAATATGTTGTCTACAATAACAATTCAATCATTTTAATTCCAGATTGGAACACCACAACATGTGGAAACATCTAGGGGGATGCATTACTTATATAAAGCAATATAAACCATTGGGTTGTCTTGATATAAAATCGTGAGTTAGTAGAATCAGTGCCCACTTGAGAATTCCTCATGGGGTCTCATGGCAGCACCTAGAGTAGGTAACTGAAGGGAACCAAAGAAAAGAAGATCTAACTGAGAAATTATTTAAACATTTTAGGTGAGGTGTGCAGTAAAGTTAATCATACAATGGAGGTCTGTTAAAAAAGGGAACTAGAGTCCATGAATAATTTTAATAATTTGGTATCCCTTTAAGATTCGAGGTCCATATGTGACCCTGAACTTCAGAGAATGGTATAAAACACTTATAGACAACATGCCCCTCCATTTCTATAAACACACACAAAAGGTACAAAGTAGCTACTCAAATAATGGGTGCAAGGCAGAGCCGAGGTGCTTCCCATTTTTTATTTCCCCCATAAAAAGGAGCATGTAGCATCTGATGTCATCTAAAAACTGTGACACCAACACCTTCCACCTCACCTGTGTGACCTAGCAACATAGCAATTCAGGAGATATACTGTATATCTAACCTAGATAAGAGTGGTAGCGAAGGCTGTGAATGGGAAGTATAGAGTATAAGTAAAATATTATGTAGAAACATGTCTAAAAATAAAGCCAAGGTTTTGATTTTAGAGACGGCTCTGGCACTATATTACAATTACACAACATGCCTAGCAATCTAAATGCTAATAGTGCATTAACATATATACATACATGGAACTCCATTCTAAATAAAGAAATAGAAAAATATGGCAAAGCTTATCAGATAGGAACACCAGAACATTAAGAAATATTAAGACAAAATAAATAAATGATCAAATATTATACTTTTTGTACAGAATTACAATAATCACATATATAGTTGTGAGCGTACGAGTCGTTGCTCACGCTTGCGGGCTCGCGTAGCGAGCCCGCAAGAACTGCGTCCCTCGCGAAGCGAGGGACGCAGTTCCCCGCAAATGCGGGTCCTCGCGAAGCGAGGGCCCGCATTTGCGGTGGTGGAGGCTCAACGTCGGCTGTGTTAACACACACATACACACACACGACTTTTTAACAGAATAAACCCAACCGCCCAGCCAACAAAAACCCAACAACGTCCCCGCAAATGCGGATCCTCGCGAAGCGAGGGTCCGCATTTGCGGTGGTGGGAGCATCCCAACATCGGCTGTGTTAACACACACATACACACACACACAACTTCATAACAAAAAAAAACTCAAAGTCGCCTCACACCCGCTTACACCCAGACACACAGACGCAAGACTTAACAAAAAAACAGTAAAAAAGGCCCTTCACACGCTCTTAACACACATACGCACGACTTAGAAACAAATACACTGCGTCGTACACGTAAAAGCTAACTGCGTATATCGCAAAAAAATACGGCAACATCGCAAAAAAATACGGCCGCATCGGAAAAAAATACGGCTGCGAAAGACCCATTCCAACCGCCGCGCATCAAAACATCACAAACAGAAGAAATAAACACAACAAACACATAAAAAGCTTACTTACAGCACGGGGGGGCATCCAGCACCTCCAAAACTTCATTTACACGTCCATTTAAGTCCAAAACAAAGAGTTTAAACGGCCAAAAATCGGCTAAGCGAGAGAAAAAATGGCCGCCGAACAAAACGAAAACGAGGCTCCAGACGTAACTACACTACACTTACTCGCAATAATGAAACACATACTATGCGGAACGGATCACACTCATATTAAACACC
Organism: Discoglossus pictus; assembly: GCA_027410445.1. Taxonomy (NCBI): domain Eukaryota; kingdom Metazoa; phylum Chordata; class Amphibia; order Anura; family Alytidae; genus Discoglossus; species Discoglossus pictus. Next base: position 293,376 of record JAPZIH010000731.1, read on the forward strand.
ATTTTAACCACTACTACGCACAAAATGGCGGATGGAACGCAAATTGGAAGCTGGAACGCAAATAGCGCATGCGTATTGCGTTCTAACGGTCTAACTTTCCAGAATGTTCTACAAGTTTATAAATACTGCCTATTTGACAGAGAAAAATACATTTCTCCTCAGGTGATGAACAGAGTGACTTCAGACATAACTGCTGCTAAAACTTGAGAAGATAATTTACTACTTTACAAATTACAACTGAGAGGTAAGCAATAATATATTACATTTTATTATCAAGACAGGACATCAAAAAAAAAAATTAAATAAGAAAAAGAGGTTTATGTATACTGACATGTGACACGCACATATATGCGTATAATGTATACTGACAAGTGACACGCACATTTATGTGTATAATGTATACTGACATGTGACACGCACATTTATGTGTATAATGTATACTGACATGTGACACGCACATTTATGCGTATAATGTATAGTGACATGTGACACGCACATTTATGTGTATTGCCCCTGCAACAAAATTATCTTAAAACAAACCAAATTAACAACTACATTTAAATTACATAGAAAAAAATAAGTTGGGACTATTAAAATATGAGTCATGTATAATGATATGTGACACGCACATATATGTGTATCATCTATAGTCACATGTCACACACACATTTATGTATGTTGGCCAAAAATACAAATAAGGTTAATTTAACAATTAAAATATGATTCATGTATAGTGATATGTCACACGCACACAAAAAAATTACTTTCAACTATGGAAATGTGCTTCATGTATGTGACATATGTGTTTCAAAATAATTACAGAAGTATATTTCAATGAAATTAATTTACTGCAATTCAATAGATCACCTAAAGCTCAATCTTTCTACTTTTTTTAATATTCAAACAGACTCTGCATCAAAAGCGTCTCTCAACAATTTGCACCGTGCATTGTGAAGCACAATCTCTTTTAAAGAACACCAACAAAGAAGAAGAGGTAAGATGCAAAAAGACTTTAAATGCTGAAAAGGCCATGCTTTGTTAAATACAAATAAAAAATTCTATAATTCACCCTTTCACTTTATTTTTCAAACAGACACTACAAGAAGACCGGCGGATTAAGATTGGCAGGAGGGGACCCTCTGTCATTCCACACTTCAATCAAGGTAAAGTATTAAGTATAAAAAAGAACCGAACCATGAGCCTTATTCAATTGTGAGTTGGCCAATTGAATAGGGCTTTATATAAGCACATAATAGATTTTTTAGACAGACATTTTTAGTTACTGAACTTCTAACCACAATCAAGGTCTTCACTAACTAAAAACTTCTGTCAAAAAATATTTTATGTGCTTATATAGAGCCCTATTCAATTGGTCAAAACGCAATTGATTCAGGACCTAAATATGTTTAATGGGCGAGGGCCTCATTCAAATGTGATTTGCCCATTTCAATAGGGCTCTATATAAGCACAGAGCATATTTTTGAACAGAAGTTTTTAGTTAAAAACTTCTGTAAAAAAAGATGCTCTGTGCTCATATTGAGCCAAATTCTATTGCGAAAAACCAAATTCAATGAGGCCCTCACAATATAACAAATCCAGCAACCAAAAGCCCTCATTCAATTGATATTTTGGACAATTCAATAGGGCTCGAAATAAGCACATTTACAACCCTATTGAATTGGCCAAACTGCAATTGAATGAGGGCCAAAGGATGCAACATATGGTACACACAAACTGGTACACACAAAACAGGATTGTAACAAACACATAGCAAACTAAATTCATATTCTTTTTGTTTAACAACCTATAACCATTAGAAAAAACACTACATAAGTATAACAAAAGTGGTGCCCATCAAACAGGATTGTACGAAAACTCACACAAACACATAGCAAACTACATTTCAATTCTTATTTAATGTTTAACAACCTATAAGCCTTAGAAAGAAGCCTAAATAAGCATGCCAACATTGGTGCGCACCAAACAGGATTGTATGAAAACTCACACAAACACATAGCAAACTACATTTAGATTCTTATTTTATGTTTAACAACCTATTAGCATTACAAAACAACATTAATAAGCATACCAACAGTGGTGCGCACCAAACAGGATTGTATGAAAACTCACACAAACACATAGCAAACTACATTTAGATTCTTATTTTATGTTTAACAACCTATTAGCATTACAAAACAACATTAATAAGCATACCAAGAGTGGTGTGCACCAAACAGGATTGTATGAAAACTCACACAAAAACATAGCAAACTACATTTACATTCTTAATTTATGTTTAACAACCTATAAGCATTACAAAACAACATTAATAAGCATACCAACAGTGGTGCGCACCAAACAGGATTGTATGAAAACTCACACAAACACATAGCAAACTACATTTAGATTCTTATTTTATGTTTAACAACCTATAAGCCTTAGAAAGAAGCCTAAATAAGCATACCAACAGTGGTGCGCACCAAACAGGATTGTATAAAAACTCACACAAACACATACCAAACTACATTTAGATTCTTATTTTATGTTTAACAATCTATAAGCCTTAGAAAAAGGCCTAAATAAGCATACCAAAAGTGGTGGGCACCAAACGGGATTGTTGAAAAAACAAAGAAATAATGTCATTTTTTAGTTCATACAAATACATTCAAATAAAATTACATTTTCATTTTTATTTTATATCAGATACTGCGTCAAGAACATCGGACCAGGAGTTTCAACTGAGGACCACACCAGCGGACGAGGACTTTCAACAGAGGACCAGACCATTGGACGAGGACTTTCAACAGAGGACTACACCATCGGACGAGGACTTTCAACAGAGGACTACACCATCGGACGAGGACTTTCAACAGAGGACCAGACGATTGGACGAGGACTTTCAACACAGGACCAGACCATCAGACGAAGGCTTTCAACACAGGACCAACAAAGATTCTGCTTCAAATCAAACTTCAACCAAGGTACAGTATAACAAGTAAAAAAAGAGAAAAATTAATTAATATTCTTCTTTAATGTTTAACCACCTATAAGCCTCAGAAAAAAGCCTACAGAAGCATACCAAAATTGCGGCGCACCAAAAAGGATTGTAGAAAAACACAGAAATAATGCCATTTTTACATTATTATTATTATTATCTTTATTTATATCGCGCCAACATATTCCGTAGCGCTGTACAGGGGTTGAGTACATAGCAGAAAACAAATTAAACACCTTGTAAAGAATGGAGGGCCCTGTTTTTGAGCATAAAATCAAATGTACATAGAGCTTGTTTCCAAGGCCTGACACAAGATTGAAAACTCTCAAACTTACAATCTAAGGGTTTAGGTGTGATACAAGAGGGTGACAAATACAATTGAAAGCAATTGGTTCAGTAAAGTGGAGGGGTCTGTGTGTTGTACTGTAGATTGGGGTTGTGAGTGTTATTAAGCTGTGGAATGTTCAGTTGTACATGTTAAGGCTGAAGATGATAAGATTTTTTAAACAGGTGTGTTTTTAATAATTTCTTAAAGGTTTTGAGGCAGGAAGATAATCTAATGGAGCGGGGCAAGGAGTTCCAAATGGATGGGGAAGCACGAGAAAAGTCTTGAAGACGGGAGTGAGAGGAGGTGATGAGAGAGGAGGAAAGAAGAAGGTCGTTAGCAGAACGAAGGGGCCGGTTGGGAGAGTATTTTGAAAAAAGAGCAGAGATATAAGGGGGTGCACTGTTGTTGAGGGCTTTATGTGTTAGGGTCATGATTTTAAATTTGATTCGGGAAGCTATGGGAAGCCAGTGGAGTGATTGACAGAGAGGGGCTGCAGACACTGATCGTTTGGTATTGAAGATGAGTCTAGCGGAGGCGTTCATTATGGATTGGAGGTGAGACAGACGAGAGATGGGGAGGCCAGCAAGGAGGGAATTGCAGTAGTCGAGTCGAGAGATGATGAGAGAGTGAATTAGAATTTTAGCTGTGTCTTCTGTAAGATAATGATGAATTTTGGAGATGTTTTTTAGGTGAAACTGACATGATTTTGTTATTGCTTGGATGTGAGGAATAAAAGAGAGGGCGGGATCCAGTAGAACCCCAAGACAACGGGCCTGGGAGGTAGGGGCGATAATGGTGTTGTCAACAGTTAGAGATATTTGAGGTGTGGAAGCTGTAGTAGAGGGTGGAAAGATTAGAAGTTTAGTTTTAGACATGTTGAGTTTGAGTTGACGGGTGGACATCCAGGAGGATATGCTAGAGAGGCAGTTGGAAACTTGAGCTAAAAGAGAGGGGGATAGATCGGGTGCAGAGAGATAGATTTGAGTATCATCTGCATAGAGATGATACTGAAATCCAAAGGATTTTATAAGGGTGCCAAGGGAGGAGGTGTAGATAGAGAAGAGGAGGGGGCCTAGGACAGAACCTTGGGGAACGCCAACAGACAGAGGGAGAGGTGAAGAAGAGGTGCCAGAGAAGGAGACACTAAATGTACGATCTTTAAGATAGGATGTGAACCATGAAAGAGCTGTGTCCTGGATGCCAAAAGAGCGGAGCGTTTGGATTAGAAGAGGGTGGTCAACTGTATCGAAGGCAGCAGAGAGATCCAGGAGAATTAGAATAGAGTAGTGACCCTTTGATTTGGCGGTTAGCAAGTCATTAGTGACTTTTGTAAGGGCTGTTTCTGTAGAGTGTTGGGACCGGAAGCCAGATTGGAAGGGGTCAAGTAGGGAATTGGAGGAAATAAATTGAGTGAGGCGATTGTAAACAAGCCGCTCAAGGAGTTTAGACGCAAGGGGAAGTAGTGAGATAGGGCGATAGTTGGAGGCAGAAGCTGGGTCAGAAGAGGGCTTCTTGAGAATGGATGTAACTGTGGCATGTTTTAAGGAGGATGGAAACTTGCCATTAATACAAAGACATTCAAATAACATAACATTTTCATTTTTATTTTATAACAGATACTGCGTCAAGAACATCGGAACAGGAGTTGGAACTGAGGACCACACCAGAGGACGAGGACTTTCAACAGAGGACTACACCATCGGACGAGGACTTTCAACACAGGACCAGACCATCGGACGAAGGCTTTCAACACAGGACCAACAAAGAATTTTGCTTGAAATCAAACTTCAACCAAGGTACAGTATAAAAAGTAATATCTATCATCTATCTCTTATTTGTCTTTTAGGGCCAATAATCTTTAACAGTAAATACAAACTTCAATGAAACTTAAAAAATAAATTGGCATAGTCCAAAAAAGTCTAAAAACACAGAATCTATACAATTTGTCATTGTAACATTCCAGTCCTAAACCCTCATTTAATTGCCATTTGACAAATTGAATAGTGCTGTAAATAAGGACATAACATCTTATTGAAAATACCTTTTTAGTTACTGAAACACTTGCTTTTGGATACATGTTTAATAAATAAAAATTTCTTTAAATAATTATCTGATGGCCTTATTTAGACTTTTATTCAATTGACCGCATTGAAATTGATTAAGTATAAAATGTTAACACACTATTGATAACTATTTGTCATGAAAAACAACTTAACATCTCAAAATAAACTAATGGTACATTATTTTATTTTTACAGATTAACATGGCTGATAACGAGAGTAAACAAGAAAAGAAAAGACGCCAAGCTAGAGAACGACGACAGAGAGCAGACAGCCAGCAGACACCGGAGAAGAAGGAAATTCGACGAGAAAAAGAACGCAAAAGAATTGCAAGCAAAAGACTGTCACTTGCAGAAATTAAAGATATGTCAAAAAAAGCAACAAAGAAAATAAAGCATTTACAACCTGTTGCTCAAACATCAGATGACATTTTACCAGAAAAAATACAAGAGATACCAAAAAAAGCAACAAAGAAAACAAAGCATTTAGAACCGTTTCATGAAACATTACATGACATTTTACCTCAAACAATACAACATATACCAAGAAAAGCAACGAAAAAAACAAAACATTTAGAACCTGTTGTTGAAACATTATATGACATTTCACCAGATGAATATGAAAGTCAAAATCCTATATGCTTTGCAAATTGTCCTCTACTCAAGTCTTTAGCAGTAGAGGTTCATAGTTGTGGGGACATGACTACTCAATGTCAGTTTTGTGAGGCTTATTATTTTAAACAGGAGAGACCCAGAGATGGACAATTTATTAGTTGTTGTCGAAAAGGCAAGTTCAAACTTCCAGAAAGGAAAGAATTTCCAATTTATTTACAAAATATTATGACTGAACCTACTTTTCCAAACTACAAAAATGTTAAGACAAACATAAGATCCTACAATAGTGCCATATCCTTTGCATCCATGGGGGCAACATTAGCTGCTAATGTACCAGGACATGGTCCTTACTGTTTTAAAGTCCAAGGACAAATTTATCATCGCACTTCCCATTTACATCCAGAGGAAGGAAATAAAAGAAAATTCGCTCAACTATATGTCCTAGATACAATGGAAGCTGTTGACCAACGTATGCAGATGGAAGAAAATAAAAAATGCTTACCCACTGTTTTCATAGAGCTAAATAACATTATGGACAACAATCCCTACAGTAAAGCTTATAAAAAATTGGCAGAAGTAGAAAATGAACAACTACTTCATGCACAAACACATCAATTACCAATGCCGAAGGTTAATATGGTGCTTAAAAGAGACAGACATACTGATAAACGTCGTTATAACTTGCCAACAACAAATGAGGTTGCAATGGTGTTTCAGAATGATGAAGGAGAACCACCATTTCAAAGAGACATTCGAATATATCCTAGAAATGAGGACCAACCGTTTATTAATATGAGTATCTTAAGTCCAAATTTAGATCCAATGACATATCCCATCTTTTTCCCACACGGAGAAGCAGGTTGGCAACCAAAATTAACTCTTCCCAGTTACCCAAATGCTAAAGCCAGAATCCGAAATAATGTTTCTATGCTTGAATTTAAAGTAGCTCAAATTGCCATTTGCAATGTATTTAATCCAATTTTATGTGGTGGGAAACTAACACAACAATGGATTATTGATTCATATTTGCAAGTTGAGGCAAATAATTTAAACTTTATCAAATATCAACAAGATAAACTCCTTGTAGAACAATATTCTGGACTCATGGACTATGTTGCTGACGTGGCTACAAGCAGAGACATGACAGCTGGCAAAGCCATCATTTTACCATCTTCCTTTCAAGGATCTCCTCGGAATATGAGAGAAAGATACAATGATGCTATGGCTATTGTGACAAAATTTGGCAAACCCGATCTATTTGTGACATTTACATGTAATCCACAATGGCCAGAAATTACACTAAATCTACTTCTTGGACAAACTGCTTCAGATCGACCAGATTTAGTAGCCAGAGTTTTTAAGATTAAATTAAATGAATTAATATGTGACTTCACTATATATCAGTTATTTGGCAAATGTCTTGCTTATGTATATACCATTGAATTTCAAAAAAGAGGCCTTCCACATGCACATCTTCTAATAATACTTCAAGAAAAAGATAAATTAGATACTTCAGACAAAGTGGATGCAGTCATTGTTGCTGAACTACCAGATCCAGAACTATATGGTAGACTATATGAGATTGTTACTCATCGCATGATTCATGGACCCTGTGGTGACCTTAATCCACAATCACCATGTATGGAAAATAATAAATGTTCCAAAGAATTTCCCAAAGATTATAGAGACAAAACCTATGCCAATTGTGATGGATATCCACTTTATAAAAGAAGAGAAGGAGATAGTGCCATTATTCGTGGGAAAAAAGTGGACAATAGATATGTAGTACCCTACAATCCACATTTACTCATGAAGTACAACGCCCACATCAACGTAGAAGCCTGCACTTCCATCAAATCCATTAAATATGTCTACAAATATATTTACAAAGGTTACGATGCAGCTACTGTAGTCGTCAAAAGTGCAGACAACCCTGAAAGTAGTGAGTTAGTACATGATGAACTTGCATCTCATGTAGATGCTCGCTATGTCAGTGCGCCAGAAGCTATGTGGCGGCTTTTAAAATTTGAAATGCATGATAGATCACATGCAGTATATAGGTTAGCAGTACATTTGCCACAACGACATTTAGTCTATTTCCATGCTGGAAATGAAATGAATGCATTGGCCCAAAGTGAAGATCGTCACACTACACTAACTGCATGGTTTGCATTAAATTCCACTGATGCTGAAGCAACACAATAATTATATATTGAAATTCCATATCACTATGTTTTTGTGAATGGATTATGGAGACCAAGAAAAACCAGAGGCAATAAAATTATTCTAAGAATTTACACAGTCAGTCCAAGAGATGTGGAACGTTTTTGCTTACGGATATTACTTTTAAATGTTCCTGGAGCACAAAGTTTTGAACACTTAAGAACTGTTAATGACATTGTATATGAATCCTTCCATTTAGCTGCAAGACATAGAAACTTACTCGCTGATGATACAGAGTGGGAAAGATGTTTAGAAGAAGCAGCACAATGTCAAATGCCACGACAGATGAGAGAACAATTTGCTTTTATTTGTATCTTCTCAAATGCTCCAAATGCATTAGCTTTGTGGGAGACTTTTAAAAGTAATATGGCTGAAGACTTTATGCGACGATACAATGAACCCATTGCACACTTAAAAGCGTTAATGGAAATCCAAGAAGTCTTTTTAACTCATGGATTAAGTTGTGCAAGTTTTAATTTGCCTGATCCAGGTCTTATAGATGACATTAACTTTGAAGACTATGACATTCAACTACAAGCAGAAAGAACAGAAGAAAGACTTGCAACTTTAAATACACTACAATTGCAAGCATTTCATGCCATTAAAAATGCTATAGATGATGACATGGTGACAGAGCGTTATTTCTATCTTGATGGACCTGGCGGATCAGGAAAAACATATTTGTACAATTTATTAATGAGTTCATTACGAGCACAAGGAAAAATAGCAATGGCGTTTGCCACTACTGGAATTACTGCACTTTTATTAGAAGGTGGAAGAACTGTTCATAGTGGATTTAAACTGCCAGTGCCTATTTTAGAAAATTCTGTGTCAGATATTCGCATGACATCCTTACAAGCAAAGAAATTGAAGAAATGTAAATTAATTATAATAGATGAGGCCACAATGATGTCATGCTATGCCCTCCAATGTATTGACCGTTTGCTTCGTGAAGTCATGGAGAATATTTTTCCATTTGGTGGAAAGGTAATGTTGTTGGGTGGCGATTTCAGACAAACATTACCTGTCGTTGTACATGGAAATCGAACTGACATTATCGAAACATGTATAAAGTCAAGTACAGTATGGAAACATTTTACCCATCTTCAACTGCAACAAAATATGAGATCAGAAGGCCAAACTGATTTCAATGATTGGCTTATTAAAATTGGAGAAGGCAGAACAGAAAAAATACTACATTTACCTGACGACACTGTAGAGATCCCACCTCATATGATTTGTCAACAAGATATTATATCGGCTATATTTGAAGGGAGCATAAATAACGAAGAATATTCCGAGCTTGCCAACCAAGTCATACTGACGTGTAAAAATAAAGATGCATTAATCCTCAATAATGAAATCTTAAAAAAAATGTATGCACCACAAAGAAATTATCACAGTGCTGATTCTGTACTTGCTGATGACAATGAAAGTCAGGCTAACTTTTCGACTGAATTCATAAACTCTTTAACTCCTTCTGGAATGCCACCACATATTTTGCAGCTAAAGAAAGGTGCAATTATCATGTTACTGCGAAATATGAACCCCAAAAAAGGCCTATGCAATGGCACAAGATTAATTGTTCAACAATTAAAGGACCATTTTATAGATGCTGAAATTTTAACTGGGACCCATAAAGGAGAGAGAGTTTTCATACCAAGAATAGATTTAGCACCAAGTGAAAGTAGTCTCCCTTTTATACTTCAAAGAAGACAATTTCCCATTATTATGGCATTTGCCATGACCATTATTAAATCACAAGGTCAAACTTTCAAATCTGTGGGTATTTTCTTGGAAGAACCAGTTTTTGCACATGGTCAATTGTACGTTGCGTTGTCACGGTGCAAAAATCCACAGGCTATTAAAGTGTACATTGAAAACAATGAAAGTCAAGGTGATTTATTAGAAGATGGACGTATTTTTACTAAAAACATTGTCTACTATGAAGTACTATAACTTTGAAGGATACAAATTAAAGATGCCAAGATTTTTTTAAAGCATTGCAAAATACATAACAATTGGTTGTTTAATTCAGTCATAATTAATGGAAGTCATGTTTATGAATGATTTGCCTCACAAAATACTTGCCTTGCATTGTTAGTAAAAATTATGTTAAAATGTTAAGTCACTATGTTAATGTTTCTAATGTTACAAGTTTAAAAAATATATTTTCAAGTTATTTCATTCAACAGATTACAAAGTGGATGTTAAGAGGTCAAGCACCTTTTAAGTCACAATCTAAATATTGTCTGTTATCTTAAGATTACTACCTACATTAATGTTTATCGCCAGTTTATGTGCTCAGTAATAAATTACTTTAATTATGTACGTTTTAAGAAGAGTTTTTCTGTATGCCTTCCTTTACATTCAATGTATATTCAAGTTAACAATTATTGTGATAGAAATTGAATTTTAATACTGATTAATTTAAATGTCAATTGTTTTTACATTCAAATGTTAATACTTTTAATAAAAAATTAGGTTACAAAATGTATTCACTATGTTCCTGTTTATAATGTTCAAAATTATACAAATGTTTTGTTAACGTCTAAACTTACATAAAAAATAAAGTTCAAGTTTAAAAATATATACTTTGATGGTTATTGCTTACATAGGCCCTCATTCAATTGCAGTTTGGCCAATTGAATAGGGGTCTAAATAAGCACATAACATATTTTTTTAAAAGAAGTTTTTAGTTAGTAAACATCTATCCAAAAACAAGGTTTTCACTAACTAAAAACTTCTTTAAAAAAAATATGCTATGTGCTTATTTAGACCCCTATTCAATTGGCCAAATCGCAATTGAATGAGGGCCTTATAGTTTAAACTTCATGTTAAAATTCCCGACATTTAAAGAAGGCTTTTTACTTTTTGCTTTCCTATTCATTCAATGTATATTAAAGTTAACAATTCTTCAGATACTAATTACATTTAAAAAAACCATTACATCAACATTTTACAAAAATACACGTTCATATTAAAATACTTACAAGTGTCAAAAATATATGTTAATAACTAAACAACTTGACAAACATATACATCACATTGCCGTCATTTTTTGACGGGCAAGTCACTAGTAATAAATAAGAACAAGACACACATGTCACATGTTTCGAGGAGGTAAAGAATTGGGCACATTTATTCGTACAAGGTGGGGATGTACTAAACTTGAAACAGTGCTAGAAAAATTATGTTGACTTATGAATGAAAGTTAAACCAAGTAATAATGCTGCTAAATGGACCTTTGGAAGGTATAACTGCCGCTAGTGCTGTTTTAATGACTCACTGGCTGCAAATGCAAACCACAAACATTAACCAGCTAGATAAAAACATTGTCTACTATGAAGTACTATAACTTTGAAGGATACAAATTAAAGATGCCAAGATTTTTTTAAAGCATTGCAAAATACATAACAATTGGTTGTTTAATTCAGTCATAATTAATGGAAGTCATGTTTATGAATGATTTGCCTCACAAAATACTTGCCTTGCATTGTTAGTAAAAATTATGTTAAAATGTTAAGTCACTATGTTAATGTTTCTAATGTTACAAGTTTAAAAAATATATTTTCAAGTTATTTCATTCAACAGATTACAAAGTGGATGTTAAGAGGTCAAGCACCTTTTAAGTCACAATCTAAATATTGTCTGTTATCTTAAGATTACTACCTACATTAATGTTTATCGCCAGTTTATGTGCTCAGTAATAAATTACTTTAATTATGTACGTTTTAAGAAGAGTTTTTCTGTATGCCTTCCTCTACATTCAATGTATATTCAAGTTAACAATTATTGTGATAGAAATTGAATTTTAATACTGATTAATTTAAATGTCAATTGTTTTTACATTCAAATGTTAATACTTTTAATAAAAAATTAGGTTACAAAATGTATTCACTATGTTCCTGTTTATAATGTTCAAAATTATACCAATGTTTTGTCAACTTCTAAACTTACATAAAAAATAAAGTTCAAGTTTAAAAATATATACTTTGATGGTTATTGCTTACATATAGTTTAAACTTCATGTTAAAATTCCCGACATTTAAAGAAGGCTTTTTACTTTTTGCTTTCCTATTCATTCAATGTATATTAAAGTTAACAATTCTTCAGATACTAATTACATTTTAAAAAACCATTACATCAACATTTTACAAAAATACACGTTCATATTAAAATACTTACAAGTGTCAAAAATATATGTTAATAACTAAACAACTTGACAAACATATACATCACATTGCCGTCATTTTTTGACGGGCAAGTCACTAGTAATAAATAAGAACAAGACACACATGTCACATGTTTCAAGGAGGTAAAGAATTGGGCACATTTATTCGTACAAGGTGGGGATGTACTAAACTTGAAACAGTGCTAGAAAAATTATGTTGACTTATGAATGAAAGTTAAACCAAGTAATAATGCTGCTAAATGGACCTTTGGAAGGTATAACTGCCGCTAGTGCTGTTTTAATGACTCACTGGCTGCAAATGCAAACCACAAACATTAACCAGCTAGATAAAAACATTGTCTACTATGAAGTACTATAACTTTGAAGGATACAAATTAAAGATGCCAAGATTTTTTTAAAGCATTGCAAAATACATAACAATTGGTTGTTTAATTCAGTCATAATTAATGGAAGTCATGTTTATGAATGATTTGCCTCACAAAATACTTGCCTTGCATTGTTAGTAAAAATTATGTTAAAATGTTAAGTCACTATGTTAATGTTTCTAATGTTACAAGTTTAAAAAATATATTTTCAAGTTATTTCATTCAACAGATTACAAAGTGGATGTTAAGAGGTCAAGCACCTTTTAAGTCACAATCTAAATATTGTCTGTTATCTTAAGATTACTACCTACATTAATGTTTATCGCCAGTTTATGTGCTCAGTAATAAATTACTTTAATTATGTACGTTTTAAGAAGAGTTTTTCTGTATGCCTTCCTCTACATTCAATGTATATTCAAGTTAACAATTATTGTGATAGAAATTGAATTTTAATACTGATTAATTTAAATGTCAATTGTTTTTACATTCAAATGTTAATACTTTTAATAAAAAATTAGGTTACAAAATGTATTCACTATGTTCCTGTTTATAATGTTCAAAATTATACAAATGCTTTGTTAACTTCTAAACTTACATAAAAAATAAAGTTCAAGTTTAAAAATATATACTTTGATGGTTATTGCTTACATATAGTTTAAACTTCATGTTAAAATTCCCGACATTTAAAGAAGGCTTTTTACTTTTTGCTTTCCTATTCATTCAATGTATATTAAAGTTAACAATTCTTCAGATACTAATTACATTTTAAAAAACCAATTCATCAACATTTTACAAAAATACACGTTCATATTAAAATACTTACAAGTGTCAAAAATATATGTTAATAACTAAACAACTTGACAAACATATACATCACATTGCCGTCATTTTTTGACGGGCAAGTCACTAGTAATAAATAAGAACAAGACACACATGTCACATGTTTCGAGGAGGTAAAGAATTGGGCACATTTATTCGTACAAGGTGGGGATGTACTAAACTTGAAACAGTGCTAGAAAAATTATGTTGACTTATGAATGAAAGTTAAACCAAGTAATAATGCTGCTAAATGGACCTTTGGAAGGTATAACTGCCGCTAGTGCTGTTTTAATGACTCACTGGCTGCAAATGCAAACCACAAACATTAACCAGCTAGATAAAAACATTGTCTACTATGAAGTACTATAACTTTGAAGGATACAAATTAAAGATGCCAAGATTTTTTTAAAGCATTGCAAAATACATAACAATTGGTTGTTTAATTCAGTCATAATTAATGGAAGTCATGTTTATGAATGATTTGCCTCACAAAATACTTGCCTTGCATTGTTAGTAAAAATTATGTTAAAATGTTAAGTCACTATGTTAATGTTTCTAATGTTACAAGTTTAAAAAATATATTTTCAAGTTATTTCATTCAACAGATTACAAAGTGGATGTTAAGAGGTCAAGCACCTTTTAAGTCACAATCTAAATATTGTCTGTTATCTTAAGATTACTACCTACATTAATGTTTATCGCCAGTTTATGTGCTCAGTAATAAATTACTTTAATTATGTACGTTTTAAGAAGAGTTTTTCTGTATGCCTTCCTCTACATTCAATGTATATTCAAGTTAACAATTATTGTGATAGAAATTGAATTTTAATACTGATTAATTTAAATGTCAATTGTTTTTACATTCAAATGTTAATACTTTTAATAAAAAATTAGGTTACAAAATGTATTCACTATGTTCCTGTTTATAATGTTCAAAATTATACCAATGTTTTGTCAACTTCTAAACTTACATAAAAAATAAAGTTCAAGTTTAAAAATATATACTTTGATGGTTATTGCTTATATATAGTTTAAACTTCATGTTAAAATTCCCGACATTTAAAGAAGGCTTTTTACTTTTTGCTTTCCTATTCATTCAATGTATATTAAAGTTAACAATTCTTCAGATACTAATTACATTTTAAAAAACCATTACATCAACATTTTACAAAAATACGCGTTCATATTAAAATACTTACAAGTGTCAAAAATATATGTTAATAACTAAACAACTTGACAAACATATACATCACATTGCCGTCATTTTTTGACGGGCAAGTCACTAGTAATAAATAAGAACAAGACACACATGTCACATGTTTCGAGGAGGTAAAGAATTGGGCACATTTATTCGTACAAGGTGGGGATGTACTAAACTTGAAACAGTGCTAGAAAAATTATGTTGACTTATGAATGAAAGTTAAACCAAGTAATAATGCTGCTAAATGGACCTTTGGAAGGTATAACTGCCGCTAGTGCTGTTTTAATGACTCACTGGCTGCAAATGCAAACCACAAACATTAACCAGCTAGATAAAAACATTGTCTACTATGAAGTACTATAACTTTGAAGGATACAAATTAAAGATGCCAAGATTTTTTTAAAGCATTGCAAAATACATAACAATTGGTTGTTTAATTCAGTCATAATTAATGGAAGTCATGTTTATGAATGATTTGCCTCACAAAATACTTGCCTTGCATTGTTAGTAAAAATTATGTTAAAATGTTAAGTCACTATGTTAATGTTTCTAATGTTACAAGTTTAAAAAATATATTTTCAAGTTATTTCATTCAACAGATTACAAAGTGGATGTTAAGAGGTCAAGCACCTTTTAAGTCACAATCTAAATATTGTCTGTTATCTTAAGATTACTACCTACATTAATGTTTATCGCCAGTTTATGTGCTCAGTAATAAATTACTTTAATTATGTACGTTTTAAGAAGAGTTTTTCTGTATGCCTTCCTCTACATTCAATGTATATTCAAGTTAACAATTATTGTGATAGAAATTGAATTTTAATACTGATTAATTTAAATGTCAATTGTTTTTACATTCAAATGTTAATACTTTTAATAAAAAATTAGGTTACAAAATGTATTCACTATGTTCCTGTTTATAATGTTCAAAATTATACCAATGTTTTGTCAACTTCTAAACTTACATAAAAAATAAAGTTCAAGTTTAAAAATATATACTTTGATGGTTATTGCTTACATATAGTTTAAACTTCATGTTAAAATTCCCGACATTTAAAGAAGGCTTTTTACTTTTTGCTTTCCTATTCATTCAATGTATATTAAAGTTAACAATTCTTCAGATACTAATTACATTTTAAAAAACCATTACATCAACATTTTACAAAAATACACGTTCATATTAAAATACTTACAAGTGTCAAAAATATATGTTAATAACTAAACAACTTGACAAACATATACATCACATTGCCGTCATTTTTTGACGGGCAAGTCACTAGTAATAAATAAGAACAAGACACACATGTCACATGTTTCGAGGAGGTAAAGAATTGGGCACATTTATTCGTACAAGGTGGGGATGTACTAAACTTGAAACAGTGCTAGAAAAATTATGTTGACTCATGAATGAAAGTTAAACCAAGTAATAATGCTGCTAAATGGACCTTTGGAAGGTATAACTGCCGCTAGTGCTGTTTTAATGACTCACTGGCTGCAAATGCAAACCACAAACATTAACCAGCTAGATAAAAAGTTTGGCAAATATACCTAATGGAGAGGATTTCTTATGCTATGTTGGAGCAGAAAAAAACTACTTTACAGTGTGTGTAAACCATGGGCAGAATATAATAATTTCAATATAACAACATTCGATAATAATCTCCCCCTTTTATATAAGATACAAACATTGAGGCATGACTTTAAAAGTAATATTTTTGTCATTTAATGCAAATGAACATTTAACTATTTTGTACTGTTTTATTTTATGTTTATGCATTATTATTTGTTTATGTTAATGTACAAAAAATAAAATATAAGTGTTTAGAAGAGTATAAGAAATATTCAAGAACATGATTCCTCTTTAAATCACTGTGAACTTGAATCCAAACAGAGCCAATGGATTACCTTGCTGCACAAAGATTTAAGAAGGATTGACTTTTCTATCACTTACTACACAGGATAGTCACAAGTTATCTCCTATGTATGTTGCTTGAAGTATAAATGCTACCTCTGGGAAACATTATCAGAAGACATGGCCTTGACTACCATTGCTATACTGATGACACACAGCTCCACCTGCTATCCCAGATACTGGACACCCATCCTTTGCTCTTTTCAGATGTGGGGAAGAGATCCAGGACTGAATTGGTAACAGCTCACTGAGGCTGAACCTGAGAAAGGGAGAGGTACTTTTTGTGGGTACCAGTCACATAACATAATTTTTACCTGCTTAAACATTATCTAGTGATAATGATATAAAACAAAAGATGTGCATTCCTTTAAACCCTATCAGCGGTCTCATAGTCCTAATTCCCATTCTACTCTGCAGCAGTTCAGGATTCCCAGCATGAGGCAGTATTATGGTGTCTTTGGATTCTTATTGAATAAAGGATATTATGTGTGTACATGCTCATAACTTTTTATATGTAGTCACATTTCTGTTCCTGACACTTTCTTATATAATGTATAATGTGTATATATATATATATATATATATATATATATATATATATTAACACATATGATATAAACAACATATGCTATGGGATATATGCAAGAAGAAAGGAGAAATTACAACTGGGGCACAGGGGCGCAGAAATCTGAATGGGCCTTAATATACTTTTGCTGCTATGTTTATGGATGCAACAAGTCACTTGTTTCAATTATACAAATCACTGAATGTGAAATTGCTTGCTACATTGGAGAAGCCAGTCATAAACTGCACCATAAGTTGTATCTGCACAGATATTCTATCTGCCAAAATAATAGCAATCAGTGTGCCCCGGCTGTACTCCACCCCAAAAAGAAAAAAACTCTTTCCAAAAACTGAAATCAAATCACTCTGTGGGAACATTCAAAACACCCAAGAGAAAAAACATTTCAAATAAAGATGTAAATATTATTCAGCACTTTCTCATGTATCATTTTATCTTGTTTCATTAATAAAGTTAGGTAGTTATGGGTTTGTTCATGGTTATATTAATGTAATATACATTCAGAACATGCATTTTGTTCCTTCTCTTTCTGATCCTATGCTTTCAACCAAGAGTTCTTATGAGCTAGGGTCTTATTCTGTCCCTTGCATCTCCACAATTTGTAAGTATATTGTAGTTAGGAGGTAATGTTTTATAGATGGGGTAATGTTGTGTAGACAGGGGGTAATGTATTGTAGTTAGGGTTTAATGTATTGTAGATAGGGGGTAATGTTTTATAGATAGGGTAATGTTTTATAGATAGGCGGTAATGTATTGTAGTTAGGGTTGAATGTATTATAGTTCGGGGTAATGTTTTATAGATAGGGGGTCATGTATTTTAGATAGGGGTAATGTATTGCAGTTAGGGGATTATGTAATTTAGGTAGGGGAAAATGTATTGCAGTTAGGGGGTTAATAGTATGTAGTATATCTGTACTGTATTTAATGATGTACTGTAATGTTATGTATATTTCTGTATGTATTTTCTTTACAGGTGCGTAATTTTATTTATTTATTTTTGTTGTGGGGGGTTTGTAATGTTCTTTTTTATTTTTTTGTAGTGGGGGAGGGTTTGTAATGTTTTTCTTTTATTTTTTGTAGTGGGGGTTTGTAATGTTCTTTTTTTATTTTTTGTAGTGGGGGGTTTGTAATGTTATTTTTTATTTTTTGTAACATAGTTTTTTTTATTTTTTTGTAACTTAGCTTTTTTATTTTGTGTAATTAGTGTGCTGGAGGTTTAATAGGGGTTTGGTAGGCAGTGTAGGTGTTAATAGGTTAGGGTGGATGTAAGGTAGGTAGGGTTAAAGGGTTGGGTAGAGGGGGTTTGTTAAGTTTTAATGGTTTATTGGGGGGAGAATAGTGTAGTGTAATGTTTGTACTCAGTGTCATGAGGGTCCTGGAGGACCCTCATGGCTCGTATGGGGTAAATAATAGGGTTCTTATTGTCCTAGGAGGGTCTTCATAAACCCCGTATGGGATTGATTAGGTTAAATAGAGGCTTATGGGGGTCTGTATGAATCCCATAAAGTGATGGGGTTAGATGGAGGCTTATGGTGGTCTGTATAGACCCCCATAAGTGATGGGGTTAAATGAAAGCTTATGGGGGTCTGTATAGACCCCCATAAGTGATGTGGTTAGATGGAGGCTTATAGGGGTCTGTATAGACCCCCATAAATCATGGGATTAAATAGGTTTGGATGGGATTAGATGGGCTAAAATGGGGTTACATTGGGCTAGGCGGGGTTAGAAAGGCTAAAATGGGGTTACATAGGCTAGATGGGGTTAAATAGGCCTAGAAGAGGTTAAATCGGCTTAGATGGGATTAGATAGGCTATACTGGGTTAAATAGGCCTAGATAGGGTTAAATAGGTCTAGAAGGGGTTAAATTGGTCCAGTTAGGGTTAAATAGGCCCCGTTAGAGTTAAATAGGTTAATTTGGCCCAGATAGGGTTATTAGGTCCAGATAGGGCTAAATAGGCCAAGTTAGGGATATATAGACAAAGTTAGGGTTAAATAGGGCCAGTTAGGGTTAAATAAGCCTAGTTATGGTTAAATAGGTCTAGAAGGGGTTAAATGGGCCGAGTTAGGGTTATTATATCCAGATAGGGTTAAATAGGCCCAGTTATGGTTAAATAGGGCCAGTTAGGGTTAGATAGGCCCAGTTATGGTTAAATAGGTCCAGAAGGGGATACATAGGCCCAGTTGCAGTTAGATAGGCACAATTCAGGTTAAATGGCCAGTTAGGGTTAAATAGGATTGGTTAGAGTTAAATAGGTCTAGAAGGGGTTAATAGGCCCAGTTAGGGTTATTAGGTCCAGTTAGGGTTAAATATTTAAAGAAGGGGTTAATGGGCCTAGCTAGGGTTAGATAGTTAAGGTTAGTGGGGTATAGCTAGGGTTAAGGGGTTAATGGGGTATAGTTAAGGTTAATAGTGTTGTTTAGTGCTTAGATTTTGTCATGAGGGTCCTGTAGGACCCTCCTGGCACTTATAGGGTTAACCTATGGTTTATTAGTGACCTATAGGGGTCTATATAGAACCATATTGGACTGAGGGGCTTAATTTTAGTCTCATGGGGGTCTATATTGACCCCATGAGTGATGGGATTAATTTTAGGTGCTGGTGGGTACTTATAGTACCCCCGCGGCAGGGGTTAACAGTTTTATTGATTGCAGGAACGCGCAACGTGGGGAATTTTAATTTTTAATGTGTGGACCCTCCGGGGGTCCCGATGGTGACTGCGCAGCATGGGGAGTTAATGGTAATTGCAGCGGGGGTACTTACATTACCCCCGCTGCTTGGGTAACCATTAGTGTGCCAAGGTCCCTTAAGGGAGCCACGGCGGGACTTGTACGGGCTTGGGAAACTTTATGGCTAAATATATATTTAATGCAGCACTGTATGTAATAGGAGACATTAAGGCGGGCATGAGGATGACATGTTCCGGGCTTAGATGACCTCCAAGGCAGCAACTCGATCTTCAAGCCCGGCGGACTGCAGTCACAAATGACAGTATTGGCTAGCGGCGATGTGCCAGCTAGCCAATGTGGTATATGTCTTCCGCATGTCCCCCAATGTGTCCCCCATCATTTATAGTGCTGTACATTGCTTCCTTTAATTTATTTTTTACTTTTTAGTTTAGCCGGCTTTGAAGCCTGATCTGCGGGCTTCCCGCCAAAGCTAACGGCCGATTGACTGTCTTGCGATCGGCCATAGGATGTGGTGTGCTGCGGTCCCATTGCTTTAAATATCAAATAGCCGTAGGGCTACAAGGAGCCGCAGCATTGAGGCCCCAAGACTATGAAAATGGACATGTAAGGACTGTGACATGTTATTTTTTTGTGTGGTGAGGGCCACTATAATGAATGTTGGGGTTCCTATTGGAATTTGTATACACAGTAATAATGTTATTTTACCAGTAATTAACAGCAAGGGGTTAAACATAAGGTTTCTGCAATAATTTATATGGTCCACAGACCAGCCACTCTCTGGCCTCAGATAGTCATGAAGTGATATGCTTCACCTAACCGGAAAACCCGGGACCAGGCCGGGGATCTGAGGTGACCTAACCAGATAACCCCAAGCTCTGGTGTATCCAGGAAGAATACCAGACCGATGATTGAGGGAGGGTAATTCTGATGGGGGTGTGGGTGAAATATTAAGTTTGTAAAATATCTATGTAAGAAAGAATAAACTGTCAGTCTGACTCTGGCATTCTAACCAACGGGATGTCTGATGTTTTTTCTTGTATGTTCTAATCCTAACCAAAGAGATGGGAAGAGATTATTAAGTCAGTAATCTTAGGGCTGAGCTTACAACCTTTGATGTCTTGAGTTCTCCAAGGAGGTGTTCTGCTGGCCACTGCGAAATTAAACACAAAAGGCAGGACCTAGAGGGAGAATCTTGGGGTGCGCTGAGCCCCTCACCTCCGGGTTTTCACTATGGTCACCTACATGAGCGACTAATGTCTGACTAGCTGAAAGATACCAAAGAAAATAACAACAAGTAAATGAGAGCTTATTTAACCATTTAAAAGTTTCAGATGAGATGAATGATAAATTCAGTAATGCAGTGGAGGTCTGTTAAAAAAAGGACTGGGGGCCAAGATTTTGACACAGGTCCACCAATAGAAAGCATTCTTGTACCAATATGCTTGTATGGCTACAGAGAATGGTACAAAAATGTATAGACAACATGCCCCTCAAATCCTATAGACACTGAAGGTACAAAGGATTTACACACATATTGGTACAAGACAAAGCTGATGTGCTCCAGATTGTCCCCCCCCCCCCACCCCCAGAAATAAAATAGCATGTAAGTTGTGGTTTCACCTGAAATGCAGCAAAACTAACACTACCCATCACTGAATGATTATAAAGAGTATAAGATACCTTAAATTAAAAGATTATATACAAACATATCTAAAAAAAATTAACTTTACTGTTTTTGAAGGCCAATGTTTCCATTGCAAAGATGGTCATATTGCAACTATATAAGATGCTTAACAATCTGAATGCAAATAGTGTATTAACATATACACAGAAATAGAATTATGTTCTAAATAGAGAAGTAGATAGCAAAATATGGCAAAAATATGGGATCAGAATACCAGAACATCAAGAAATATTCAGACTAAAGAAAAAATTAAATATGATACATATATGACACACATTCCACCAACATGTTTTATAGATTATAAAGAACTAGTTGCTTGCCTGTCAGAATATGACGGGATACTATTTTAATTTTCTCTTTCCCCCACTCTGTCTCGTTCCCCCCATTTCTCTTTACCCCTCTCCTATTTATCTTCCCCCTCTCCTTTGTCTCTTATCCCTCTCCATCGCCTGTGTCTCTCCCCTGCTCCACTGTGTCTCTTCCCCCTCCAACTCCTCTGTGTCTTTTCAACCCTCTACCTCCCCTGTGTAAATGTCCCCCTCACTCCCCTGTGTCTCTCCCCCCTCTCCCCCCCGTGTCTATTTTCCCCCTCTCCCTCCCCTGTGTCTTTTTCTCCTAGCACCCCGACCGGGTACCTCCGTTGATAGACACGTCCTAGTTTGCGCCGAGGCCTACAAGCACCGCATCGGACACCTCAACCACCACAGACTCCACAACCGCCGTAGTTTAGCTGGAGCCGCGCCGTCTTCCTTCCACCCTGTATGTATCTCCAGCGTCCAGGACCGTGTGGGGAAGACCTCTCCTCCAAGGAGGACACATCAGGAACAAGCGTTCAGTAGTTACAGCTCAAGGGAGTATGCAAAAGCATAGCAATCCCCAGTATGATAGAGCCATCCCCTCCAATAACGAGATGAGGCTATGTTTTGAAGGGTCAAGAAGAACTAGAACTTTAATGACAGGGGATCTCCTTTTATGCAATGGTGCCCTCTGAAGGGCTACACCCACATAATTATCACAGCCAATTATATACATGGTTCAACCCCCACGTCTCCTCCCCTCAGATAACAGGTAACACAATTAAAACAGACACAATTTTAACCACATTCTGGATGTACCCCAAAAACAGGGGGTACACCTTTAAGTCCAGCACCGTTCAATAGTTCTCACACAGGGGAACAACATATTAAAAAATGGCATGAATCAGACCAGGGGTTCAAAAGTTAGTAAAAGTATCTTACTGGCAGCATGGCAATCCACATCCCCCATAGTTGGCCACACAATACACATAAAGAGAACAATAGGTGTGGTCACCCCTCCCTGAGGCTCCTTGATATAATCAGACAATGATTAAATCAGCCGTCTTTGTTCTTATGTTTGAGAATGAATAGACTTGCTTATCTGTAACAGGATTATCTCTCCTGCCAAGGTCTGCACTAGCCTGGGGCCAATATTCTGCAGAGCATAAACCAACATACATACCGTATATTACTAGGATCATATTTTAACCAAGAATTAAATAACCATAAACAGGGTAAAACAGTGATGGGTTCCGTTACAGCTGGGATCTGAGCGCACAAAACTACCGAATAGCGCTCAGATCATCTTCACACAGTTCAATTGCCATGGAGCTAAAGTCTTTCCCATAGTCTTTCATTATATGAATGGGCTCCATGGCATAGCTATCTGTGGTATTATGGTTCACACAGGGCAAGTACTGAATGACCCCCCTGTATGT
This sequence comes from Discoglossus pictus, assembly GCA_027410445.1. Classification (NCBI taxonomy): domain Eukaryota; kingdom Metazoa; phylum Chordata; class Amphibia; order Anura; family Alytidae; genus Discoglossus; species Discoglossus pictus. The sequence continues at coordinate 316,778 of JAPZIH010000731.1, forward strand.
AAAGGGCCAGAATGAGTGACATACACTCTGGTATGGCCGAATACTGTGTTTGAAGGGCAATATGTACCATATATGTACTGTATATGTCCTCTCCAAGACAAAGTGGCGAAGGGCACTTCGTCACACATCTCCCCTTTGGGGGGAAGTCTAACCAGGCACCTGACCTTCTGCCGGTCAGTGCCTCTGTTAGACGATCCACCAACCCACAATAAACCAGTGCTAGAGCAGCCCCCCACAACAACAAAGTGCAAGAGCAGCCCACCCACAACAAACAGTTACGGCACCTGGATATTTCGCTGTGGTGATGGGGCAACACACTGAGGGGACTTGAGGGGCAGAGGCCAGCGGCACTCTGCCCTGATGCAAGCTCTTCTGCTGGTATAACCTGCAGGACATCCTGCTCTGTACAAGGGACAAAGGGAGGGCAGAGGCCAACTGCACTCTGCCCCGCTGTCAGCTCTTCTGCTGGGGTACTTGGGACATATTCCGGCTCAGTAGCCAGGGAAAGGTGGAGGTCAGTGAGGGTTAACATTTCCTCGGTTAACCCTGGGGCCACTTTAGAAGTTAGCTGGGGAGGGGAATTTGTACTCACTCCCTCTTCCGGTTGACCCAGTGATGGTAGTTGAGGATCTGGACAGGCTGTGGGGGCAGAGACCACGGTCCCATCTGCGCCGTCTGGGAGATTGGTGTCTCCCCTGGTTAGGGTAAACTGTCGCTGGGGAGGAAGGACGACACCTTCTGCCCCCTGTGGTTCACACTGCCGCTGGGGGGGAAGGACGACACTTTCTGCCCCCTGGGGTTCACACTGCCGCTGAGGGGGAAGGACGACACCTTCTGCCCCCTGGGGTTCACACTGCTGCTGGGGGGAAAGGACGACACCTTCTGCCCCCTGGGGTTCACACTGCTTCTGGGGGGGAAGTACGACACCTTCTGCCCCCTGTGGTTCACACTGCCGCTGGGGGGGAAGGACGACACCTTCTGCCCCCTGGGGTTCACACTGCCGCTGGGGAGGAAGGACAATACCTTCTGCCCCCTGGGGTTCACACTGCCGCTGGGGGGGAAGGACGACACCTTCTGCCCCCTGGGGTTCACACTGCCGCTGGGGGTGAAGGACGACACCTTCTGCCCCCTGGGGTTCACACTGCCGCTGGGGGGGAAGGACGACACTTTCTGCCCCCTGGGGTTCGCACTGCCGCTGGGGAGGAAGGACAATACCTTCTGCCCCCTGGGGTTCACACTGCCGCTGGGGGGGAAGGACGACACCTTCTGCCCCCTGGGGTTCACACTGCCGCTGGGGGTGAAGGACGACACCTTCTGCCCTCTGGGGTTCACACTGCCGCTGGGGGGGAAGGACGACACCTTCTGCCCCCTGGGGTTCACACTGCCGCTGGGGGGGAAGTACGACACCTTCTGCCCCCTGTAGGGCCGGTAGAGAGACCTCGGTCCCATCTCTACCTGCCATCTGGAGGTCATCCCAGGACCAGTCAATGAAGTCTGGTTCCGCTTGTCGAGTAGGTTGGGGCTGCACAAAGCTGAGCAGGTGTTGGTAGTCCTGCTCCAGCTACCACTCTCTTGTTACCAGGTGGGTCATGTCTTTGCTCACCTCGCCTTCGTCATCCCAGACATACATGCCCATCCGGTAGTCGTAGATGTCCCAAAACCTAGACTCCTCCGTGCTGCCAAGATCAATATCGTCCTCCAAGGCATCCCATAATAAACCCGGGCCATCATAATCATCTCCCTCCGGTAAGTCGTGTTCAGCCGTCCAGGGGGTAAGTCGAACGGTATGCCACCAGAGGGCCTGGTATGCGTTGTCTAGCCAGATCTCTCGCCGTACCAGGGTCTCTAGTCTTGTCACCCACTCATCCAGGGGCTGCTCTCCCAATAGATACATCCGCATCGCCACACGCTTCTGTAGCCGCTGCTCATCACTGGGGAGACTCTCACCTCGCCGCCATTGGGCATCTTCCAGGGCATCATACCAGAGTTCCTTTCTGTCTGCATCCCTGTAGTCCGCGGCCTCCTCCTCATCATCATGGAACGCTGTCTGAAAACTAGCCGGTTCCATCCTGCTGTAGCCAGGGGCGCTGTACGGATACTAGCGTTGCCCTCAATTTGTAACTCCAAACGTTACCGGTGTCTCCGTGCTGCTTTTCCTCTTACTAGGACTCCATCCCACCACTGCCACCAATGTAACGGATCTCCTGGCACCCCGACCGGGTACCTTCATTGATAGACGCGTCCTAGTTTGAGCCGAGGCCTACAAGCACCGCACCGGACACCTCAACCACCACAGACTCCACAACCGCCGTAGTTTAGCTGGAGCCGCGCAGTCTTCCTTCCACCCTGTATGAATCTCCAGCATCCAGGACCATGTGGGGAAGACCTCTCCTCCAAGGAGGACACATCAGGAACAAGCGTTCAGTAGTTACAGCTCAAGGGAGTATGCAAAAGCATAGCAATCCCCAGTATGATAGAGCCATCCCCTCCAATAACGAGACGAGGCTACGTTTTGAAGGGTCAAGAAGAACTAGAACTTTAATGACAGGGGATCTCCTTTTATGCAATGGTGCCCTCTGAAGGGCTACACCCACATAATTATCACAGCCAATTATATACATGGTTCAACCCCCACGTCTCCTTCCCTCAGATAACAGATAACACAATTAAAACAGACACAATTTTAACCACATTCTGGATGTACCCCAAAAACAGGGGGTACACCTTTAAGTCCAGCACCGTTCAATAGCTCTCACCCAGGGGAACAACATATTAAAAAATGGCATGAATCAGACAAGGGGTTCAAAAGTTAGTAAAAGTATCTTACTGGCAGCATGGCAATCCACATCCCCCATAGTTGGCCACACAATACACATAAAGAGAACAATAGGTGTGGTCACCCCTCCCTGAGGCTCCTTGATATAATCAGACAATGATAAAATCAGCCGTCTTTGTTCTTATGTTTGAGAATGAATAGACTTGCTTATCTGTAACAGGATTATCTCTCCTGCCAAGGTCTGCACTAGCCTGGGGCCAATATTCTGCAGAGCATAAACCAACATACATACCGTATATTACTAGGATCATATTTTAACCAAGAATTAAATAACCATAAACAGGGTAAAACAGTGATGGGTTCCGTTACAGCTGGGATCTGAGCGCACAAAACTACCGAATAGCGCTCAGATCATCTTCACACAGTTCAATTGCCATGGAGCTAAAGTCTTTCCCATAGTCTTTCATTATATGAATGGGCTCCATGGCATAGCTATCTGTGGTATCATGGTTCACACAGGGCAAGTACCGAATGACTCCCCTGTATGTAAAGGGCCAGAATGAGTGACATACACTCTGGTATGGCCGAATACTGTGTTTGAAGGGCAATATGTACCAGGGCCATAGTTGCAGGGCAGGAGGCTGGCAAACAGTCCTCTCCAAGACAAAGTGACGAAGGGCACTTCGTCACATTCCCCCTCTCCCTTCTCTCCTTTCCCCCTCTCCCTCTCATGTCTCTTACCCCCTCTCCCTATTGTCTCTCTTCCCAACTTCTCTCTCCCCTGTGTCTCTTGCAAATCTCCCTTCCCTGTTTCTCTTTCCACCATCTCTCCCTGTGTCTCTTTCCCCCTCTTCCTCCCCTGTGTCTCTTTCCCCCTCTCCTTCCCCTGTGTCTCCCCCCTCTCCCTATTGGGTATCTTTCCCACTTCTCTTTCCCCTGTGGCTCTTCCCCCTCTCCCTCCACAGCTTCTCTTTCCACCTCCTCTCCCCTGTGTCTCTTTCCCCCTCTCCCTCCCCTGTGCCTCTTTCCTCCTCTCCCTCCCCTGTGTCTCTTCCCCCTCTCCCTATTGTGTCTCTTCCCCATCTCCATTTCCCCTGTGTCTCTCCCCCTTCTACCTTCCCTGTTTTTCTTTCCACCTCTTCTTGCCCTATGTCTCCCCACCTCTCCCTCTCCTTTGTCTCTTTCCCCCTCTTCCACCCCTGTTTCTCTCCCCCTCCACAGTGTCTCTCCCCCTCCCTCCCCTGTGTCACTTCCCCCTCTCCCTCCCTTGTGTCTCTTCTCCCCTCTCCCTCCTCTGTGTCTCTTTCTCCCTTATCCATCTCCTGTGTCTCTTTCCCCATCTCCCTCCCCTGTGTCTATTTCCCCCTCTCCTTCCCCTGTGTCTCTCCCCCCTCTCCCTATTGTGTCTCTTCCCCTCTTCTCTCTCCCCTGTGTCTCTTCCCTCTCTCCCTTCCCAGTTTCTCTTTCCACCTCCTCACCCTGTGACTCTTTCTCCCCTATCCCTCCCCTGTGTCTCTTTCCGCCTCTCCCTCCCCTGTGTCTCTTCCCCCTATCCTTTCCTGTGTCTCTCCCCCCTCTGCCTATTGTGTCTCTTTCCCACTTCTCTCTCCCCTGTGTCTCTTCTCCCCTCTCCCTCCCATGTCTCTTTCTCCCCTCTCCCTCCCATGTTTCTTTCTCCCCTATCTCTCCCCTGTTTTTCTTTCCAACTCTCCCCCTTGTAATTTATTGGTAGTACAAAAATCAATGTGGATTTTTGCATTGCTTTTCTGCTTACTACAAATAAAATAAATAAAATAAATAGCAATTACAGTTTATAATTTAGGTGTCATTGGTGTCTCAATGTACCCCCATGTTTATGTACATGTTTGATAGGGGGTGATCGGGGAACACAGGGATATATTTTAAGTGGGAAAAGGGGGCTATCAGTATTGAACGTGAGGTGAAAGAAGTCACAAAGGCATTTTTTATGACTTTGCAAGTAGTACTTGCATTGTTACTTGGAAAAAAACAAGGATATTATGGTTTGCAAGTGCCAACTAATTTTGAGTGATATGAAACTGAATAGCTTTTTGGAGCAAATCATAATATTCTTGATGTGGGAAAATCAATGGGAAATCTTGCTGTATTTTGACTCTCTGGAGTCCTCATGGATTATGCTGAGAGCGGTGAATAAAATAGCTATGGGAAGGGGAGGAAAAGTTGGACACTAAGTAAAAGCACTACACTACAATATTTTACCCCCAATAAAATAGTAAATAAAATGTAACCCCCTACTGTCTACTACCTAATTAACTCCCATTAACTAATTAACACCCACCACATAATTAACTCCTAATTACCTAATACCCCATTAACTAATTAACCCCTAATTACCTACCTAATACCCCATTAACTAACTAACCCTAATTAAATACCTCACCCCTCACTAATTACCTACCTAACCCCCCCACTAATAAAATAAATATTAACCCTACTATTTACAAAAAATAAATAAACAATAAAAAATCACATAAACAAATACATTGCAAAAAATAAAAAGGGATTTACAGAAATAATTACTTACAGATAACATAAAATAAAATATTACATTATAAACTATTAAAATAAAAAATAAAAATTAAACCTGTAAAAAAGAAACGCTTAATAATGCTACTTACCATCCCAATATGACCCTCCGGCTATCCAGCTTGATTGAAGTAGATCCAGCCCTCTTCTTTCTTTCTTGAAGACATTGATAAAGCTGGGTAAACCTGGTTAAATATATATATGTCTATATTATAATTATGGTCATTATATGTAAACTAGTGACTTGCCCGTCAAAAATGACAGAAATAAAAAGTGAAGCCTGGCAATGCTGTTTGCCACACAATGGGAGCCTCCCCCTCGACTTTACTGGCCTTGCAATGAGCGCCTTTGGCGATCATAACGGGCCTCGCAATGAGAGCCTTTGGCACTCACCATGGGCATCGCAATGAGCTTATTGCGAGTCTCTCCCCCTGTCTACTTCCTCCCTTGTTTCTCATTTCCCCCCTCCTCTCCCTCACTTGAGTCTCCTTCCCCCCCTGTGTCCCTTTCCCCATCCCATGTGTCTCTTTCCCCACCTCTCCCTCCCCTGTGTTTTATCCCCCCTCCCCTGTGTCTCTTCCCCCCCTTCTGTATCTCTTTCACCCTGTCCCCCCTCTGTCTCTTCCCCCCTCCCACGAGTCTCCCTTGTTTCCCCCCATTTCAATCCCCTGTGTATCTTCCCCCCTCTTCTCCCTCCACTGTGTCTCTTCCCCCTCATCTCACTCCCCTGTCTCTTCCCCCCTCCTCTCACTCCCATGTGTCTGTTTCCCTCATGTGTGTCTTCCCCACCTCTCTCTCCCCTTTGTCTGTTCCCCCTGCCCTGTGTCTGTACCCTCCTCCCCTGTGTCTCTTTCCCCCTCCCCTGTGTCTCTTTCCCCCTCCCCTGTGTCTCTTTCCCCCTCCCCTGTGTCTCTTCCCCTCACCTGTGTCTCTCACCCACCTCTCACTCCCCTGTGTCTCTTCCCCACCTCTCCCTCCCCTGTGTCTGTTCCCTCCTCCCTGTGTCTCTTCCCCCTCTCCCTCCTATGTGTCTCTTCCCCTCATGTGTCTCTTCCCCACCTCTCCCTCCCCTGTGTCTGTTCCCCCCTCCACTGTGTCTGTTCCCCCTCCCATGTCTCTTTTCCCCTACCCTGTGTCTCTTCCCTACCTCTCCCTTCCCTGTGTCTTTTCCCTCCTCACCTGTGTCTGTTCCCCCCACCCCATGTCTCTTTCATCCCTGTGCCCCATGTCTCTTACCCCTCACTTGTGTCACCCCCCTCATTTACCTCCAGTGTCTTTTCCCCCTCCCATGTGTCTTTTCCCTCTTCCTCTCCCTCTCCTGTATCTCTTCCCCCTCCTCTCACTCCTCTGTGTTTCTTCCCCCTTCTCTCACTTCCCTGGGTCTCTTCCCCCTTCTCTCACTCCCCTGTGTCTATCCCCCCTCCTCCCCTGTGTGTCTGTCCCCCCTCCTCCTCTGTGTGTCTCTCCCCCCTCCTCCTCTGAGTGTCTCTCCCCCTCCTCCTCTGTGTGTCTCTCTCCCCGTCCTCCCCTGTGTGCCTCTCCCCATCTCCCCTGTGTGCCTCTCCCCTCCTCCACTGTGTGTCTCTTTCTCGCTTCTATGGCTCCCTTCTCTTCCCCCTCTCCCTTGTGTCTCTTCCCCCACCCCCCATTTACCTCCTCTGTGCCTTTTATCCCTTGCGGCCGCACGCGCCGGAGGAAAGCCTTTGATCTTAAACGGCCGCAAGAAAAGCCCGGTTGCTATTCTATTGCTCCGGGAACCCTCTCGGCAAGGCTAAAACCGAGCCGCAGCTTACTTGCACCAAAAAGGTCCCGCAAGCACACAATTAGGCACATAATAAAGCCATAATAAAGCCATCCTGCACTCTGATGAGACGATAAAGTGATTGGGGGTGTTAACATTTATAGCACAACATTCTCCTACACTCAAATCCGCAAATAATTTTTATTTTAATTCATGTCAAATATCCGTGGACAAAGTCCCTCAGACCCGCCCAGGCTGCGGGAAGGAAAATAAACCGTTAATGAAATATCGGATTTGGGCTGATGTGCAAGCTTGAGAGGGGGTTGCTATTAATCCTCATGTCCCCCATTATGATCCCTAGCATTTACAGAGCTTTACAGTGCCATCTTGAATTTATTTTTGCATTTAAAGTTTTCTGACCTTGCGGCCGGTTGCATGATTTGCGGCCGGCCGTAAGGGGGATATCCTTGCGGCGCCGTCTATTTGAATTGCAAGGTAAAGGTAGCTCTACACAGGGCCGTAAGACGGCCGCAAAGAATCACAGCTTTGCGGACGTTTTACGCCCGATAATAGAATGAGGCCCTGTTTTTTTAACAAATAATTGCTACAAAGAGGGTAGTTTTGTAAAAATAAATATTTCTACCTCTTTGGACAAACCAATTCATAGTTTTACAAATTATTTTGTGTATGTCCTTGCTCTAATGTCGTCAGAGTTTTAAAAGGAAATTTATTAAAAGTCAAGTTTTAATAATTATGAGTGCAAGATAAAAAGTGTGATTCTCTTCTTCAAAAATTTGTGAAGATATATCTTATAGAAGTCCAGTAAAGAGACATGATCAAATTTGTATCTTTAAGTTGAATATCAGATTGTAGCTCTAGGCATTCCATTTGGAAATTGGCAGGTAATATCTTTATGTCGACTGTAAATGGAGTCGCAAATATTCCAAAAGATTGATAATTTTTTCAGAAATCTTGAAACAAATTTTCAAATTTCTCAAAACTCACAGGAACGTGTTTAGCCATTGTGCCGAAATGCATAAAATAGTTGGCCTTAATTTAAGATTGCCATAGTTTCAGTTTAATTTTGAACGCTGTTATAGTTTGAAACATTATATTGATTAGATGGTTATCACCTTGAAGATGCATGTGTAACTCATTTAAATGAGCGGTTTAGTCTACTAAAAATGCAAATCTGTGAGCCAGTTTTCATCGTCAAGTTCTGACACAAATTTTGTTTTTGATTCCATAAATCACTTTATCGCCAATCATAAAATCTTTTCAACAAGTAAAAGTAAATGATGTCCCCAAAGTCAGCATCCAAAAAGCTTTAGGAATTCTTGGAATTGCAGATGATTCAAACCCTTGGCCCTTATGAAATTTACAGCCTTGGTGACAATTTGCATGACGTCATCTATCATTAAAGCTTTTGGGCATACATTTTCTTGGTGTACTATGCAGTGATATTTTATCATACGTAAATTTTGGGAGGCAATTGCATCATCTTCTATTAATTTACAAGTCCATCTCTTTTACCTATCATCGCCGGGGCACCATCAGTAGCTATACCAGATTTGTTCACAATGGTCAAAGAAAATTGCTTTAACATAACATTTAACATTTTTCACTGCTTCGTATAAATCTCTTGATTTAGTCGCGTCTTTTAATGGCACTAAAAAAGTCATTTCTTCAGATATTATATTCGTCATTAATAATAAAAATTGCCACTTGAGCTTTATTAGTAGCATCAGTACTTTCGTCTATCGCCAAAGCATAACATTTAAAATGAGCAGTTCTACTATCCAAACTTTTTTTCAATAGATTTTCCTATTTCATTAAATTGCCTGGCTATAGTCTGGTGAGACAAACTGATTTTAGAAAAATACCCGTTTTTATAAGGGCAAATTACATCTGCCACTCTTTCCATACATTGCTTAATAAACTCACCATCCCCATAAGGTTTTGATTTTTTTGCTATCAGTTTTGCAACCACATTACTATCTTTTACAATAGAATCCTTTTGAGTTGTTATTTAAAAAAAAAAAAACTTTGTTGAAATGATAGACTTTTTTACAGTTCTGCTATTTTACGACGTATCCCTTAATACACACTAAATTTTGTAGCATGTTTTTGTGTGTAATGCCTTTTCAATTTGTAGTCTTTGAAAACTGGCACAAATTCCCTACAAATTAAGCAAATTGCCTTAGCATTTGCTTTAACAAAAAAGTAGTCATCTGTCCACTTTTTGTTAAACAATCTTCCTTCTTCTATAATTTTTTTTTTTGGTTGTTTTTTTTTTTTTAAATGGCTGTGAAAGCCATGCTGGAATAAAAAAAAAAAGAGATTAAAAATTATAAAGCAAGGTTTAATAATCAAATAAAAATACTTACATGTCTTCTAAATAACCAAAAATGTCTGCCATTTACAAAGGTGGGTAGGAGGAAATATTATCAACCCTTCCCTCCCCTGTGTCCCTTCTCCCTTCCCTCCCCTGTGTCCCTTCCCCCTTCCCGCTGTGTTTCTTTCTTGCCTCTCCTCTTGTCTGTGTTGTGCAGCGCCTTGTTGCCCCTGGATCAGTTGATACAATCAACTGATTGTAAACAATAGGCTGTTTGTGTGCTGGGGAACCATGTGGATCCACCCCCACCTCCTCTCACCTTCTCCCCAGGCACAGCTCACCCAAGGGTCTCCCCAGCCCAGGCACTACCTGCACACAGGGGGGCCAACACTGTCAGTCTGTTTGTCTTAGCCTCCAGATACACAGTACCTGTACCCAGCTACAGACATCACAAACAAATGGAGAGAATCAGAGAGAGGAGTAGGAGCTAGAGTGGGTGCGAGAGGTTGCACAGCACCACATGCATGGAGCAGGAGTGCAGGAGAAGACTGGTGCCTCACATGCATTTGTAGTATTATTAATGGTATTTTTAGTCGCTATCTAATAAAGTTTGTAAGTTTACAATTTTTTGTTGGGCTGCATTCATAGCCGTCCTGGGCCACATGAGGCCCGTGGGCCGCGGATTGGACAAGCCTGATGTAAATCTTTCTTCTGCTTTTTCAATTATGGCACTGCCCTGATTTGCGAGTTATCCATAAAATTTTATTAGCATAGGCTTTGGGTGCCACTCATGCATTTGTAGTATTAATAATGGTATTTTTAGTCGCTATCTAATAAAGTTTGTAAGATTTAGATTTTTTGTTGGGTTGCATTCACAGCCGTCCTGGGCCACATGGGGCCCGTTGGCCACGGATTCGACAAGCCTGATGTAAATCTTTCTTCTGCTTTTTCAATTATGGCACTGCCCTGATTTGCGAGTTACCCGTAAAATCTTTTTAGCATAGGCTTTGGGTGTCAGAGTGTAGGAGACTAACTTGTAATTTTTTGTCAGTGCAATAATCAATGAAGATTTTGGCTCTGTCGTGAAGTTCACTGGTAGCAATGACTTTTAGCAGTTCTCTTGCAATGTTTTAGGGATGGGGGTTTAACATAGTTAGGTAAGATTTTGACTTTGCAGAGATTTAAATAGGGGTCTATGTTATTAAAGTGGCTGTTATGGGGACAGAGCAAGAGTGATATACACACACAGAAAAGGGTGCTCCTCCACTTCACTGCCTAGGGGCTCCAAAACGGTAGATCCGGCACTGCTGTCATTGCTATGCTGATGACACACAGCCCAGATGCAGAGCATCTAATTTATTTACAGATGTCAAGAAAAGATCCAAGAATGAACTGGTACCAACTGGCCGAGGCTGAACCAAAAAAAGAGAGAAGTACTTCTTGGGGGTACTGGCTATATAACATCAGCTTCCTTGGCACAAACAGGAATGCTGTGTGAGATTGAATAGACGTTAAGCTTGATAACAATCAAATTCATTTTAATGTATGCATCTAAGTATTATACTAATATTAAATATATACTGAATATACAGTATATACATTTAAGTAAGTAAAAATAACTGTTGAATTGCATCATCCCTATGAAATATGTGCAAATAAGAACAATAAACTATGACTAATCTTTGATACAAAACACAATATGTGCATTCCTCAAACAGGGGTTGCAAATATGATATGTAACAAATGTGTATTAAAATTAAGTTTAATTATTTATATCACTTTAACACAAAACAGCAACTCGCCATTAGTGGATGCTAAAAATTAAGCACTCTTATAACTTCCACTAAACTAATAAATGACTATTAACACAAAACTACTAGTTCCAACCTATATAGAGTACTATATATCCCCTTACTCTAACTCCTGTAGTATTTTTAGCTGTGCAAGCTTTTTATGGTGGCATTTTGCTAATCCATCTTGTTTTAATATCTTTGTTTCTTAGTTGGGCAAAGTGTGGAAAATAAATTAATAGACATACACGTTATAGCTCTAGTGTGTACTAATTGCTATTACTATACAATAGTGATAACTTGTACAGGACACCTTAGCCAGCTGCCTCAACAAGGTCCCGGTGGAATATTGGGCATTAAGCCACAGGGTCTAATACACACTACATAGTAGTAGTGGCAACCAGGATACAGATTCCGTGTGATTCCAGAATAGAAGTGGGACCTGGAAGCACGTGTACTACTGTGGAGGTGTAATTGGAGTCAGCAAGATACCTCATTACTTTGAGGGTATCAAATGTGAGTAAGATCTCATATACAATTTATATATATGAACTTTTGAAATATTGATATTGCACTAGGTGGTTGTGAGCTTTATTTCTCCCCCTATCCTTCTTCTCGAATTAGTTATATCCGTCCAATTAAATATTGTTATATTTCATATTCATTTGATAGATGGATCTTATCCGTCCCATAAAGGTAAGTGTAGATTCCCTTGATAATGTCTAATAGAGGGGGAGCAAAAAACACATGTAGAATGAACTAAGTGTAGATGCATTTAAATAAATAATATATTTAAGAATCTAAAGTGATCAACATGAAACTGCCATTATACAGATAAAGATTAATAATAAATAATACTAATAATGATATAATGCATTGCCCTATACTGGTCTGACTCAGCATTGAGTGAATACTCTATGACACCCTTTATAATGAGTCCCGTAGTCCTGATGCCCTTTTTACACTGTACCTGCAGAAGTTCAGAATACCCAGCATGAGGGAATATTATGAATCATACGTGAATAAAGGTTAATGGGTGTCAATGCTCAGAAATTACTATATGTAGTCACATTTCTATTGTAAGTGTACCTGACACTTTCTTATATAATGTATATTAACATAAATACATATAAACCTATGTAATGTGACATTTGCAAGGAGAAATTAGAAGTTGCAACTGGGGCACTGGGCCACATAAATGTGAATGGGCCTATGGCAGTATAAAACCTAAATACACTCCTGCTGTTATGTCTAAGGATGCAACATACATAATACAAAGCAGTGAATGTGAAATTGACTGTTATATTGGGGAAGCCGGTCAAAAACTGTATCTTAAGATGTTTCTGCAATAATAATTTGATAACTGCCAAGATAAAAGTGATCAGTGTACCACTGCTGGACACCATTTTCCCCAGAAATATAACTCTATCCAAAATCTGAAACTTAAAAATACCCGAAAGTGCCCTAACATAAAATGATATCATAACACGGCCCAGATCGCATTCATACCCCAAGCACACTCCATTGAACAACAACCAGCCTGGGTATTTCTGGAAAATTGCCAAATGAAACCCCAGACATAGGAATCCGTTATCTGGAATCCATCAATCCCTCCACATATACTGAAACATAACAACCCTATGATACAGCTTTCGATAACTAACTGAAAAAAGGCTAACTCAAAAAATCATTTAGCAGCTAGATTATCAGAACTAACCCCTATACATCTAAGCCTCTTTGGGACAGCTTGAGAGAGAATTCTAAAAATTGGTGGGCAAAAGCTAATCTTGACAAATTAGGTAATTGGTTATCAAATGGACAATTCCTTACCTTTGACCAATTTAAAATTAACTATAACATCCCACTCAAGGAGCATTACAATTTTTGTAAAATAAAACATTTAGTGACCACACTGATAAAAAAAAATGGGGTAAATTGCAAAACAACTGGTTATCCCTTATATGCAGTAAAGCCCCACTAACCAGAGGTGTCCTTGGATCTATTTACTCATAATGAAATGCCCCGACAACACATTTAAAAACTAACTTTATGAAACAATGGAAATCAGACATGGAAACTCAATGGGATCCACATAAGTGGGTAAAAAATCTGCAAAAATATAAGCAAAGGCTCACAAAATTAAAGTCTACCTGAAACCTCTATAAAGGTGCTACACAGAGCTTATCTCACACCTGATAGATTATATAACATTAACACAAAAACATCTTCAAGTTGCTATAGACTATGTCAAACTACAGGTACATTTCTCCACATTGCAAAGAAATGGAGAACGCCATTACTTCACATGCAAGAAATAATATATAAACTTAATTTCATAATGAGTAATAAAAAATATTTTCAATATTTATAGAAATGTGGGATGTATGGATCAGCTCCCCATATTCAGTCACAATCATCTAAAAATTAAAAATCACACAAAACAAACACTGAAAAATGATATTAAAACTGGTTGAATTGATAACCCCTCAGAGTGGAAAACTGAAGCTGGACAGGTATGGATTCAATGACAAATTTATTGACAAAATTGTAATCTGGAGTTCAAACCCATTAGGGATAAAATAAACAAACAAAATCAATTCTTCTGAGGTAGGATTTTATTCTGTAAGATACGAGTCTCTACACTTAGTAAGTGTTACAATCTGCTTCTTCTTTGGGCTTGATAAGGCTGTTGTGGCCAAACCCACCCAGAAGACCTTTCATATTCTTTTGATCCCTTCACCAAGACAGCTAATGTCTCTTAAAATGCTCTTTTAAAATGCAGTATTCAAAAGAATATGAACCCAGGCTCAGCATTATAAAACTCAAGAATTGCTTTAATTGTTGTTGTAATTCATAATACGTTCAATAGATGTATATTTAAACTTGAACTGATAACATTCTGTAACAGTTTGTGTGTCTTCTGGATTTTGTATAAATTACTATTAACCAGGCTTAATCTGCAAGGCCTCATAACATCCACTTCATTGTTATCTTCTCTCGGAGTGCTGACATATACATATATCTTCTACATAGGTTTTCTCCCCTTTTATTAGGAGCCTACACACACTTTGGTTTCCTCCCCTTTGATTAGGAGCATATACACACTTCAATAATTGTACAGGATCAGGGCAGCTATTTTCTCTGACACATATATATCTTCCAGATATCTTATTCCATATATATAGATTAAGCTTCTCAGAGTCACTAATAGCAGGGTTACCTCACTTTTCTCCTGTCACAAGCATCACAGACTTCCTTCAGACTGGCTTGCTCTCAGAGACACCATTACGTGACTAACTAATTATAAACTTCAACTGTCAGTTACTGGATACCTCATAACATTCTAACTGCCAGTTAACTCCTTATACACTGGACACATTTAAACATACAGTAATCAACATAACATATCACAGCATAGCATAACATACAGTAATTAACATACATATTATAATCAACTTAACATAAAAACATATTTGATAACAATAACAATTGCTACAAAAAAAGGATGGTCAGGGGGATCATGACAGTAAGCATTATTTATTTTGCCTTTTTTACCTTGTTAACTTGTTCAATGACACCACTTATAACATCTAATCAGTACTGATTCTGAGTTGAAAAGGATAAAAAACAGAAATAGTGCATGGTAGAGATAGTTAAACTAGAGTTTACTCTCTCACCACACGCCCAGTATCCTAAAAGCACTACAAGTGTTGTGCTGGTGGTATTAAGGTCAAATTAAATACAATTTTGTGACAAACAGAAGAGAAAGATGAACTGTCATATTAAGTAAGTACTTACTAATGGCAGGGAGAGTACTTTTATGGATATTGGTTAAAATACTATATACAACTACATGAAAAATAGTGTATGTGAGACCTCAGAAGAAAAGGAGAAAAGATAAAATCTTTATTCCCACTATGACCACATTTAGTCAATATCCCACGCTAAATACTACTATAATAATTGACAGCTCTGTATAGAGGAATACTGTCACCCTCACAAATAGAAAAGTGCTAGAAATTAGTTGAGAGACTATATTGAGTCACTCACTGTAATAATCCACTACAACTACTATACAATAGTGCCAGGTCTGCCACATTCAAGGGCCAAAGTTGTTATGCCTAATGGTGAATAAATGGGTTTTGAAACATACAAAGTAACTCAGTTAGACCATTAAATAACCACTTGCAAGCTATTGCAGTAAACTACCTGGGTGCATCAAAGTAATTCCCGTTGGCTCCATGACAAAAAAGTATGCAGCATTCGAGTGTTGTCCACCCCAAAACCATATATAAATAACAATGCAAAATTATGGATTGTCACTCACCCTGGATGTGTTACAAATCACATATTAAGTTAATCTATCACAATACTCAGTATGTCATAATACTTAATGGTGGTCAGCATAGCACGGTACTATTTGATATGGTCAGATACCTACGTGTTTTAACTTTAATTGTATTGGATAATATACCCTTCTTAACATATATTAATATTTTAATTGCCTTTGCAGCTGCTGCTTGGTATTAAGCAATGTTACCTAGGTGGTTGTCTGCAAGCACTTCCAAATCAATAATAAAAACAAAATTATTTGCTGTCATCAGAGAGAGTAAGAGAGAGAGTCTTCCCCTGGCAATCTCAGCCTTTTCCTTAGAGCCTCACAATCTTCACAGTGATACCCAGAGCTGCAAACAATCACGGTATGTAAACTCTGCCACAGCTGGTGAGTAGTATAGAGTTTTTGACTACACAATTGTAAAGTTATGATTTTATACATTGTTTAGTCTAATAAAATCCTTCAAATCAGTTTAATATAAAATGTTGTGTCCTTTCATACTTTAAATGTCTTCAGTGGTCCTCGAAAAATCCTTAAAAATTGAATCCTTCCAATACCACTTTTTTAAGACATTATAATATTCACCACACAACTGCAAGAAAACACATTAGGATACTTGGATGTATAGGAGGAGGAATTAGCATCAGAAAAAGAGTGAAATTACAGCCGCTCCATAGTCCATTACTCAATAGCTCAACTATAATACATATCTGTGGTCTTGAGACCTCATTACTAAAAGCAAATTAATACATTAGAAACAATTCAATGTAAAGCAATTAAATTGTTTAATTGTCTAAAACACAAAGGGAAGGCTTCAATATCTTAAAATATATAGCTTAGAGGACAGGAGGGAGAGGTAATATGATAGTAAGTATAAAATATTTTTTATTAAAATGAATTATTATTATTATTATCATTATTATCATTATTATTAACTAGAGTATTGCCCGTCAAAAAATTACGGCAATGAAATTGTAAGTGAGCTAATGCTGTTTGGTGTGTAATAATCAAATAAATAATACATTAATAAATTAATGTACTTTACCTATTTTGAAGTAATATATGCAGGAAGCATTGTGTTGAAGAGCTGGCAATCTCTTGTGCTGTGGAGCTGCTGTGTAAGCATGATGAATGTGTGCAGTGTGATAGTGTGCGTGCGCGAGGTAAATCCATTAGCGTAGCTGTGTACTTCCGCATTGTATAAGTTATTGTTCTAAAATGGCGGCTAATGTGTGGTATGCGGCTGTGGCGGATTATCCGTAGCTGTTTTGTGGTGTTTTGCGTGTTTGTGGTGGTGTTTTGTGTGTTTAGAGTCCTGTAGCCTCGTTTTCGTTTTGTTCGGCTGCCATTTTTTCTCTCGCTTAGGTGATTTTCGAGTGTTTAAACTCCGAAATTTGGACTTAAATTGCGGTGTAACTTTACTTGCAGAGGTCCTGGGTGCACCACCTTGCTGTGGGTAAGCTTTTTATATGTTTGTTGTGTGTATTTATTGTGTTTGTAATGTGTTTGGGGTCGCATCCTTGTTTTTGAAACTCGTATGTGTTTTTCGGTAATTCCATAGGTGTTTGGTGGTGTTTTGCGTCTCTAGATTGCTGTAGCCTCGTTTTCGTTTCGCAACCATTTTTTCTCCCTCTTAGAATTTTCTTTAGTGTCTAAACTCTTTTATTTTGAGTTGAATTGAGGTGTAACTTCAGTTTTTGAGGTCCTGGATGCTCCCTCTTGCTGTAGGTAAGCTTTTTATCTATGTGTTGTGTGTATTTATTGTGTTTTTCATTTTTTTATGTCCGCGGGTTGCGACCGATTTTTGCGAGGTCGTAATTGGTTGTAACGTGTCTAGTACTTTTTTGCGAGGGCCGCAGTTGCTGGCAGGCTTGCTGCTCGAGCCCGCAAACATGAGCAACGGCTCGCATGCTCACAACTATATATGTGATATTATTATATTTTATTTCTAGAGAGACAGTACATTCCCTAGTGCTTGAGGTACAAGAAACACATGGATACAATTTGACATACATTTGAAAATAGTAAAAATAGGATCAAACAGCACATTGGTACACCTACATTGATACGTTTCCTTCTCTTGTAAGAGCTTGCAATATCATAGGTGAAAAAATGGTATACACCAATGTAAGCATAGTAGGAGGTAATGGAGGAGGGGGAGAGAAGCAAGACATAGTTAAGTGTAGTTGGTGAGTTGGAGTGTATTTGGAGACCAGAGTTGATATGTAGGGAAGCACAGAGCTTTCAAAGTACTTTGGGGTGGAGAGAGGCTGTTGAACAGAAGGCCAGTTAAGACTGAATCATAGTTGTTAAGCCAAGAGCATGATAAGAGAATTGATTAGTGTCTTTGTAGTGGTTTACCTAAAGAAGTGACTGATTGTGCAGATTTTCCAGAGATGAAGATGGCAGGATTTAGTGACTGACGACATTCTGAGGATGAAGAAGTAGTCTGAGTCATGTGTGACACAGAGACAATAAACGTTAGGTGATGGTGCAGTTGTCTAAAGAAAGGGACAGTTCAGTTGTAGAGGCAAATAGAGATGGGAGAATAACCAGTAAATCTACCTTAGAGATGTTACATTTTAGATGTAGGAGGTGTTTGCTCATTTAAAATGGTTAATCTTGATATTTATTAGAGGTTAATTATGGTAATATTTGTTTATGATTTTATTTATTTATTATGTTCATACAGTAATATTAAATATGCATATTTAGTCAACTAATCCAGTGGGCTGCATTTAAAATAATATATTTTTTAAATGTATATCTAAATAATATATTTAAATATATTGTTTGAAATAACTAGTTTGGAAATTTTTAAAGGATGTTCCAACTGTCCTAAAGTGTTTTAATTTACTATTAGGTTTGTGAGGAGGTTGCATCACTCCTTGTACAACCCTAAAGCAGAAGAAACAAATTCATCTACTCCAAACTTCTTCTCTACTGTTACTAACTCAAAATTAAGTATCAAGCATGCATTTGAACACTCAATCATTTCACAAATATTTCATGAATATGTAATAAAATAATCAAAAGTCACTTGTCATATAGTGGCCCTTACGTAATAAGAATACAGATACAACTTTTTGTTTCACTCTTTTACCTTGTGGAGAAATAGATGGCGGTATATCTGGCCTAGCATACTAGAGAGCTAAAGCAACTCAAGTCAAAAATGTTATTTACTTTTGAATGAACCAAAGATTCTGTATTTTTTTTAAATATCCACAAAATAAATAGTAGTAGACAACACCTCTATACAACAAATGGTAGTATCTGATAGATTAATGGGTTAATGCAGCAAAAGTGATTGAACCATAATATGAAATGGACATATATCAAGAAAATCCACTCCAAAAAATGCTTAGCATTTAAAATACTTTTCATAAGTACAATGTACCAAAAGTTGCATTTTAACTTGTATGTGGCAATAAAAGCAGAGAAATGCAAATAGCTGAAATTGCATAATAAAGATAAAGATTCTGGTGCTGATTTTTATAATCTCCACAAAGATATTATGTGAACACATTTACATC
Organism: Discoglossus pictus; assembly: GCA_027410445.1. Lineage (NCBI taxonomy): Eukaryota > Metazoa > Chordata > Amphibia > Anura > Alytidae > Discoglossus > Discoglossus pictus. The sequence goes on from JAPZIH010000731.1 coordinate 335,854, forward strand.
TCATGCTACGGCCTGTGCCAAATATTGATGCCACTTTTTAGCTTTAAGGCAGATTAGAAATAAATAAAAAAGTTACACATGTGAAATCAGAATACATTGAATGAATGCCATCATTATTATTATAGTCTCCCATTGTCAACTGGACTATTTTATTTGTTCTAGAGGTGTCTCTCGCACCTGTCTCTTGACACTTACATATCTGTTCTCAAATAATTTACGTAAGTCTTGGCATGCGTATATGCTCCAATGCCCTAGCAATATTGGAACTGTGCAAAAACCAAATTTATCTTAATTTTATTGTTTTGGATTGTTGTAGCATTTGAGCTGGTTTGTTTCTAGGGCTGAAATTAAAGTCAAGGGATATAGTTGACATTACAATGAAAGATAATTTATTTATTTATATATATTATTTATTTATATATATATTATTTTTAAAATGGTGCAGTCTATGGACTTAATTACATGGCTCCCTTTGGAAATCTTGTGAGTGAAAGTTATACATAGGAAGTCACATATTTATTACAGTCCTCCTGCATCAAGCCCTAATGTTCACTACTCTATAGGAGAATTTATCTAAAGTGTAATTACATGGCTCCTGTAAGAGTTTACTGTCAGTCTTAAGTGTACTTGTAAGGCTCTGTCAGCGTTTGCAGTGAGACCATAATGACACTAAGTACAAACACTACACTACACTATTCCCCCCCAATAAACCACTAAATCTAAACAAACCCCCCTCTAACTAATGAATCCCCCACCTCCCTATCCTATTAAACCCCCTCTACCCTAACCTATTAATCCCTACCTAGCTAACATCTACCCAAACCTTTTAACACCTACACTACCTACCTAACCCCCTATTAACACCCAACCCATTAATTACAAAAAATAAAAAAAACTAGGTTACAAAAAATAAAAAAGCACCATTACAAAAAATAATAAAACCTGAATTACACAAAATAAAAAAATAGCACCATAAAAAAAAAAAAATAATGATATTATTACACAAAATAAAATCACCCCAACACTACAGAAAACAAAAAAGAACTACTCACCGACAAATAAAATACAAGATCACATTACAATACATCAAAACCTATACCCAGCAATACAATATAGTTATATACATTAAATACATTTATATAAAATATACCCATATCTACATTCCATTAACTTGCTAAATACATTCCATTAACTTGCTAAATACATTACATTACCCCCTAACTATATTACATTAACCCTCTAATTACATTCAACTAACCCATAAATACATTCAATATAACCCCTAACTACATACATTAACCCTCTACCTAAATACTTGTAACCAATAACTACATACATTAATACCCAAACTACCTACATTAAAAACCCTAAATCTCACCTAAAATAGAATAAATACCTTGCCCAAATGCCCCTTCAGCGATGACGGTTTTCCTGCTGCAGGTCGCACCCCTAGGAAAAAGAAATACCTGAAATTAGTACAGAAATAAACACAACATAAAATCTAAAACATTCTAAATATTAAACTTACCTTTCTGCAATGCCTCCATGCTCCTTCTAGTTTTCTTCTACTGGGCCCCTGGAAAAAACAAATTTGCCACTCTAAAATAATGACCAAAATTATGAAGCTCCTCCCTGGAGGAGCTCCCCGCCGCAAATGAGGCAAATTATTTCAGCCAAACAGAAGGTTCCGAGGTGTAAGCCAATCAAAATGGGATACACCTCTATATCCCATTCTGATTGTCTGATGGACCTGTCAATAATTTCTAATCCAATTTAGAAGGTGTTCTTCCCTTCAGCCAATCAGAATGGGATACACCCACGGGTATATCCTATTATGATTGGTTGAAGGCATCTGAGCCTTCTGATTGGCTCCAATCTGACTGACAGGGACAACAGCCATGGGGGTGTATCCCATTGTGATTGGCTCCAAGCATCTGCATCTTCTGATTGGTTGTTGTTACTGTCAATCAGATTGCAGCCAACCAGAAACCACAGATGCCTTAAGCCAATCACAATGGTATATACCCTGTGGGATGTATCCCATTCTGATTGACTGAAGGCAATTGTGCCTTCTGATTGGTTTACAAAAGATTGACAGGTCCATCAGCCAATCAGAATGGGTTATCCCATTCTTATTGGCTCACACCTTGGTGTCTTCTGATTGACTGAAATTTGATTGACAGCATTTTTACCCAAACAGAAGGCGCCATTTCCATTTTTTTTACTGGAACAAGAGCTACAAGCCTCATTTGAGGTGGGGAACTCCTCCAGGGAGGAGCTTTGTTAGTTTTTTTTCATTTTTTTAGTAGATTTTTTTTTCCAGGGCCCAGACAAAGAAGACTAGGAAGAGGATGGGCCATTGCGGAAAGGTACGTTTAATATTTAGAATTTATTTCTGTACTAATTTCATGTTTTTTTTTCCTAGGGGTGTGACTTGCGGCAGGAAAACCGTTGTTGCTGAAGGGACATTGGGGCAAGGTAAGTGGTCTTATTTATTCTATTTTAGGTGAGATTTAGGGTTTTTAATGAATGTAGTTAGGGGTTACATGTATGTAGGTAGGTCGTTAATGTAATAGCTAGGGGGTTGGTTATATTAAATGTATTTATGGGTTGATGTAATGCAGTTAGGTGTTAATGCAATGTATTTAGGGGTTAATGGAATGTAATTAGGGGTTAATGAAATGTATGTAGGGGTTAATGGAACGTACTTAGGGGTATCTTTTCTATAAATATATTTTATGTATATAACTGTATTGTATTGCTGGGTGCGGGTTTTGATGTATTGTAAAGTGATGCATATTTGTTCTTGTATTTTAGTTTTCGTGAGTAGTTCTCTTTTGTTTTTTGTAGTGGTGGAATGTTTTTATGTTGTGTAATGTTATTTTTTAATGTTTTGTAATGCTCTGGGTTGGGGGGTAATAGGGGGTTAGGTAGGTAGTGTACATGTTAATAGGTTAGGGTAGGTGTTAGATCGGTTGGGGATTAATAGGTTAGGGTAGAGGAGGGTTAATAGGATAGGGAGGTGGGGTGTTCATTAGTTAGAAGGGGGTTAGTTTAGATGTAGTGGTTTATTTGGGGGGATAGTGTAGTGTATTGTAGTGTTTGTACTTAGTGTCATTAGGGTCCTGGAGAACCTTCAAGGTATTTATGGGGTTAATTTTAGGTTTCTAATTGTCCCATGAGGGTCTTTATATACGCTTATGTGATGATTGATGGGGATAAATACATCTAGATGGGTTTAAATAGGCCTAGATGGGGTTAAATAGGCACAGTTAGGGTTAAAGGGGGATAATTGGGGTTAATGGGTTTAGTTAGGGCTAATGGGTTAATGGGGTTTGGTTAGAGTTAATAGTGTAGTGTAGTGCTTAGACTTGGTGTTATGAGGGTCCTGGAGGACCATCATGGCATTTATAGGGTTAACCTATGGGTTAATAGTGTCCTATAGGGGTCTATATAGACCCCTATTGGACTGAGGGGGGTAATTTTAGTCTCATGGTGGTCTATATTGACCCCATGAGTGATGGGGTTACATAGAGGCTTATTAGGGTCTTTATACTTTGGGAAAGTCAGAATTGTGAACCAACCTAAACAGTTATTCCAAATCATATTAAAAAGGGTAAGTAGAAAATACAATTATTGATGTAATGTGTAAAAGAAATAGTAGTTTGTAAAGCAGTACACTAACAGTGACAGAATATGAATTATTTATCATATTAAGTAGTTTAATCAAACTAGAAACTTATCAATGTATTTATGAAACATTTTAGTGACAATCCTGCAACCCCCAGCGAGGTTGTTTGCTGATTATGCATTTTATATATACATACTAGCGAATTGCCCGTCAAAAAATGACGGCAATGAAATTGTAAGGTAGCTAATGCTGTTTGGTGTGTAATAATGAAATATATAATACATTAATAAATGAATATACTTTACCTATTTTGAAGCATTGTGTTGAAGAGCTGCAATGTGTTTTGATGTTGCTGCAGCATTAGTGGTGTGGAGCTGCTGTGTAAGCGTGATGAATGTGTGCAGTGTAAGAGTGTGCGTGCGCGAGACGAAACCGTTAGCATAGTTGTGTACTTCCGCATTGGCGGAAAATGGCGGAAAATGTGTGGTATGCGTCTTAGCGGAATATCCGTAGATCTTTTGTGATGTTTTGCGAGTTTTGCGTGGTGTTTTGCGTGTTTAGAGTGCTGTAGCCTCGTTTTCGTTTTGTTCGGCGGACATTTTTTCTGTCGCTTAGCGATTTTTTTAGTGTCTAAACTCTTTTATTTTGATTTAAATGAAGGTGTAAGTTGCTTTTTTGAGGTCCTGGATGGTCCCTCTTGCTGTAGGTAAGCTTTTTATGTATGTGTTGTGTATTTCTTGTGTTTTGAATTTTGTAATGTTCGCAAGTTGCGTCCGAGTGTTGTGAGGTCGTAATGTGTGTTAACGTGTCTCGTATGTTGTTTGCGTTGCGACCTAAAGTTTGCGAGGGTCGTAGTTGGTGTGTCGTGTTGTTTGTGTTGCGAGGTAAAGTTTGCGAGGGTCGTAGTTTGTGTGTCGTGTTGTTTGCGTTGCGACCTAAAGTTTGCGATTGTCGCAGTTGCTGGCAAGGAGCGCCTTTGGATACTATTGTTTTTGATTTTTTAATATTTGTCACACTTTGGCTGTGGCCAGAAGAAGATCAAATTTGAACACTATTGTGTCAAAGAAGAAAATAGAGTGAAGCCTAGGCCAAGGCCCTGCTCTGATTGTTTTAAAAGATGGAGTATGAACCAAGTGCCTCTCCTGTTGAAGAAAGATAATACCAGATGGAATATCTGACCACTGTTTATAAGCTGAAGGCAAGACAGAGCCAAGACAGAAGACTTGGAGCTCCATTCAATTGCAAGCAGACAACTCTCTTCTAGTAGGCTTAATGTCTGCAGGTGTGTTGCGGGCTCCCATTCCTCTCCGATTCCGATGCTATTTAATTGAACAAGGGCGCAAGTTACTGGCCGAAGCCTCAAGCATGTAAATCCCTCCTGCAGCCGCAAACTGTTCAGGGGCTGGCCGAGATGCGATCGGCCGCTATGATCCAATAGCAGTATAACTTAGTGCGACACAGGCCTCTCAGCCAATAGAAAGTGGTCTAGTCACAGATGAATGACAGAGGGAGATTATAAATTTGCATTCCACCCACCCATACATTGACTGTGTTGTATTTTCAGACAAAATAGCACGCAGGTCCTGGAGTTGGAGCTTTTTGAGAGAAAGAGAGAGAGAAAGAGCAGGAGTTATTTGAGTGCAGTAATTTGCAGTTTTGTTGATTTATCTTACACTATTTACTATTTTGACTTAACCTTTGATTACACATATTTACAGATTAGACATAATTGCAATACACATAATTTAAAGAACACACATAAAGACATATAGTATAGAACTAGGTCACTCCATACCCACCCCCCATCCCGTCCCCCATCCCTCAACAGTTATTAATTACACATAATACACACATTTTTTTTTCCCATCATATATTTCCAGTAACACTTATTTTTATTTATGGTTATATTATTGAATTTATAGGATAGGCGATGATGAGACAGAGGAGAGAGAGGTGGCCCTGTGGAGTGGTGGTGGTGAGGAGGAGTGGTGGGGAGGAGGAGGCGGAGATGAGTGGTGGAGAGGAAGAGGAGAGTAGTGGTGTAGAGGAGGAGAGGAGTGGTAGAGAGGAGTAGGAGGGGAGTGTAGAGGAGGAGATGGGTGGTGGCAGGGTTTCTCGAGTAGCAGGAACACCTAGGAGAGGGGCAGAGGGGAAGGGGCCTGATCCGGGGTGTGTGGTAGTTTGGGGATGGGACAGGCCTCAGGGACAGGTGAGGGAGGTAGGGATCCCCATCCACAATTGGGGGTGCAAGAGGCTAAGGACGAGGACAGGGCCCTCAATTACACACTCAGGTATGGAAGGAGGTAGCGGCTGAGGTTACAGCAGTAGGTACTGTGATAGGAAGTCTGTCAAGCACCGTTTTGACGACATCAGAGCCAAGGTGAGGAGGATGATGGCCAAGGAGGTCAAGAACCAGACTTGCGGCCTTACTTATGGGCTACCGGATTGGCTGAAAGAACAATTAAGTGAAGTCCTTGTTGTGGTTCCACACCCAAGATAGGGGGAATAAATATATGTATGGTATCAAAAACAATACAGGCCCAAAATCTGGTTCATTGGCCTGAAAATGTGAATGTGTATTGTAAATCTCTGCTGAATAACAAGAAGATGAAACAATGTCTCCATATTATGAGAAGAACAGTTTTATCTGTGGGAGAAAGTCACTCATACTTCACTTTATGCTTTGAGACTACGAGGCTTCCATGAGAACATAAGGCATTGAAAGAGTGTAAATTAGGTCGAACTCTTTAACAAACAGAATACTGTGGGATGGCACTGACTGAAGAACTCAAATTGTAAAGAACTCTAATTGCTTTTTGGAAATTATGACCACATACGGCCTGGTTTTGAGTGACATGTGATATTAGGTTTGTAAGAAGAATGTATAAGCCAGTATTGTTCCTCAGCTTTTCCCTTTTCTGTTTTATCCTGATGGTATAGATTCTGAAGATATATAGAGCCTTGCAAAAGTATTCACCCCCTTGACTTTTTACCTATTTTTTTACATTAATCTGAATTTTATGTGATGGATCAGTACACAATAGTCTAAGTTGGTGAAGTGAAATGAAAAAAATATGTACATAAAACTATTTTTTAGAAATAGAAAACAGAAAATTGGCATGTGCATATGTATTTACCCTCTTTGTTATGAAGCCCATAAAAAGCTCTGGTGCAACCAATTACCTTCAGAAGTCCCATAATTAGTGAAATGATGTCCACCTGTGTGCAATCTAAGTGTCACATGATCTGTCATTACATATACACACCTTTTTTGAAAGGCCCAAGAGGCTGCAACACCTAAGCAAGAGGCGCCACTAACCAAACACTGCCATGAAGAACAAGGAAAGTTAGGGACAATGTTGTTGAGAAGTACAAGTCAGGGTTATGTTATAAAACAATATCCAAATCTTTGATGATCCCCAGGAGCACCATCAAATCTATCATAACCAAATGGAAAGAACATGGCACAACAGCAAACCTGCCAAGAGACAGCCGCCCACCAAAACTCATAGACCGTGCAAGGAGGGCATTATTCAGAGAGGCAGCACAGAGACCTAAGGTAACCTTGGAGGAGCTGCAGAGTTCCACAGCGGAGACTGGAGTATCTGTACATAGGATGACAATAAGCCGTACGATCCATAGAAGAAAGAAGGCCGGAAGAAAGCCATTACTTTCAGAGAAAACAAAATGGCACGTTTTGAGTTTGCAAAAAGGCATGTGGGAGACTCCCAAAATGTACGAAGGAATGTGCTCTGGTCTGATGAGACTAAAATTTAACTTTTCGTCCATTAAAGAAAATGTTATGTCTGGCGCAAACCCAACACATCACATCAATCAAAAAACACCATCCTCACAGTGAAACATGGTGGTGGCAGCATCATGCTGTGGGTATGTTTTTCAGCAGCCGGGACTGGGAAACTGGTCAGAGTTGAGGGAAAGATGGAGGGTGCTAAATACAGGGATATTCTTGAGAAAAACCTGTACCACTCTGTGCGTGATTTGAGGCTAGGACGGAGGTTCACCTCCCAGCAGGACAATGACCCCAAACACACTGCTAAAGCAACACTTGAGTGGCTTAAGGGGAAACATGTATATGTCTTAGAATGGCCTAGTCAAAGCCCAGACCTCAATCCAATAGAAAATCTGTGTTCAGACTTAAAGATTGCTGTTCATAAGCGCAAACCATCCAACTCGAAGGAGCTGGAGCAGTTTTGGGAATGGACAACATTTCCAGTGGTAAGATGTGGCAAGCTCATAGAGACTTATCCAAAGCGACTTGGTGCTGTGATTGCCACAAAAGTAATGACTTTAGGGTAGTGAATAGTAATGCACATTGACTTTTTCTGTTATTTTGTCCTATTTGTTGTTTGCTTCACAATAAAAAAATAAAAACATCTTCAAAGTTGTGGCATGTTCTGTAAGTTTAATGATGCAAATCCACAAACAATACATGTTAATTCCAGGTTGTGAGGCAACAAAACATGAAAAATGCCAAGGGTTGTGAATACTTTTGCAAGGCACTGTACAGTTGAAGACAAAGTTTGCCCTGGTAGGGCACAGTTAACAACGCAGTTGCATTGATAATAGATCAATAGAATTAAAATGTAGGCTAATCTTGCTTTTGAGGGATTTTTTCACTAGTACAGGCTTTAAAATTTGTAGCACTATAGATCAAAATGGCTTTGGTTTATCCATTAGCTAAGGAAAGAGGGGAAGGGACTTTGGTGGGTGAAAAATGTTGTACTTATGTTCCTGATGCTTCTGCTAATATGATAGATGTTTTACTACACATACAATAATAACAAGAAATATTGATTAGTCAACACTTGATTTTTGACCTTAGACTCCCTCTATGCACACAAGATCTCAAATATCTGAATCCGCATATTTAGATTTATCTGACATCAATAATGATGCTTAACATACTTCTTTGCATAATGCTTCCTTTTACAATGATCATCCTCCCTTTCACATGTTTGGATATTACCATAGTGACCTATTCCTTTCCCTATATCGCAAAGTTATACCATCAAAAAAAGTAAAGTAAATAACCCTAATTATTATATTGACCCATTGCAGCATTATTATTATTATTTTAAGTGTTCTCAGAATTTCACAGAGATAGCAGGTCTGTGTGCATGTATACATTGACACTAAAAGAAAATGGAAACATGGTATGAGAGACAGATAGAAAAGGAAGAGAGTGGAATGAGAGAGAGAGATAGAGAGAGAAACTGTGATTTGGGGTGGATTTTCTGTAGCAAAAGAGGTAACCATGTGCCACTCTCAGGATTACACTGTCAGGGGTGGATCTACTGCCGGTGCAGCCCATGCATTGCATAAGGGCCTTGCTCTGTGAGAGACCTATCAGCAGCATCATTTAACACCTCAAACCCCCCAGGGCCCCCTTTGTGGCTCCATTCATACCCTCCCCTGCACTTCATTCACCCCCCTGCACTTACTTGTGCCTTGCAGTCCCTGTCCTGGATCCCATTGCTCGCTGGTTGAGTATCCTTCCACTGCTGGAGCTTCATAGTGCAGGGTCACTTGTTATCACTAGGAATTCCCCTCCCCTGCAGTATGAAGCTCCAGCAGGGGAAGGATAATCAACCTGCGAGCAATGGGATCTGGGACAGGGACTGCAAGTAAGTGCAGGGAGTGTGAATAAAGTGCAGGGGTGAAACGGTGAATGGTGCCACAAGGGGTCCCTGGGGGTTTTGAAGGGTTGAATGATGTTTCTGTGGGGGAGAGCAAAGCAGGATACAGCAAACATTTGTTAGGGATTTAAAAAATGGTAGAAATAATTATTCCTGCCCAAATATAATAACATCCACACAGTAGTAATAATTATAAATATATTGTCTCCAGGGATGGGACAACTTAGATATTTTAAGAGTTGCTTCAGCTCCGAAAAGCTATTGAATTCAAAATCACTTAAAATTACTGGGCACATTGAGGGACCTAAAATCTGAGCAATCTAATTAGTCCAAATAATTAAAAAATCATATTGAGCAGGAAGATAGTTGTAAACCGATTTTGATTGTCTAAAATATGATTGGCATCAATTTTAGCCAATCAGAACACTCACAAAAGATATTTAAACAGTAGAAAGTTTGGCAACAGCCATTTGTAGCAGGGAGCTCCTTCTAGTAGCAGCTCCATTAGTTAAGCAAATTATTTATAGAGCGGCAGGATATTTTTTGGACGGTCCTATCCTGGCCCAGAAGATGAGGACCATGGGCTTCAAACAAGAATGAAGAGGACCAGAGCTTTTTCAATCAACTTGGATAGCCAATGTGATCGAGGACAGAATATGGATGACCATGGCAGCTTGAGGACCAAATAAATCCTGTGCATTAATTTCATGACTTATTATCAAGTGTCTTTGAACTTAAATTACGTGACAATTGCTAAGAAGCTTGACATCGCTACATCAACCCAATATTATGACTTTGTTGCAGTGAATTAGGCCATATTTATTTGAAAGATTACTCCTGCCAACATGAACAATGACTATTGTTATTTGATCTAGACCACATCAGTGTGTAGACATGTTTGTTTACTGAACATGATTGGATCATATGAATGTTGGTACATGGGCTCACCTTATAGAGTAATCCGGTCTGTTCATGTCTATTACGCCAGTGATCCAAATTAACTTTGTGCTGGACATCCATCTCATTATATTCTACCACAGTTGGGGGACTACCACCTGCTTGGCCATCTTCTTCTTCAAAAGAAAACTAGGCAATCATTGTACCTGTGCATAAAACTTTTGATATTTATTACATGAACCACAACATTGCTGACCTCTGCTCTCACCTCTCCTAATATCTTGCCCTCTGACCTGCTTTGACATCACTCCCATCATGCAGGGTGTGGTTCCAGCCATGGATGGTCATGACGAGGACCACAAATTCTTTATGGCAGTAATTATGTCTGCTAAGGGTGTAAGATGCAGGGTAATAGAATGTTGTAGGTAGCATGGAAAGTATATGGTAGGTAAGTAACATTGTTATGTAACGTGTTATGTAATGAAGGTATGCGTGGTGTATGTGTGGTGTATTTGGCAGGGATATGTAAGTTAGAGGGGATGTGTAGGGGGCTTGGTGATATATGTTAGAGAAAGATGAGTATAGGGTACTTATTATGGGATGTGATAAAGTCTAGTAAAAAGTGTAATAAAAATGAATAAAGTAATAAATCAATACAATAAAGCATACATTTATTCAGATATTATCATCTTAAATCCTGTAAGTTAAATATTAAATATGTACAGTATTTGCCATCTAGGACAATTATTATTAAAGCTAACCATTGGGCAAACTATTTTGCTATTTATATATACTAGTCACTTTCCCGTCAAAAATTACGGCATAATATTGTCTTCTGTCTGTTTGTGCACCCTGTCTCTGTGCCCTCTCCCTTTCTCTGTGACCCTATCTCTCTCCTTCTCTCTCTCTCTTCCTCTCCTTCTATCTCTCCCTTAAAAAAGTGAATAAAGTCCCCCAATTAAACATTTATATTAAAAGAGATGCCCAAAGATTCACTTTAATTTACAGTTAAAATTGATGAATCTTTAGCCTTGTTTTATATAAAGTTATATTGCTTGAAGATGCAGAATACTGTCAGAATACTGTTTGGTTAATTGTTTATCTCTTAAAGGTTTGAAATTAAGATATTTTATTTTACTAACAATTATCATAATTTATTTGTTGCAGTGCTCTAGTTGATTTAACTAAAATTCTTCAAAAGCCTACGATTGGACCACATATATATAGTGATGTTGCAAACATCAAATTTTGGGTTCGCGAACAGCGAACGCGAACTTCATCAAATGTTCGCGAACGGGCAAACATCGGCAAACCGCCATAGACTTCAATGGGCAGGCGATTTTCAAAACCCACAGGGACTCTTTCTGGCCACAATAGTGATGGGAAAGTTGTTTCAAGGGGACTAACACCTGGACTGTGGCATGCCGGAGGGGGATCCATGGCAAAACTCCCACGGAAAATTACATAGTTGATGCAGAGTCTGCTTTTAAGCCATAAAGGGCATAAATCACCTAACATTCCTAAATTGTTTGGAATAACATGCTTTAAAACATCAGGTATGGTGTTGTATCGATCATGTAGTGTAAGGGTTACACCCGCTTCACAGTAACAGACCAATCTACCCGTTTAATGCACGGACAACTGCAAACAGTCCCTTTGCACAACCGCAAACTCCCCATTTGCACAAGGTTGGATACCAAGCTAGCCATGTCCCGTTCCTTGTCCTCACTGATGTCATTGAAGGTCTCTTCCTCCACCCGGCCACCAAGGATCCCCAAAAGGTGACAACAAGCCCCCTGGGACGCCTGCTGTGTTTGGTCTTCCACCTCCTCAAAGCCACCTTCCTCCTCTGACTCCTCTTCTTCAGACTCCACTACCCAGCATGGAATATTATACACAGGTCAGAGTCTGGGGGCTTCCACTGCCCAGCATGGAATATTATACACAGGTCAGAGTCTGGGGGCTTCCACTGCACAGCATGGAATATTATACACAGGTCAGAGTCTGGGGGCTTCCACTGCCCAGCATGGAATATTATACACAGGTCAGAGTCTGGGGGCTTCCACTGCACAGCATGGAATATTATACGCGTTGCCTCTGTCTGTGTTATTATAAGGTGTGTACTGTTAAGTAGTACTATTCCTATCGGTTTAATCCCTGTTACGTCCCCTATCAGGGGTTGTGTATATGGCATGGATTTTCTGGAAGCGGGAGATGGAAAAAGATGCTTGGTCGGCCCTCCCACTTCAAATTTGGGGCACTGCGCGTGCAATAGGCTTCACACACATGCTTGTAGGCAGGCAATTGCTATTCAATCTATTACAGTCAAAAAAGTGTTGTTTTATATCACTGTACACTATGGTTACACCAGATATGACGTATCACTGTGCACTGGCAAAAGTTGGCAGAGTAGATGCAATAGGCTTCTCACACACGCCTGTAGACAGGCAACAGATATTCAATCTATTTCAGTCAAACAAGTGTTGTTTTATTTCACTGAGCACAATATAAGCTGTTAGGTGTTAGCCTGTCACACACACAGGCTGGCAGGCAGGCATATGCAATTAGATTACACAGAAAAAAATTATAAAATAAAATAAATGATGTTCTAGCCCTAAAAAGGGCTTTTTGGGTTGCTGTCCTTCAGATGGAACGCTCTGGAAGGGAGTGTATGCTGCTGATTGGCTGGAATGTGTCTGCTGACTGTGAGGTGCAGGGTCAAAGTTTCCTCAATGATAAAGAATAGGGGGCGAACCCAAAAGCACATGTGTTCGCCGTTCGCTGCGAACGTGAACATGCAAAAATCGCCTCGAATAGTCCGTCGGCGAACTGTTCGGGACATCACTACATATATATAATTATGCACATACAGTATTTCTGTATTTATCAATGATATATATATATATATATATATATATATATATAGATAGATAGATAGATAGATAGATAGATAGATAGCGATAAAATTAAATCTATTTATCATAGCGTCTTTCATGATTCCCCTAAGCATCCTTTGTGTTTAGTAATTGTTATTGTTATTTAATATGTCTTTAAGTTGATTAGCCTATGTATGCTAAATACTGTATTTTGTGTTGCTTCCCTATGTGTGATTGACTTCTGATGTTTGATTCTGTATGTTGCATGTTTGGTTCATGAAGTGTTAAATAATTTAGACTGTTGTGTTGTCAGCCTGTAACTGTCAGAGAGAGACAGTTGAGATTCAGTTAGTTTTGTAATGGTGTCTCTGAGGTATAGCCAGTCTGAAGGGAGTCTGTGATGCTTTTGATGGGAGTGAAGTGAGGTGACCAAGCTATCAGTGACTCTGAGAAGCTTAATATATATATATAGAATAAGATATCTGGAAGATGTATATGTATCAGAGAAAATAGCTGCCCTGATCCTGTACAAATAATGAAGTGGGTATATGCTTCTAACCAAAGGAGTGGAAACCAAAGAGTGTGTAGGCTCCTAATAAAAGGGGAGGAAACCTATCTAGAAGATATATGTATATGTCAACATTCCTAGAGAAAATAATAATGAAGTCAATGTTATTATGCCTTGCAGATGAAACCTTGTCAATAGTATTTTATACAAAATCCAGGAGACAAACAAAGTATTACAGAATGTTCTCAGTTCAAGTTTAAATATACATCTATTGAACCTGTTATGAATTATGAATTATAACAACAATTAAAGCAGTTTCTGATTTTTATAATGCTGAGCCTGAGTTCATATTATTTTTAAATACTGCATCTGAGTAAGGGCATTTTTAGAGACATCAGTTGTCTTGGTGAAGGGATCAAAAGAACCTGGTGGATCTGCTGGGTAGGGGTGGCCATAACAGCCTTATCAAGCACAACTGAAAAAGCAGATTGTAACAGTGTCTATATAGAAAAATAGTATTTTTAGAATTAACAAGTATTGCTGTTTAATTGGTATTCAAAATGGATAATATAAAAAAAATTATTTTTCCAGACAATGACTCTAGCTAAGTTTAATGTCCATAAATGTAACTTTAGTTTGTTTTACAATAAGGTTATATTGCCCAGAGATATTACTGTACCAATAGCTAAGAATGCCATGAACTGGCAGCTGTTTGTTTAACAATTTTATAATTTATATAAGGTTCAACACTGTAATATTTACTTTCACTAATATTTATTTATTTGTGTTATTGCTGTGGGTGTTTTAACATCAGTCCTTATAAAACCTTTTACTGTTTTTGTTTTAACATTAAAATACATGTGCAAACTGCAGCAAAGCAAATATTTAGCGAGAAAATATAATTTAAAAACAAAGTTTATCTTATTAATGGCCACTGCTGTATCTTTCCCGTCTGACAATGTTCTGAGCACTACTGAAAAGAAGTGAAATATTTAAACTATGATAACATTAATTAAACTTTCATGATAAGGAATGAATAATGCTATCTCAGTTCAAACGTTTTGCTTTCTTTCAGTAATGCTCAGGACATTAAGAGAGGTGGGGAGGGGTACAACAGTTGTCTTTTTTTAGTTAACTGTGTCCTTACATTATATTTTCTGTCTAAAGCTTTCACTTGCTGCTTTTTCACCTGTATTTTTCATGCTATTTAATGGAAAACTATAAATAGTTTTAACATGAAAGACATTTACACTGTCTCTTTAATGAGAAAAAAAAGATTGATGTCTCTGTCGGACCCTGGATGAATCCATGACACCTTAGCAGACATTTTGTGTGTGAGAGGGACATTTTTTGAACCCACGGCAGAGCGAAGTGGAAGGGGAGTGGGTGGTGACCAGAGAAGGAAGCAAAGGATAGGAGTGGTTTCTGATTGGTAGAGAGGGGAGAGAGGAGGGGTTTCAGCAGAGGTTTTTTAAGGGGATGTGTGTGGCAGTTGAGCACACATGAGCCTAAGCAAAGAGCTGTAGGTTAGTTCCCACCCTCCCTCCCTCTTGTTTCGCTATCTTGGAATGTTATTCCAAAAAAATAAAAAAATAAATAAAAAAAATAAAAAAAAACATGCATAAAAGTTTTTGTAAGGTATATGGTACGTGTTTTATATGTCACAGCAGGGGGCGGTTGGTGAAGCAGGAGGAGCCTCTAGGGGCATGGGGTCCCCTGAGGGGTATTAGGCTAAGTAGGGCGGGCAAGCACTAGTTGGTATTTTGGTTAATTAAGATTTTGTTTTGGTTTTTCCTGTTAAGTTTAATAAAGAAGCTGTGGCCAGTTTTTTATACCCAGATTGGTGTCATGTCGTTATTTCAGGTTTGTTGGGCTTTGGGGATATTCCAGGTATGACGGTAACTGGTCATAAGTTCTGGAGAACTGAATTTACATTTCCTGATATGTCATCTGCTTCTTGGCCTGTGAGGGGGGATTAATGTAGTGTCAGTTTCAGTCTGACCCAGTTATCTAGTAAAGCCCCTGAATTCTCTCTGCCTTCCGCCCTGGCTCCACACATTACTCTAGCTTTTAAGAAGACACATAACAAGCAGAAAGTCAACCCCTTTACTTATAAACAGAATCTTCAAAATGTTTGATTTAAAAAAAAAAAAAATGTCCAATCTTACAGAGCTGCTAATGGTGATAGTTTGTTACATACTTCTAAACAAGTGCAGTTTTTCTTGAACTACAGTCTTCTAGAATATAAATAAACATAAGTAGTAAACCTATAAAATGTATAAAAATATTACTTTTACGTGGTATTTCTTTGCATGTAACCAATATAGATAGATGTTAGAAGGTTCCACTCAGAGGTGAGAATGCAAATCAGAAGAAGGAATAATTGAGATTAAGGTCCACATTTATAAAAATAGAAATATAATATACACTAACTTGTTTGTAGAAGAAGAGTTTTTTTTAATACATTTTTATTTAAAAAAATTGAAAACAAATGTGTTTTTATGTTTTGTGATACACAACAGTTAGGGAAAGGTGACACAATGAAAAAAAAAATGTTAATAAAAAATCAATGACAAACCAGTCAAGAATCTTCATACTAAAATGAATAAAGTCACATTCACATGAAGTGAAATTTATAAAATCACATTCTGTCTTCCTCTTAATCTTAACAAATATTGTTCTAAGAACTTTCCTTGAGGATAAATGTGGGGTGTGGGGGGATTCAATCCACAATCAAGCTTCTCAGTTTTATGGTCCCTTCACTTTTAAAAAAACTAATTGAAATACTTATGTGTTGACTTCACATTTAGAATTATATATAGCAAGCTATACCGCCCTTGCTTTCAAAAATCAACAATGTCTTACAACTCTGGCACAAATTACCAATATCTTGGATGTGGAAAATAGTCTCAATAAAAATGAACATTCTTCCTAAACTGATATATTTATTTCCAACACTTCCTATACCATTAACTCAAAAATAATGTAAAGCATTAAAACTAAAATTAATAATTTATAATATTTTTTTCAAGCCTTGGGGATTTCCTTGTACTCACATAAAGCTGCATCTGTTCCCTTTTTCTTGTATAATTTAAATTCCTGTTTTCTTTCCTTATCATGATCTTTAAATCATTGTTAAGCCCCATGGGATGGGATGTATGCCTATTCATTATATTTTCACATGGTATATGGTGATAAGTATGTATATTTAGTAAGGATTTAAATGTTATCCATTTATTTTCAGTATATTTACTGGTAAGTTCTTTATCCCAGTCTATAGGTTGCATTGCTGCCCTTAGACCATTAACATTTGCCCTTTTAAAATTAAAGGCATATCCAAGTTTCCTGGATTATTAAATGTTTGCATTATTTAGGCAAAAAACATCCTTTGTATATGTATTATATATCATAAAATATTTTGTTTTTATTAATACCTAAAAATTCCTCTAATGATTATGTTGACATCCCCAGGGATGTGTACACAGGCACCTGATCCCCACAATCAGCATGCAGCATTAGGGGACAAATTTTAACCCATTATTCACCTGCTGTGTCTTCCTCAGACAACAAGAGAGCCCTGATGTCAGCCCCCAAGTCACTGCTGGGATAGGACTCTGCTTGCTGCTTCCTGTCTGTGCGGTGTGCTGTGTGGCTGCCATAGCACCTTCTAACATGGGCCTCACTACATACACTGGGGGTCCTGTTTGCAGTTCCACTTTGTTTAACTGCTGGTCTCTTTCATCCAGTTTATTTCAGGGTAGTTATAATCTCCAACTATTAGAACTTGACCATGCTTAGCTACATTTTCAATCTGTAACAATAATTGCAATTCTTCACCGTCAATTATATTTGGTGGTTTTTAACATACTGCTATCAATTGTCTTTTAGGATTTGTTCCTCCGCTATTTTACTCAAACCACAAGGATTCAACATTATCACTAGTTCCACCATAACTATCTTCTCTGTCTATAGGCTGTTGTTCAGTCACATTATCTCATATCCCAAGTAAAATAATTTCAGTGTAACTTAATGGCACCAGAAACCTTGTTTTTTTAACACATCATGCTTATACAATATATAAATATCTGCATAGTAACATCTTATGTTGCTATGACTGAAGTTTTGAAGTGTCTGCCACTGTATTTGAGTTACTTAGCAATAGCTCCTTTTGACTCTGCTAACACTCCCTCCTTCTCCTCGCCATGGGAATTTTTTCATCCCTTTTCCCCTCTACTCTTTCTACCCCATTACTTTCATCTGGTCCCTCCCCCCACCTACTAGATTAAAAACTCCCCCAGCCATTTAACTATCCTTTCCCCTGGCACAGAAAAAGCCAATTGAAACATTGACAATTAATTCATCCTTTTTCCCCTCTACACTTTCTACACCATTACTTTTATCTGGTCCCCTCCCCACCTACTAGTTTAAAAACTCCCCCAGCCTTTCTACCATCCTATCCCCTGGCACAAAAGTTTCCACATCATTAAGTTGCAATCCATCACTACTATAGAGATTGTACCCAAGTGAGAAGTCAGCCCAGTGCTCTAAAAACCAAAACCCCCTCCTTAGTGTACCATGTATTACCTCCCTAAGCTCCTTCTGTCTCCCTGGGCTAGAACGTGGCACTGTTAGTTTCTCAGAAAATACTACCTTGCAGGTTTTTTATTAAGCTTATTTCCTAGTTCCCTATAATCATTATTTAGGACACTTCATCTTCATTTCCAGCCCCTCCCTACAATTTATCCACCTGATCCACAACATGCTGAACCAGTGCACAGGGAGATCGCAAATTATTTGATTGCTTGGATCTGGGTGACAACTTACCCTGTCTACGTTGCTAATAAAAGAGTCCCCCAATATCAAAACATGCTGCTCTACCTATTCTGTCCTTCCTCTCCTCCAGTAGAAATGCTGGGAACAGCTCTATCTGGCATTGCCATTGCTGAATGGACATCCAACAGTTTCACCGAATCTGGCAAATCTATTGAGTAAAGAACTATTCTGCCTCCTCCTTCTATTCCCCCTGCTTCCCCTTCTAACTGTAACCCAGCTACCTCGCATACAGTCACTAACAAATTCCTGCCTCCTTCATCTCAAAAACATCTATAAAATATGTCATTACCTCACACAAGACACACAAGACTCACACAATAGTCCAATACACTCTCTCATCATATCTCGTCTTGACTACTGGAATTGGCCGCCCCATCCCCTCCCTGCTTGCCACCACTTCAATCCATAATTAATGCCTCCACTAGACTCATCTACTGTACTCAACTTTCAGTGTATGCAGCACCTCTCTATCAATCACTACACTGTCTTCCTGTTTCCTCAAGCATAATATATAAAATCATGACCCTAACTTACAAAGCCTTCAACAACAACACAACCCCTTATATCTCTGCTCTCATCTCCAGATACTCTCCCACCGTCCTCTTTGTTGTGCTAACAACCTTCTTCTTTCCACCTCTCTTATAACCTCCTCTGATTCCTGCTTCATGGACTTTTTTTTTGTGCTGCACCTATTCTCTGGAACTCATTTCCTTGCTCCACAAGATTATCTCTCTGACTCAAAACCTTCAAATCCTCACTAAAAATGCCTTCAAATCCTCACTAACAGCCTACCCCCTTCCACCTTAACGTCCACAACTTATCTTTCACTCTCTTGTACCTCACCCAAACAAATCCCTTTAGATTGTACGTTTGCAAGTTTTCAATGTTGCAAGGTGCTTTGGAGAAAGCAATTTGGACACAAGATTCTAAGTTCAAAGACAGGACCCTCCATCCTTTGCAACATGTTAATAGTGCTATTATTCTGCCTTGATTCTAACCCATGTATAGTGCTACGGAATATGTTTGCGCAGTACAAATAAATGATAATAATAATAATAACCGACCTGGACATCCTCACTAGTCCTAGCTCCACCCTCCATGCCAGGTCCCGCTAAACTGAGATCAATTAGCATCAGCTCCCTTTCCAGTGTAGCAATAACATGAAGTGCTGCAATTCTCCTCTTCAGTTCTCCAATTTGAGCTTCCCGAGAGGCAGCATGCTCACACCGGTCACAGGGGTATGGACCCTGGATCAGCTGCTCACTCAGTGAAGTTTGCACTGGACTGACTCATTATTACCAATTGCAAAAATAAGAGTAGAGAAAAAAAATCAATATATTTGGATAAATAATG
This sequence comes from Discoglossus pictus, assembly GCA_027410445.1. Classification (NCBI taxonomy): domain Eukaryota; kingdom Metazoa; phylum Chordata; class Amphibia; order Anura; family Alytidae; genus Discoglossus; species Discoglossus pictus. The sequence continues at coordinate 355,609 of JAPZIH010000731.1, forward strand.
TTTTACTATAACTTAACCAAAAATATAAAAAAAGGTTTCTTTCTTTTGTATCCCCTTTTCTTTAAACTCCCTCCTTTTATTTAAACTCCCACACTTGCACAATAACTGCACGTACACTAGAACTGTTCACAGACTCTCAAGTTCGCTCCTTCCCCTTTTAAAATAAATGTAATCTACTCACATGCACAATGATTACAGACCATAGGACAGAAAACACCCTTTAGTTTCTAGCACTTATTCACAGATCATATAAGAAAAAAATATATGTTAATAAGAAATTAACACATGAAGGACATTCTTTAATAGGCCAGGATTTAGAATAACCATATAATAATTATCTAAATGAGAACCATTATGGTATAAAAATGATGAACAATGTTTAAAATAAATCACTAGAACAAAGAAAAAATGGCAGCATTGAGCTGGATGGATTATAGTTGGAGATTCAAGATATACTTTTACATTTTGGAAGGTTGTGTAGTTTTTTCAAACCTTTTTTTTTTAATTAGAGGGAATGACAGAGCGAAGGGATATCTGTACTTGAAATATTAGAGTTCTAAAATAGTACAAACCCCTGTATGAGGTCAGTATGTCCTCAAGCCTAAGTTGATCAGGGTGTGGCAGCTTTGAATCTGTAATTGTTTTTATTAATTGATTTAGTCATTGTGTAACACACAGACTATTTGCTCAGTCACATCATCTCATATTCTAAGGACACACAGGTAAAAAATGTCAGTGTAACTTAATGGCACCAGAAACCTTGTTGGTTTTAACACGTCATGCTTAGACAATATATAAATATCTGATAATAAGAATTAGTCTGTGTATGATCCTGAGACCTGAGGAGGTTGAAGTTAATAGATTGAACTAGTTTTCTTTTAGCATGAAATTTCTTATTTTCTGTTTGTGCTCACTTTCTGGTCTCAACATTATAGGTAAGGTTTTGCTGCCTTTTCTATAATAATTATTTAATTTAGAAAATAAGAGACTACCTATTGAAATGTTGGTTTAGTGCATATCATAGGATGGAAAATCATGGACTGTTGGGCCCTCATTAAATTGCGATTTGGCCAATTGAATAGGGCTCTATATAAGCACATAGCATATTTTTTTTTTAAATAAGTTTTTAGTTAGTGAAAACCTTGCTTTTGGATAGATGCTTACTATGGGCCCTATTCAATTGCGATTTGGCCATGTGAATAGGGCTCTAAATAAGCACATAGCATATTTTTTTTAAATAAGTTTTTAGTTAGTAAAGACCTTGCTTTTGGATGGAAGTTCACTAACTAAAAATTTATTTAAAACAAATATGCTATGTGCTTATTTAGAGCCCTTTTCAATTGGCCAAATTGCAATTGAATGAGGCCCTAACTAAACATGTCTTTAAAAAAAATGTTATGTGCTTGTTTAGAGCCCTATTCAATTGGCCAAATTGCAATTGAATGAGGGCCACAGTGAGTAATAGGAGATGATTTAGAGGAGGTAAAGAGAAACGTTTTTACTCATTATCTGAAGTATAAACTATGTGGATTGTAAAAATATTAAGGTAATACTAATGCAGTTAACTCTCTGTTTAAGTATAGATTAAACTTGGCTAATATTGAACTTCTGGAATTATACATATCAAGCATAGAAGAAGCCAGATATTACCAAATGCAAAAAACGCTCCATTATTTCACAATATAAGTATATATTTTTGTGGCTTAGCAAGTTAAGGCCAGTAAAAATGTATCCTCTTAAATTTATATATTTTTCCAAGCACTAGATGATATTTTGAGTTTTAAACATGGCACAATTTATCTAGAACATTAAATGACTGTGATGTGAAATAAGTAGCATAGACAATGTTTCTAATTGTTAAATTTATTGAAAACAATGGGTGAATGGGTGAATATTTAAGCAAGTAAATTATTTTTATGGAAACAAAAATCAATTCTAAGCTTATATAGGAACTGGAACAGTTATGTTGTAAAATATTTTCTTCTTCAGCTGATGGTAATTTTTGCTTGTCCTGCAACCAACGTCACAATGGGACCTGCAAAGCAGAAGAGATTTCCTGTCCTAAGGATTCCAAGTGTGTCACAATCTCCGAAACCATTAAGATAAGTAAGTGTTGATACCTTTTAATTTATTGCTAATCTCACAGTGGTATTTCTTTTCTCTCCAGTTGTTTTGTTATTGTTTTCCTCATGCATATATTGTTCCATATAACTTATGGATAGTTATATATTTTATGAGCATAGTAAGAAGCAATAAATACATAATTTAATAAATGAATGAACAGAAAAATATAAAGCATTTTTCTTTAAATAACATCATAATCTTGTGTGGTCTTGGGCCACTCGGCCATCAAAGTAATGTGACCAAAGTGATAGGAGTTGGGGCGGGGGGATGGTAGCGGCTCCTGGAAATTGCAGGGGGGAGAGGAAGGGATCTCAGAGAGCAGATGGATCTGAAAATTGTGAGAAAAAGTGTTGATTAAACATTTAGTGAAAAGCAATACAATTGGCTCTTTGGTCAAGAAGATGTGAATATTTTATTTTTATAAAAAAAAAAAAAAAGATCTCTACCACAAATGTACACTATTGCAAAATTTGCTTAAATTTGAATAAAATCAATATGGAGAGGCATACTGTACTTTGTTGATGTGCCTGGATACTAAGGGCCTCATTCTAATCGTGTCCGTAAAACAGACTCAAGCCTGCGATTGCTTGCAGCCGCCTTACGGCCATGAGTAGCACTAAGTCTACGCTAGTATTCACCTGGGCAGCGCCGCAAGGAGGTCCATCTTACAGTCGATCATCAACCATGCAATCAGCAGTAAGCATTGCCGGCTTGATCCTGATCGCAGACGCCAGCCGTAGATCCGTGTTCAAGCCCGCCAAATCGGAAGAATACTAAGCCAACTGTAAACGATGGGGAATACAATGGGGGACATGAGTATTAAAAGCACTACATTCACAATCTGGCACATCGCTGCTAGCCAATACTGTAATTTGTGGCCAAAGTCCTACTGGCTTAAAGAACGAGTTACTGGCTTGGAGGTCATTCAAGCCCGTAGGTTACGGGCTTGAATGACCTCCAAGCCAGTAACCCGTTCTCCAAGCCCGACGGACTTTGGCAACAAATTACAGTATTGGCTAATGGCAATGTGGCAGCTTGCCTCAAGTGCTGAATATATATTTGACTTTAAAGATCTCCAAGCCCGTACTCATATGGGCTTTGAGATTTAAATTCTCTGCCACGGCTCTTTAAAGGGCTTGCAGCACACTAATGCCTACCCCATGCCGTGGGGGTACTAACTGCAACTAACATTAACCCCCCATGCTGCAGGGTGCCAATTGGGACTCCTGGAGTGTCCCTACATTAACCCTATATTGCAGGGATACCAATCGGGACTCCTGCAGTGTCCCCACATTAACCCTATAATGCAGGGGTCCTGATCTGGACCCCGTCAGTGTCCCTACATTAACACTATAATACAGCCCTGCAGGCTCCCCACATTAACTCGTTGCTGTAGGGGTCCCGCTCGAGACCCCTGCAGCATTTAAAAATGTTACATTCCCTGCCGCTGGTTCTTAAAGGGCCCGTGGCACACAAATGGTTACCCCAAGCCGCAGGAGTACTGTAAGTACCCCCATGGCACCTAACATTAACCCCCCAATGCTGGGGGTCCCCATCGGGACCCCCGCAGTGTCCCTACATAAACTCTTGCAGCAGGGGTCCCGATCCTTAAAGGACCCGCGATAAATAAAAATGAAACCTACCACTCATGGGACTCTATAAAGAGTCCCATGAGCATCAAATTAATCCTATAAATCATGGGGCTCTATACAGAGCACCATGAGCCCCTAATTAACCCCATCACTCATGGGGCTCTTTACAGAGCCCCATGAGCCCCTAATTAACCCCATCACTTATGGGGGTCTGTACCATTAACCCATTAGCCCCAAATAAACCCCATTAACCCCAACTGTCCCCCTTTAACTCTAAAATTAAGTCAATCAGAAAGGGCCACCCCTATATCCCATATTGATTGACTGATGGACCTGTCAATCTTTTGTAAAACACAGGGTATATCCCATTGTGATTGGCTGAAGGCATCTGCATCTTCTGATTGGCTGCAATCTAATTGAAAGTGACAACAGTGAAACAGAAGGTGCAGATGCTTGAAGCCATTCCCAATGAGACACACCCCCACAGGGGTGGGGTGAAAGTAGCATTTGAATAGTGATTTGGGCTTTCTTGCGGCCAAAACTCTTTCAGATGCGTACGATCAAATGCTTTGACGAAAGTAAGCTGTGATTGTGCTCATCACAATGAATCGTAGCTAGATGGTCGTAAGCCGCCCGGAGACTGACATTAGAATAGCATAGTAGCTTGCGGCCTCCTCTTGTGGCTACTTTTTCGGAAAATGTGGGTTTAGAATGCGGCCCCAAGTGAGATGTTGAAAGGCTGAAGCAAAGGCTTTATCATAACTGTGTTTTTTACAAGCACTTCTTACCATTATTTTGTACCTCATGCAGGTAGTGTGTGCGGCCTAAGCACTGAATTTATTTTCTACACAAGTACCACTGATATGACCATTATGGTGGACGTACCAAGGGCTATATGAAGTGACAACGTTTCAGAAGCATTGCTTCAAAGCAAGTTTGGCCAACATCAGTTTTCAAAATCCAAAATCACACCATATTTTCATAATATTATGTTATGGTATAGATGGATCAACCAGTTTCTTAAGCACTAGGTACTCTGTGCTGTTGTGTCTTCTGACAAAAAAGTAGAGCATAAACAGGACTTCCTGATGTGTGTCATGCAATTGTCTTTTATTAAGTGCAGTCTGAAGGAAATTCTGAGATTTAGAAGTGATTTTAATAACCTTTACTGCTCGCACATGCATACAACAAAAATATTGTAAGGTTTTATATTTCTGAAACACTATCTAATTCCTATATAAATTCTGGTTATATTTTTATATTTTTTATAAGAACAATTTGTAATTAAATAAATAGAAATAGGTAGTAATAGTATTGTTACTGAATATGAAAATATATAATATTACAAATGCAGTATTTTATGATTTTGTGTCTGCACATTTTCAGGAAATATTGTGAAAACTCATAAACATTTATCTACAATAAGCAAAGGCCCCTGATGCTGGGTTAACAAGGTATTGGCATCTCTTACATCACCTTTATGTTTTCCTTTCTTTTTTTCTCAGATGGAATTATTCAAGATTCAATTCACAAAGGTTGTGCCGGCGACTTCCCCTGTGATACACGGATCTACTCTTCTTCTAATGGGATATATTATGTACAGAACATAGAATGCTGCTCCGGGAATTGCTGCAATGCTGGGAAGTTTAATGGTACGTGAGCTGACTTACAAATAAGAACATAAGAAAGTGATGATCACATATACATTACTTAAAGACCACTGAAGTGGCATAATAATAGTATAACTTGACTTCACAGTTTAAAGTTATTACAGCCTTTAATTTATAATCTTTTCTCTTCATGATGACGGACAATTTTTGTTTGAATAAGTATTAGAAATGTGAGAATAGTGGAAGGAACTGTTCTTTCAGATGTGAGCTCTTTTCATGTTTAATTTAGTTAAAAACATCCTTTAAATAAAGACACAGAGTAGATATAACAAGGAATTTACTGATTCATTGTATTGTTAGTATAATTTATGACGAAGTCACAAGAAAAGTGCCAAGAAAAAGCAGATCCTTATGACCAAAACTACTCTATTAACATGCATTTACTGTAGCACCAAAATAAAACTTAACTTTCATTGAAATAACTAAAACTAGAAGGGGAAATTAAAATAATTAACAACAAGACCTATAGACCACCTCTACGTGGGCTATGTAAATTTAAGTGTCACAAAATGTCTTAAACTTTGAATTAACATTTTAATATCTACTTTATAGTCCAAGAAATTGAGTAACCTTATACAGTACCACTGAAGCTGCACTATAACAGTTAGAGACACTGAATATTAGTTCACACACAATGATGCTACATCCCGTCTTTAGTGAGCACTTTATCATATAACACACTGAAGCACAAAGGCTATATCTCCAATAATACACACTAATAGAAACTAGGGTACGAGCAAGAAGCCGCTTAGCAACACGAAATGTATGCGTCAATGCACACTCATAAATCACATAAGATAAAACACCACATAACACAATTGTAGAGAACCAAACATGTTTTGCCACTAAATGTGGCTTTCTCAATGGTACTGTAGATGTAAAAAAATGTTTTTCTATTTTTCACTACTGGTGCAGCAATTCTCCAATGATAGTAAGACCTCCATCTTGCTAATGCTCAGATTTATCTGATACACGGGCCCACACATTACTGTGTATTTCATTTACCTGTGAAATGTCCCAAATGACAGAGCCCTCACCAGTCACATTATGTGAGCACATGATATTCCTGGGAGTGTTCATAGGTCCAGGTCACTGATAAATCTGCAGTATTAGTAAGATAGGGGTCTATCTATAGAAGGACGTCTGTTAACAATATGTTTGCTCCTATAGAAAGCCTAAAGTATGCTCCTAAAAAATAAAATAAAATAGTTGTGTTACCCATTTATTTTATTAATGTATCAACACAAAAAATATGTTAGATTGGAACATTGAATACATTTGTATGAACACTGTGACCGTACAGATGATCTATTCAATACACGGATCATTTTTGTTTCAATTTAATAGCAGTAATTTAATAAGAGTAATTAGGCTGGTTAATTACACACGTTTCTTTTTTAAATTACAATAGACCTATTACAAATATTTTTTTTATATGAATTGTAGGAAATGTATGATGACATTCTCTTTACACCCACTGTACTTTATACTTTATTTAAAAAAAAACAAATTGAATATATACAGTGTTCCAAATGCTTATTAGTACTTTCTAATGAATACAATGTATAAAGCAGAAAAATGTATAGTGAAGGCATTGAAAATACTTTACTTAATGTGAAGACCCCAATATTATTTGTTTTTCCAATGTTTAACAGACAAGGTATTACTTTGTGAATATGTTCAAGAGTTTATGCTATAAATACAAATATAAATATACTAGCAACTTTCCCGTCAAAAATGACGGCAATAAAATGTGAATCCTGGCAATGCTGTTTGCCCCACAATGGGAGCCTCTCCCCCTCTACTTTACTGGCCTTGAGAAGAGCACCTTTGGCTCTTTTTGCAAGTCTCTCCCTCTGTCTACTTCCTCCCTTGTGTCTCATTTCCCCCCTCCTCTCTCTCCTTTGTGTCTCGTTTCCCCCCTCCTCTCCCTCTCTTATGTCTCCTTACCCCCCTGTGGCTTTACCCCCATACCTCCCCTGTGTCATTCCCTCCTGTGTCTCCCCCTCTCGTTTCTGTACCCCCCTATTTCCCTCCCCTGTGTCTCTCCCCCTTCTCACTCTCCTCTGTGTGTCTACCCCTCCTCCTCTTCAACCCCTGTGTGTCACCCCCTCCCCTGTGTCTCTTCCCCCCTCTCACTCATTTTTGTCACTCCCTCCCTCCTCTCACACCCCTGTGTCTCTCCCCCCTACCCTCACTCCCCTGTGTCTCTCCCCCCTCCTCTCACTCCCCTGTTTCTCCCCCCCTTCTCTGGCTCTCTCCCCCATCTCATTCCCCTGTGTCTCTCCCCCCTCCTCTCCCACCCCTGTGTGTCTCCCCCTCCCCTGTGTCTCTTTCGCCCTCCTCTCCCTTCCCTGTGTCTCTTCCCCCCTCCTCTCACTCCTTTAAGTCGCTCCCCCTCCTCTCAATCCACTATGTCTCTCCCCTCTCCTTTGTGTCTCTACCCCCTCTCATTCCCCTGTACCTCCCCCCTCCTCTCACTCCTTTGTGTTGCTCCCCATTCCTCTCACTCCCCTGTGTCTCTCCCCCCTCCTTTGTGTCTCTCCCCCCTCTCATTCGCCTGTATCTCCCCCCCCCTCCTCTCCCTCCTCTGTGTGTCTACCCCCTTCCTCTCCCACCCATGTGTGTCTCCCCCCTCCCCTGTGTCTCTTCCCCCCTCCTCTCCCTCCCCTGTGTCTCTCCCCCTCCTCTCCCTGCCCTGTATCTCTCCCCCCTCCTCTATGTCTCTACCCCCTTCCTCTGTGTCTCCCCCCTCTCCTCTGTGTCTTTCCCTTCCTTCCCTGTGTGTCTCCCCTCCTCCTCCTCTCTCTCTTAAGCCGCGCAATAAGCATACACGGGCTGACTCGCTATGCGCCTTCGTGCCCCGCCGCAATGCACATGCGCGGCTTCCAGCACGCTATTCGCATGCGTGGCCCGTTTGCAGCAATCGTAGTTGTCAAACTGCGATTTGTCGCAAGCGTGACGACGAATCACAGTTTGACAACTATTGTATGTGATTCATATCCAATTTCTGACATATTTAGTATAAGCCCAGTTTTACCATCCCATTGTATCCCAGATCAGAGGATGTCATGTTGATATCACGCGTCCTGTAAGTGCTTTGCTATCATGAGTGTTTATATTACACCTCTCCCCGGACAGGTTACACCTATATACAATATATTACAGATCTGCTGTGAGATGTTGTCTTATATACAAACCTGTTTGTGAATGTACAGTAGTATCTATGTTATATCCTGTAAAATAATCTGTTTATTATTCCATACTAGTGCCCCCTGAGGACAATGAAGCCCCCAATGGAAGAAAATGTCCGTCCTGCTTTCAACTCGGTTTGGGGGAATGTAATGCCACTGAAGTTATGATGTGCAGAGGGTCTCGGACTAAATGTATGGAATACATTGGGAGAATCAGGAATCCAGGTAAAATTTGAAATCCCCCTATATTCAAATAAGAGGTAAATTAGTTTCATCTGTCAGTAGAAAATACATTTATCATCTACAGTGTATGCAACATGATGAAATATATTAATTGCTTAAATGGGACATTTTCATTACAGATGGTAAAGAAACTGACTACAGTATAAAATCATGTACATCGCCTGCGGTTTGTGAACTAGGATTTGGTGTTGGACTTGGAAACCATGAAATGTTCTATATGGTTTTTAATTGTAACTGATCACATACCCATTTGCTGTTGTAGCTCTATAATAATAAAAAGTAATAAATATTGTATGGCTCTGTGTTATGACTTCACTGTTTTGAGTTTGAACCCTATCAACATAGAATGGCGGAAATTCTGGTGTAAACAATATTAAATATGTCCTTGATATCCTAAGAGTGTAATTCCTATATCTAACAATGGTCATTTAAATGGAGACTGTTCCATCCAATTTGTAGCATTTGCAAGTTAACTGTTAAACAATGATAGATATGCATGTAATACAAAGCTAACAACAAAAACTGAGCAATTGTAAGTTAAAGGGGCCCATAGGTGAGGCTGTAAGTTCATTTGCTATTCAATTGGCGTCTTTTTGCGGGCTCCAAACGGTTTATGGGTTATGGGCTTGAAAACTCTGCGAATGTTAAACCCGGAACTTACAGCCTCCCGATGACTTTGATCTTTACCGTCCAAAATGTGTAAATCACTATTCAATTGCTACAATTCCCCTTGGCCGCAAATGTTTTCACACCCGTAAACGGCAAATGGAGAGAATCCTACGAGTGCTAGAGAGGACCCGCAAGGGGGTTTAACCCCTGTCCGCAGCACTGTAAATGCAGATAAAAAATCAGTACTGAACTGTAAATGGTTGGGAAAGCGATAAAAGACATTTGCCTTCCTCTGGATTAATAATTGAAAAAAAATTGAAAAAAAATAATTAAATAACTGATTAATATTAATTAGCAACTAATTAGTTAATAACTAATCCACATATTGCAGATCAGAGATCTTACATAGTAATTAATTATAGTTACATAGTAATTAAGGTTGAAAAAAGACTTTCAGTCCATCAAGTTCAACCTGTTAAGATCTCCTCTGATCTGCAATATGCGGATTAGTTATTAATTAAATTATTGATTAAATAATTATTAATAGTATAGTATTGGAGAATGAATAAAGAGTTAGTCCATCAAGTTCAACCTTTTTAGATCTCTATTGATCTTTTTAATTTGGACTATTTATTATTATTGTTAATTGTTAATTATTGTTAATTGATCCAGAGGAAGGCAAACATAAAAAAAAAAAACATTGAAACTTTGCCAATTGTCTCATAAGGGGAAAAAAAAGCAAAATTCCTTCCTGACCCCAGAAACTGGCGATCAAATTTCTCCCTGGATCAATATTCCTTGCTAGTTATCTAGGATAGCCTTGAATGCCCTCTTTATTCAGAAATATATCTAACCCCTTTTTGAAGTTGTCTATCGAATTCGCTGTCACCCCCTCCTTTGGTAGAGAATTCCACAGTTTAACCCCCTAACTGTGAAGAACCCTTTTCTTTGTTTAAGGTGAAATCTTTTTTCCTCTAACCTCAACGGATGTCCTCTTGTCAGTTGAAAATCTCTTGCTACAAAAAGTTCACTTGACAAAGCCTTATATTGACCCTGGATGTATTTAAATAACGTAATCATATCTCCTCTTAGACGCCTTTTTTCTAGCGAAAATAAGTTTAATTTTGCTAGTCTTTCTTCATAACTTAGCCACTCCATTCCCCTTATTAGTTTTGTAGCCCTTCTCTGTACTTTTTCCAGCTCTAAAATGTCTTTTTTGTGAGGTGGTGCCCAAAATTGTACTCCATATTCCAAATGAGGTTGTACTAGAGATTTGTATAGTGGCAGAATTATATCTTCTTCCCTGGCTTCTATACCCTTCCTAATACATGCTAATATGTTATTTACCTTTGCAGCCACTGCTTGGCTTTGAGCGCTGTTACCTAGGTGGTTGTCCACTAGTACTCCCAAATCCCTTTCAATATCTGATACCCCTAGATTTGCTCCATTAAGATTATAGATTGCTTGGCTATTGTTCCTTCCCAAATGCATAACCTTACATTTATTTGTATTAAATCTCATCTGCCATTTAGCCTCCCATTTCTCTAATTTATGCAAATCCTTTTGTAGGGAAAGTACATCATTATCTGATTTTATTACCTTGCACAACTTAGTGTCATCAGCAAAAATGGAGACACTACATTCGAGTCCTACTTCAATGTCATTAATAAATATGTTAAAAAGGAGAGGACCCAATACTGAGCCCTGATGAACCCCACTTATCACATTAGACCAATCGGAGTATGTTCCATTTACAACAACCCTTTGCTTCCTGTCTTTTAGCCAGCTCTCGATCCATGAGCAGATATTTACTGCAATTCCTGTATCCCTTAGTTTGCTCACTAGTCTTCCATGTGGCACTGTATCAAATGCCTTTGAAAAATCTAAAAAGACTACATCCACTGAGTTGCCCTGATCCAAGTTCCTACTAACCTCCTCATAAAAACTAATTAGATTGGTCTGACATGACCTTTCCTTCATAAATCCATGTTGACTGCTACCTATAATCCTGTTCAAATAGACATATTCTTGTATTCTGTCCCTTATTAACCCTTCTAAAAGCTTCCCAACTACAGAAGTGAGGCTCACTGGTCTATAATTCCCCAGATTTGCTCTAGATCCCTTCTTAAATATAGGTATCACCTCTGCTTTTCTCCAGTCATCTGGTAGAGACCCTGTAGTGAGTGAGTCTTTAAAGATTAGATATAATGGTTTGGCTATTACAGAACCCAGCTCCCTCAGTACCCTTGGATGTATTCCATCAGGACCTAGGGCTTTATTAACATTTATTTTCTCCAACCTATTTTGTATTTCTTCCTGTGTTAACCAATTATTTAGTGAAGGTAGTGTAGCCCCATTATGTTGCAGTGTCCCAACCACTGGTACCTCCCTTGTGTAAACCGACGAAAAGAACCTATTTAGCTCATCTGCCTTTTCCTGGTCACTAATTATCAGATGGCCTGTGTCACATTGTAATGGTCCTATCGATTCCTTCCTGGCCTTCTTCCCATTAATATATTTATAAAATATTTTAGGGTTAGTCTTACTTTCCATTGCAACTGACTTCTCATTTTCTATTTTAGCCAGTCTAATAGCCCTTTTGCAAGCCTTGTTGATTTCCTTATAGTCACATAAAGATGCCTCTGTTCCCTCCTTCTTGTATAATTTAAATGCATATTTCTTTTTCCTCATCATGATCTTTAAATCATTGTTAAGCCACATGGGATGTGATTTACTCCTATTTATTTTATTTCCACATGGTACATGCTGATGAGTATGTTTATTTAGTAAGGATTTGAATGTTGTCCATTTATTTTCAGTATTCTTCCCTGTAAGTTCTTTGTCCCAGTCTATATGTTGTATTGCTGCCCGTAGCCCATTAAAGTTAGCCCTTTTAAAATTTAGAGTTTTTGTTGGCCCCTTACAACTTTGTTTTTTGTATTCAATCTCAAATGAGACTGTGTTGTGATCACTGTTCCCCAAGGGTTCCCCTATTTTTACATTTGATATTATATCAATATTACTTGTGATGACTAAATCCAAGATGGCCCCATTTCTAGTAGGTTCTTGTATTACCTGGGCTAGATAATGATCCCTGAGTGTACTCAAGAACCTGCTCCCCTTAGCTAAGCTGCTGGTCTCGTTTATCCAGTTTATATCAGGGTAATTAAAGTCTCCCATTATTAGAACTTGAACATGCTTAGCTGCATTTCCAATCTGTAACAATAATGGTATTTCCTCACTTTCAGATATATTTGGGGGTTTATAGCATACTCCCACCAATATGCATTTAGAATTAGCTCCTCCACTATTTAGCTCAACCCACAAGGATTCAATGATGACGTTAGTGCCAGCATAAATATCTTCTCTAACTATAGGCTTAAATTCAGGCTTAACATAAAGACAGATCCCTCCTCCTCTTTTACCATTTCCCCTATCTTTCCTAAATAGGTTATAACCATCCAGATTAACAGTCCAGTCATGAGATTCATCCCACCATGTTTCCGTAATGCCTATTAAGCCCCATTTTTGTTGTACTGCTAATATTTCTAGATCATCCATTTTCCCAGGCAAACTTCTTGCGTTTGCAATCATACACTTTATGTTGCTATGGCTCTGTTGATGTGAAGTGCCTGCCACTGTATTTGAGGCCCCTATTAATATCTCCCTACTTTCTATTGTAACCCTCCCCCCTTCTCCTCCCCCATGGGTAAATAATTCATCCCTTTCCCTCTCTACCCTATTTACCCCAATACTTCTATATAGTCCCTCCCCTCCACCTACAAGTTTAAAAACTCCCCCAGCCGTTCTACCATCCTATTCCCTAGCACAAAAGCGCCCTCATCATTAAGGTGCAATCCATCTCTGCTATAGAGATTGTACCCAAGTGAGAAGTCAGCCCAGTGCTCTAAAAACCCAAAACCCTCTGCACTGCACCACTTTTTTAGCCACGCATTAACCTCCCTAAGCTCCTTCTGCCTCCCTGGGCTAGCACGTGGCACTGGTAGTATCTCAGAAAATACTACCTTGGAGGTCCTTGCTTTAAGCTTATTCCCTAATTCTCTAAAATCATTCTTTAGGACGCTCCATCTTCCACTAACTTTGTCATTGGTACCAATGTGTACCAAGACCGCCGGTTCATTACCAGCCCCTCCCAATAATTTATCCACCCGATCCACAACATGCCGAACCCGAGCACCCGGGAGACAGCAAACTGTTTGATTGCTGGGATCTGGGTGACAAATTACCCTGTCTACCTTCCTAATAATAGAGTCCCCTACCACCAAAACATGTCTGTTGCTCTGCCTATTCTGCCCTCCCTCTTCTCCAGTAGAGCTGTTCGCCCGGCTGTTAGAGGGAACAGCTCTATCTGGCATTGCCATTCCTGAATGGACATCCCCAACAGTTTCACTCAATCTGGCAAATCTGTTGTTGTTTGCCAACTCAGAACTAGCCTGCCTCCTCCTGTACCCTCTGATTCCCCTTCTAACTGTAACCCAGCTACCTCCCTGGCCATCCTCACTAGCCCCAGCTCCTCCCTCCCTACTAGGCCCAGCTAAACTGTGCTCCGTGAGCACCAACTCCCTTTCCAGTGGAGCAATATCGCTAAGTGCTGCAATTCTCCTCTCCAGATCTTCAATTTGAGCTTCCAAAGAGGCAACATGCTCACACCTGTCACAGAGGTATGGACCCTGGATCATCTGTTCCAGTAGTGCATACATTTGACAGGATGTACACTGAATAAGGTTGCCACTGGACTGACTCATAATTATTATTATTGTCTACGAAATTTCAGTGGGAAAAATAAAGAATATAATATAATATATTTATATAAAGTTTTCCTCCTTTGCACTATAAATCTGCCCTCCCTTTTCTTTGAAGGTCCTCCTTTTATTTAAACTCCTAGGCTTTTACTAGAATTGCACTTGATACTGAAAATGTTCGCAAGCTCACAAGTTCCCCTTCTCCGGTTTCTATTAACTTCTGCCTTCTCGCCTGGGCACAATTAGTGCACTCTGCAAATTATCAGCCTTTACTTGTAAGGTAAATCCACTTGTAAACAGGCCCCAAACCAGCTCACAAATCCTTTATCCTAGTTTAACAGTCAAGCCACACCCCTCTCACCTGGGCACACTTAGTGCACTCTGCAATTTATCAGCCTTTACTTGTAAGGTAAATCCACTTGTAAACAGGCCCCAAACCAGCTCACAAACCTTTTATACAAGTTTAACAGTCAAGCCACACCCCTCTCACCTGGGCACAATTAGTGCACTCTGCAGTTTATTAGCCTTTACTTTTTAAGGTAAATCCACTTAAAAGGTTGAACTTGATGGATTGAAAGTCTTTTTTCAACCTTAATGACTGAGGGCCTCATTCAATTGTGATTTGGACAATTGAATAGGGCTCTAAATAAGCACATAGCTTAGTGAAAACCTTGCTTTTGGATAGATGTTTACCAATTAAAAACGTCTTTAAAAAATATATGTTATGTGCTTATTTAGAGCCCTATTCAATTGGCCAATTTGCAATTGAATGAGGCCCTATGTAACTATGTCACTATGAATTAATTTCACAACAAGATCGCAAATCGACAATAAAAAATCATATTTTTTATGTGTCATTTTGGGGTAATATCGATCTCAGGAATCAATGAATTAATACATATCAGGCCACACATATGCACTAGAACAGTATTGGCATTCATTTTTATTATTTTATATTTTGAGGCTTTGCGAGTCCCATTGCATATCGGACCCGCAGACGCTAATTGATTGACATGTAACAGCCATGTTTTACTGCTGTAATGATGGTGGTCTCATTTTCTATTGGCTGTTTCGAAATGGGAGGTTACAGCCTTGCTTAACTGATCATGTTCCCGCCCCGAACTGCTATGCACGAGTGCATGGTTTACGGCTTCGGCATTCTGCCCGTAACTTGTTGGCTTGTTCAATTGAATAGCACCAGAATCAGAGATGAACGGGAGCCAGCAGACATACGGCCTGTATCCCGCAAGATGCAGGCTTGCAATTCAATCAGGCTCTTTGTTTTCCATTATGGGAACAACCATTTTGATACTACCAGTCCTGTCTTGATAGCCAGACCACCATCTTGCAAATGCTGTGGATTTATCTACATCACAGTTCCATGAGTACATACTCCCATGTTTAGCCCTTGCTTGGGCAATATCACCAATTACATTAAATAGGCACCTGACATTCAAAGATATGTTTGTATTTGATCTCCAACTGCGGCATTAGCAAGATGGAGGTCTTACTACCAAGGAAGGACTTTTTTTTTATAACAGAATGGATGCAGAAGTAATGTAAAAAATTTAACTGTGGTTAAGGAATAACCTTAATGTACATCAGGATACTTAATTCACCCTCTTTCTAACATATAAACTATAAACTTGTCAGAGGGGTGGAGTCCGGTCTGGAGCAGTTGGAAGGAGCGGTATCATCGTGGCACAGACTCAGGGATGTTGTAAGCAGTCTGCAAACCAGATGTCAAACAGGTGGACACATTGCGGGAGGAGACTGTGTTAGAGGTGGGAGGGATTACATTTTAACACCTGTGGGCAAGCACCCCCGCCACAGGTGGACCTGCGTCGGCTCCCCTACAGGCAAAACACCCCAAATTGTTTAAATGCATTCCAAAACATCTAATTTGGTTGCGTGCGGATACATCATGCGCTCTGCCCTTTGCGGACCCGAATTCCAAGTGGTTCGCAGTTACAACTAAGCACACCCCTTGACATCTATAGGACCCACTTGTCCAGGCGACACACCCCTAGCGATTAAATGCATTCCAAACCATCGAAATTGGTTGCGTGAGGATAATTTGCGCACTCTGCCCTTTTCGGACCCAAATTTCAAGAGGTGCGCAGTTACAACTAAATATACCCCTTGTAACTATGGGAACCTCGTGTCCCAGGCAACGCACCCCTATCGGATAAATGTCTTCTAAGTCATCTAAATTTGATTGCATGCTGATTAATCGAGCATCATGCCCTCTTCTGACTTGAATTTGCAAGAAGCTCGCAATTACCTCTAAGCACACACTTTGCCATCTATGGGACCGAGGGGCCCAGAACCGTAAATGTGGCAACTGTAATAATATATTTTAATAAGGTGGCAACTGTAATGTATTCATTATATTTTAATAAGGTGGCAACTTTAACAATAACAATTAACAAGTACCAAGGAAAAATGACAAACCCAGCCATCCAAGACTAAAATAATTGTTTATTTGAATGCCAAGATAAGCAAATTTGACCCATATTCATTGAGGTGAACCCCATCCTTTTTATAAAATCCTAATGCATCCTCCCCTTCTAAATCAGTGTGTCGTAATGATGTTCCACCCATTGCTCTAATGTAGCTAGCCATTGTCTAATTTAATTTCTTCCTGTATTTATTAAATAAAGCAGGAAGAATGTGAGAACGCCATGTTATATGGTGCACCATCTCCGATCGTATAATATGGATTTTAAGGATTTAAACGTGTAACTAGAGATGTCGCGAATAGTTCGCCGGCGGACTGTTCCCGGCGAACATAGCATGTTCGCGTTCGCGGCGAACTGCGAACATATGCGATATTCTACCCGCCCCCAATACTTTATCATTGAGCAAACTTTGACCCTGCATGTCACAGTCAGCAGACACATTCCAGCCAATCAGCAGCATACACTCCCTTCCAGACCCTTTAACCTCATGGACAGCAGCCATTTTGGAATCATAACTAACTTGCAGTCTTACTGAGAGGAGGGAGAGTGTAGGTGATACTGCATCAATAGGGAAAACCATAGCTAGGCAAGTTTATTCAGTGTCCAGTGCAGTGCTGAAGGACTCTTGTACCTTATTATTATTAATATTACTACTGTATAATGTGTTGATGTACCAGCTGGGCATGCTCTTGTGCATTATTATTATTATTATTATTATTATTATTATTATTATTATTATTATTATATAATGTGTAGATGTACCGGCTGGGCATGCTCTTGTGCATTATTATTATTATTATTAGTAAAATACTAATAATAATAATAATAATGCACAAGAGCATGCCCAGCCAGTACATCTACACATTATATAGTAATAATAATAATAATACACAAGAGCATGCCCAGCCGGTACATCTACACATTATATAGTAATAATAATAATAATAATAATGTAGAAGAGCATGCCCAGCCGGTACATCTACACATTATATAGTAATAATAATAAAAATAATAATAATAATAATGCACAAGAGCATGCCCAGCCGGTACATAAACACATTATATACTAATAATAATAATAATAATAATGCACAAGAGCATGCCCAGCCGGTACATCTACACATTATATAGTAATAATAATAATAATAATAATAATAAAACACAAGACCTTCCCTGTGTCTCCCCCCCACTCCCCCATGTGTCTCTACCCCCTCTCCCCTGTGTCTCCCCCCCACTCCCTCCCATGTGTCTCTCTCCCCCTCTCCCCTGTGTCTCTCCCACCCTTCCCTGTGTCTCTACCCCCTCTCCCTTCTCCTGTGTCTTTTCCCCCTTCCCTCTTCCCTGTGTCACTCCCCCCTACCCTGTGTCTCTACCCCCTCTCCCTTCCCGTGTTTCTTTCCCCCCTCCCCTGTGTCTTTCCCCCCTTCCCTCTCCCCTGTGTCTCTCCCCCCTCCTTTGTGTCTCTTCCCCCTTCTCCCCTGTGTCTCTACCCCCTCTCCTCTATGTCTCTACCCCCTCTCCCTTCCTCTGTGTTTCTTCCCCCCTCCTCTGTGTCTTTACCCCCTTTCCTCTCCCCGGTGTCTCCTCACCACTCCCTCCCATTAGTCTCTTCCCCCCTCTCCCCTGTGTCTCTACCCCCCACTCTCTCCTGTGTCTCTCCCCCCTCCCATGTGTCTCTTCCCCTCACCTCTCCCCTACCCTGTTTCTCTTCCCCCCCTCTGCCCTGTGTCTTCCTCTCCCTCTCCCCTGTGTTTCCTCCCCCTCTCCCCTCCCCTGTTAGCTTCTATACGCATACATACATATGATAAGAAATCTGGGGGGGGGTGTTACCCCTTACCCCCCCCCAGTTCCAACACCCATGTGTACTGTATAATATTGTATTGCATTATGTTATATTATATCACTAGCGACTTGCCTGGCACAAATGACGGGGCAATAAAGTTTGAAGCCATGGCAATGCTGTTTGCCACACAATGTGATGCTTTTTGTACTCTGAGGACCTTCGGCGCTCATTGTGAGCCTCTTCCCTCGTGTCCTTCATGTTTCATGCTTTGCGACGATCAATCTTCGGCGCTCATCGCAAATACAGATATATAAGTACAGTGTTAAATATATAATTTTTTTTGTGCAGTGTAAATAAAAAAATGTATTCAGGTCTCAGAGCATAATAAAGTGATTTAGATTTGTAACTGCTTTGAGAGTGCTATCGCTGGCAGACAATGAGCAGTAATCCAGATATATAACTGCAGAGTAAAAAGTAAAACATTTTAGTGTAGTGTAAAGTCTACATTTTTATTTTCCATTACTAATTAATACTTATTAAATGAATGCACGATAATAACTATTGTGAATGAACAAATGTATTAGGAAGTGTGAAGCGTTAATGTATGTAAAGTAACGGCAGTGTAAAATATGCTATTAAGCGTATTTTTTTATAGATATTTTTTTTATTAATAATTAATTAATTAATTACTAAAATACTTTACCTATTTGTAATTAATATATCCAGTGATCAATATCCTGAAGAGCTAACAATCAGTTTTGATTTTCCTGCAGCTTACAGTGTACATTTGGACTGTTGGTGACCTGAGGTGTAAGTGTCAGCAATGTGCGCAGTGCACAAGGGGAAACCGCTTGTATAGTCGTGTAACGCGCCATTTTAGATTTGTAATGTTATTAGTTGCAAGTTAGTGTTGTAAAATGGCGGCGATTGTGTATGTGTTACGCGGCTCGCCAGCAGTTTCCATTATTTCTAATAGTGTATTTTGTACCTCGTCTGTTCCTAGGTAAAAGTCGTACATGGCTGGCGATGTTTTGCGCGGTTTGGGGTCGTGTAGCCTCGTTTTCATTTTTTCCGGACGCCATTCTGTTTGTCGCTTAGCCGATTTACAAGTGCCAACTGGGGAAGACGTTGCAGATATCACATATATAGTTGTGAGCAGGCGGGTTGTTGCTAACGCTGCGGGCTTGCAAAGCGAGGGCCATAGTTGCTGGCAAGGAGCGCCAAAGGCTCCCACGTCGGCTGCAATGAGGCGCAGGCGGGACTTACACCATCAAATTTACGGACTTACCATCCAAAAATACGGGACTTAGAAAAAAAAACATTATGAGCTCACAAAAATACGACCTTAACACCCGAACCGCGCGCACTTAAAAACATTAAAAACACAATAGATACACACAACAAACACATAAAAAGCTTACCCACAGCAAGGCGGTCACCGAGGACCTCTGCAAGTGAAGTTACACCTCCATTTAAGTCCAAATTCATGAGTTTAGACACCTGAAAATCACCTAAGTGAGAGAAAAAATGGCTGTTGAAAAAGAGAAAACGAGGCTACAGGAACCTAAACACGCGAAACACATACGGATTTTCCTAAAAAGCCGTACGAGGTAAAGATACACTATTAACAAGGATGCTAAATCATCCACACCCGCGTACCACATACACATTCCCCGACATTTTACAACACTAACTTACACAATGCGGAAGTACCCAGCTACCCTAACGGCTTCCCCTCGCACACGCAGCCTATTTACACTACACACTGCACACATTGCTGACACTTACACAGCAGCTCCACAGCACTGAAAACCTACATTGTATGCTGCAGGAACATGAAAACAGATTGTCAGCTCTTCAGTACAATGCTTCCTGCATATATTACTTACAAATAGGTAAAGTATATTCATTTAGTAATTATTTCATTAGCATACAAAAATACATATACACAAAAAAAACATTATCACATTAAACATAAAAGCCATTCACTGCGCGCCTCACAACGAGCGCCAACGCTGCTCATAGCACACAAAGCCTTGCAATAAGCGCAAAAAACACATCACCGCCGGCAAAAGAATAACAGCAATAGCACCTATCAGAAAAAAAATACAACCAACAGCCTCGCAATGAGCGCCGAAGGATATCCGACCGCCAACAAAATGAATGTCTCGTCAAAACCATTACCTGCCTTACAATCTTATTGCCGCCATTTTTTGACGGGCAAGCCGCTAGTAAATATATAAAGATCAAGATAATAAAAGTATCAGGAAATGTAACACAAAGATGCACGCGCGTCTGATGAATACGACAAATACGGATTTTTGTCATAAATGATATGATCGCAGTTTTGGGTCATAAACCCTAAACACTGGAATCTGTTACATACAATTTACTGATGATGTCATTAATGGGCTTCAAGGGGGGGGGATCTCTTTTCATACTTTTTGAGCGGTGCAAATCCAACATACGCAGAGCGGAAACGCCACATCCGTGGGACAGACAAAAAGGGTTTCACTTTGGGAGAAAAAAACAAACAAATATGAAATATTTAATAATCATATTTTGATGTTACCAACAGATAAGGAAACGAAACTGATGTTATTATATCTAATAGTAGAAAGCCTGGGAGTACTGGGAGTAATAATACTGCAGCAGGAGGTCAGGACTAATGTCACCTATAGACCCCCAGACAGATAAAGGTCAGTACTAATGTCCCTCTATAGACCCCCAGTCATATAAAGGTCAGTACTAATGTCACCTATAGATCCCCAGTCATATAAAGGTCAGTACTAATGTCACTCTATAGACACCCAGTCAGATAAAGGTCAGTACTAATGTCCCTCTATAGACACCCAGTCAGATAAAGGTCATTACTAATGTCCCTATATAGACACCCAGTCAGATAAAGGTCAGTACTAATGTCCCTCTATAGACCCCCAGTCATATAAAGGTCATTACTAATGTCCCTCTATAGACACCCAGTCAGATAAAGGTCAGTACTAATGTCCCTCTATAGACCCCCAGTCAGATAAAGGTCAGTACTAATGTCCCTCTATAGACCCCCAGTCATATAAAGGTCAGTACTAATGTCACTCTATAGACCCCCAGTCAGATAAAGGTCAGTACTAATGTCACCTATAGACCCACAGTCATATAAAGGTCAGTACTAATGTCACTCTATAGACACCCAGTCAGATAAAGGTCAGTACTAATGTCCCTCTATAGACACCCAGTCAGATAAAGGTCAGTACTAATGTCCCTCTATAGACACCCAGTCAGATAAAGGTCAGTACTAATGTCCCTCTATAGGCACCCAGTCAGATAAAGGTCATTACTAATGTCCCTCTATAGACACCCAGTCATATAAAGGTCAGTACTAATGTCCCTCTATATACCCCCAGTCATATAAAGGTCAGTACTAATGTCACTCTATAGACTCCCAGTCAGATAAAGTTTTGAAATGTTTCTTGGATAGCATTGGGGCTAAAGGAGGTTTGGCCATCAGGTAGTCTAAAGATATTGTATATTATGTCCTCTCTTGGGGGGTAAAGACACTAATAATTCCTCCAATAAAATTCTGTTTTTTTTATGTGGGCAAGGCCCCTGATTAGCCCATTGGGTTATCTGTTAAAAAGAGTGGTGCAGAGACTGTGGGGGCTGTTAGCCTCCTTGTCCCCGTGTGGCCGTTTAGAATCCCTGCTGCTGCATGTTTCAGCTTTATTAAGGTGTAATTGTACAGCGTTTGACTCAAGTAGCTGCCTGTGCTGGGTCAGTTTGGCTTAATTGAATCAGGCCTACCTTCTTCTCTGCTCGCTGCAAGATCAACAATACCTAATTTTTCAGGCATGTGTACATGCCTAATTTTTCTGGCCTCTGGTGCTGCACTGTGCCTTCAACAACAAACCCCCAAAAAAGGCACATAACAGGGATTAAAATGATAGGAGTAGTACTACTTAACACACCACTCATATCTGGTGTAACAGTAGTGTACATTTAAAACAAAAAACATTTTTTCTACTGTAATAGATTGCATAGCAGTTAGTTGTCTGCAAGCGTGTGTGTCAGACCTACAGCGTCTACTCTGCCAACTTCTGCAAGTGCACAGTGCCACTCATATCTGTTGTCACAGTAGCTTGGACGCATAGTACCAATCTGTCAAAACCGGTAATGATGAATGAGGTCTAGAGTAGCCTGGTTCCCTTATCCTCTACATGTTGAGACCTAATGTTTGGGTGACTCCAGACCAACACATGAGTACAAGCAGCACACAAACTCAAAGACGCCATCCTCCTCCTGGTCCAGCATCATCAGCCACATCAACCACTGCTGTCCTCCTTGCCCCCTCTCAACCATCCGCCACTGCGTCTCTCGCCTTGAGCAGTTCCTGCTCATTTGCCCATAGTCAGGTGCCTGTAAAGGACATGTTTGAGCGTAAGAAGCTAATGTCTCAAAGTGCCCCAAAATTGAAGTGATACGACCAACAAAGCATCTTTTTCCATCTCCCGGTTCTAAAAATCCAGGCCTTATACACACTCCCTGATATGTGCTGTAACAGGTTTTAAACTGATAAGAGTAGTACTACTTAACACACCTTATAATAATGCAGAGAGAGGCAATGCAGTGAGAGGAGTCTGAAGAAGAGGAGTCAGAGGAGGAAGGTGGCTTTGAGGAGGTGGAAGACCAAACACAGCAGGCATCCCAGGGGGCTTGTTGTCACCTTTCGGGGACCCTTGGTGTTGTACGTGGCTGGGTGGAGGAAGAGACCTTCAATGACATCAGTGAGGACATGGAACGGGACATGGCTAGCTTGGTATCCAACCTTGTGCAAATGGGGAGTTTGCGGTTGTGCAAATGGACTGTTTGCGGTTGTTTGCGGTGTGTTAAACGGGGAGTTTGGTCTGTCACTGTGAAGCGGGTGTAACCCTTACACTACCTGATCGATACAACATCATACCTGATGTTTTAAAGCACGTTATTCCAAACAATTTAGGAATGTTAGGTAATTTATGCCCTTTATGGCTTAAAACCAGACTCTGTATCAACTATGTAATTTTCCGTGGGAGTTTTGCCATGGATCCCCCTCCGCCATGCCACAGTCCAGTTGTTAGACCCCTTGAAACAACTTTCCCATCACTATTGTGGCCAGAAAGAGTCCCTGTGGGTTTTAAAATTCACCTGCCCATTGAAGTCTATGGCGGTTCGCCGATGTTCGCCGGTTTGCGAACATTTGCAGCGGTTCGCGTTCGCGGTTCGCGAACCGAAAATTTTATGTTCGAGACATCACTA